>JBBGZY010000719.1:0-380000 GCA_037952925.1 Lithobates clamitans
TCCCAAACTGCAAATGAGACTTGTGAGACTAATGGCTTTCTTTCAACAATGGCTTTCTTCTTGACACTCTTCCACAAAGACCAGATTTGTGGCGTGCAATACTAATAGTTGTCCTGTGGACAGATTCTCCCACCTGAGCTGTGGATCTCTGCAGCTCCTCCAGAGTTACCATGGGCCTCTTGGCTGCTTCTCTGATTAATGTTCTCCTTGCCCGGCCTGTCAGTCTAGGTGGACGTTCAAGTCTTGGTAAGTTTGCAGTTACGCCATAGTCTTTCCATTTTCAGATGATGGCTTGAACAGTGTTCTGTGAGATGTTCAAAGCTTGGGATATTTTTTTTTTATTTATAACCTAACCCTGCTATAAACTTCTCCACAACTTTATCCCTGACCTGTCTGGTGTGCTCCTTGGCCTTCATGATGCTGTTTGTTCACTAAGCTTCTCCCAACAAACCTGAGGGCTTCACAGAATAAACATATTTATACTGAGATTAAATTACACACAGGTGTGTAAATGTACTAATTAGGTGACTTCTAAAGGCAATTGGTTCCACAAGATTTTAGCTAAGGGTATCATAGTAAAGAGGGCTGAATACAAATGCATGCCACGCTTTTCAGATATTTGTAAAACATTTTGAAAAACATTCATCATCAGTTTCCTTCCACTTTTTATGTGCCACTTTGTGTTGGTCTATCACATAAAATCCCAATAAAATACATTTACATTTGTGGTTGTAACATGACAAAATGTGGAAAATGTCAAGGGATATGAATACTTTTTCAAGGCACTGTAGGATGTTGCCGCTGAATTCAAACTTGAATAACGTTTGGTTGTGGTACCCCCAGTGAATGCCATCAAAAGATTTTTCAGCGTATAGCGCTAAGAACAAGGAGGGAAGTTTCTTGGATTTAGCGTAGTATAATAGAGTTGTAAAGGCAGCAAGTTTATCTTAATGCATTAAGATTTAAAAAAAAACTGTAGCAGCCTACCCACCCCCCTCTAATACTTGCCTGAGCCCCTTCTCTCTCCAGTGATACCCACAAATGTCTAAGCCATCCAGGACACTCCTTCTGATTGGCTGGGATACAGCAGAGGCGCCACTGGCTCCCGTGGCTGTCAAAGTCAATCAACCAATCAGGGGAGAGAGAGGGGATGGGGCCGGGTCAGTAATAGGGGCATTGAGAAAATCAAGCTGGGATGGCGATAGTTGTGGTAAATTCAAAGAGTTTAGAAATCCAGGAATTTTCGCCGTGGAGGGTTGTAGTGTAGCGGAGTCATCCTTTAACCACTTCAGCCCTGGAAGGATTTACCCCCTTCCTGACCAGAGCACTTTTTACAATTTAAAAAACAAACGGATACAGCGCTGATAAACGTGACTTAAATATAAAGTGCTGTGTGCTAACAATAAATACAAATAATAATGGTATTAAATGCAGTATACAAATCATATATAGTAAACTACATATCTCATGCAGTCTAGAAATATATATGCTCAACTGTTAGACAACTGCTGAGACACAAATTGTGAATGATGATACGTGCAATACAAAGCAACTGCTAATTATCAAAGATGACTCAAAAAAAAAAAAAAAAGTCCCCTGCGAAAGCGTTAGCATGGCTGGAGGATAAGAAAGATCAATTACCTAAGAAATAGAGGAGATACACTGCGAAAAATTAATGTTTATTAAATGGGTATAATTTAAATTAGTTATATTAATATTTACATAAATGGAGCGGGGATGGTTTGGGGACACGGTAAATGGAAGTAGGTTTGAGATGGAGAGTGTTTATAGTAAATTTTTTCCTTTTCGAAAGTGGGGGGGGGGGGAGTGGGTATGGGGGAGAGAGGGGGGGGGGAGGTATGGAGGGGTTGAGGGGTATGGGTCGGTCATTAAAAAAGCCCGGAGGGGTAACCTAGAGTGGTGTGGGGAGGGGGGGAGGGAGGGAGGACATGGGAGGGTCTCAGGGGGGGGACAGGGGAGGGATGGGGTGGGGGGGACAGGGGAGGGATGGGGTGGGGGGGACAGGGGAGGGATGGGGTGGGGGGGGGTAAAGAGCACAGAAAAATTAAAATGCAATATAAGGTACCAAATAACACATTAAGTATAAGGTATATTACACTATATAAAGATATAAAGGATATGGATAATGGAAATTGTATAGTTGATACTAGAACTAAGCACTGAGGTAGATTTGATAGGGAAACACTTTTTTTTTTTTTTTTTTTTTTTGATATAACTCACGAAACAAGGAGAAATACTCCCATACCTGGTCACTGGGGCTTGGTGGGGGTGGGGTTTGTGTTTTTTTTTTTGCAGTGAGTGATGACCTTATTTGTAAATAGGTAATGGGAATAAAGATTGGTTCATGGAACGTTAGGGGACTGGGTACTCCCCTAAAGAGAGCACAGGTATTTGATCTGTTAGACGTACTTAGAGTAGATATTGCATGCCTGCAGGAAACGCATCTGACTAGGGAGACAAAAGTAACTATTAAGAACAAGAATTTTCACAACCAGTACCATGCGGTATACTCCTCTTATTCGAGGGGGGTGGGAGTGCTGATTAGGAAAGGGATTGTGTTTTCCTGCAGGCAGAGCAATATAGATGAAGGGGGTCGATATGTTTTTCTACACTGCACGATAGGGAATCAGGAATGCATAATAGCAAATATTTATAATCCACCACCTTTTAAATTAGAAATTTTATATAGCCTGTTGGAGTTTGTTATAGACAAACCGAGGACCCCTGTCATTGTAGTAGGGGATTTTAATGTAGTGATAAATAAAGAATTAGATAAATTTCCCCCAGGAAAAACGGGACAGAGCCCATGTGGGATCCGAATGGGACAGTTCCTGGAAGAGGCTGGGCTGATGGACCTGTGGAGAGTGAGAAATCCTGGAGTACAACAGTTCTCGTGTCACTCTAGTACCCATTCCTCCCTGTCGAGAATAGATTTAGTTTTGGGAAATGACATGGCCGCTCTATTGGTCAGGGATATAACCTATCACCCAAGAGGAATCTCGGACCACACACCGGTTACAGTTATGATGGATATCGGGATAAGGAAACAGTGGGGTACCTGGAAGCTGAACCCAGTGTGGCTCGAGATCCTTGAGGACCCGGAGGAAACCATGGCAAAAATGAGAGAATTTATAATGTTAAACGAGGGCTCAGTGGCAAGAGGGGTGATGTGGGATGCGTTGAAGGCATACATGAGGGGAATATTGATCCAGCAGATATCAAGACTAAAGAGAGCATCAAAGGCTGTGGAAGAGAAGGCTAGAGACGAGATCCTGGTAGCAGAAAGGGAGCTAGTGGAAAATCCATCCCCGGAAAAATATCAAAGGTGGGAAAATAAGCAATCAATATATAAAGAGGTAATGTCTAGGAAAGCCGAAAATAAAAGAACATTCCAAAAACATATAATGTTTGGAGAGGGGGAAAGAGTAGGGAAGATATTAGCCCATATTGCTAAAGTGGATGCCCCCCCCCCCCCCCCCATAATTCCTGCCATTAGTAATAGGGAAGGTGAAATTATATATCAACCAGATAAAATAAATGAAATATTCAAGAAATACTATGAAGAACTATATAAATCCCAGGGACCAGTGGCAGGAGAGATAATGGAAAGATTCTTTAGGAAAATAGAACTGCCCTCCCTGTCTGAGCTGGAGGTTGAGACCCTAGAGGCCCCAATCTCATTAGAAGAGGTTAAAGCTGCCGTAAAACAACTGACTAACCAGAAATCTCCAGGTCCGGATGGTCTTCCGGCAGAGATAGACAAAAAATATGGGGAGATACTGATACCGGAACTTCTCAATGTGCTTGAGGGGGCATACCAGGAAGGAAGGCTGCCCGATTCAATGACGGAGGCCACAATTGTAATGATACCAAAGGAGGGGAAGGATCCTTTGGAACCTGGATCATACAGGCCTATTTCCCTGTTGTGCTCAGATGTAAAAATCCTGGCAAAAATTTTGGCCACCAGGCTTCAAAGGATAATTCATAGCTTAGTTCAACCGGATCAAACAGGTTTCATCCCCCAAAGGTCAACAAGCGAGAATATAAGGAGGCTATTTTTGAACCTGCAGATTCCAACAGAGAATACGGGTTCTAGAGCTATCATGATGTTGGATGTAGGGAAAGCTTTTGATAGCCTTGAATGGGGATTTATCTGGCAGGTTCTGAAAGTGTACGGTTTCGGACCCTCATTCAGGTGGTGGGTGAAAATCCTATATAGCTACCCCATAGCTAGGGTTAGAACTAATAATATACTATCTAGCAAGTTTCAGTTGGAGAGAGGGACAAGACAGGGGTGTCCCCTTTCACCCCTGATCTTTGCCCTAGCTATGGAACCAGTGGCCGCTGCGGTAAGACAAAATAGGATGGTAGAGGGGTTTCAGAGAAGGACCAGGGAGGAGAAGATTGCGCTATACGCGGACGATGTCCTTATTTTCCTGGGGAACATGGAAAGGTCACTAAGGCAGGTGATGGGTGTCTTTGCAGACTTCGGGGAGGTCTCGGGCCTCACTATAAATTGGGAAAAATCGGTCCTGCTGCCAATAGACCCCATCAAACAAGGCACCTTCCTGGAAAAAACCCCATTAAAAATAGTGGAGAAAACCAAATATTTAGGAATCCAGGTAACAAGGGATCCAGACCACTTTTTAAATAATAATATGGCCCCATTATTGGAGAAACTTAAAAAAAAGGTTGATATATGGAAAGGCCTCTCCTTGTCGGCAGCTGGAAGATGCAACCTGGTTAAAATGCTGTGGATGCCCCAACTATTGTACATCTTACAGAATTCACCAGTTTGGATAGGTGGCAGATGGCTCAAAAAAATAGATATGCTGTTTAGAGGGCTTGTGTGGAGGGGGGGGCATTCAAGGATAAGTCTACAGACCCTACAACTTGCAATAGGTGAGGGGGGCATGGCGGTCCCGCATCCACGCTGCTATTTTTTGGCAGCCCAACTGCAACACCTAAGGACAGGCGGTGGACCTATGGGCAATAATAATCTTGGTATAATGACTGCAGGTGCACCCCATAGACGTGTGCTGGAGGTATTGGAGGCAAATTTGTTTGCATATAAGACCCCCACAGTCAAATTAATGCTAAAAATTTGGAAAAACATTAAAAGCCTGAAAGGTATGGAGGGAATTGTGAGAGATATGCCTCTTTGGGATAACAAACGTCTTCAAGAACTAATAAAGATAGGAAAAATTAAGTCATGGGAGGCAAGGGGGATAACTAAACTAGAACAATTATATAATGGCAATACTTTGAAATCCTTTGCCTCCCTAGAAGAGGAGTTTGCTGTCCCAAAGCAGTCATATTTTGGGTATATCCAAATTAGGCACGCACTGCAGGCTCAGTACGGGGAACAAGGTCCGAAATGGAGCCAATCACCCATCCCCCGGATGATAGAGAGTTTTGAGGGGTCAAGAGGATTAATAGCAGAACTCTACCAGCATATCTTCAGAAATAGCAGAGAAGGATCAAATAAACTTAGGTGTAGGGGGAAGTGGGAAAGAGATCTGGGGACAATATCGGATGCCCAGTGGAGGGAGGTGTTGAAGGGGAGCCACCAGGTCTCAGTCTCGCCAGCTCAGAAATTTTCACACCTAATGCTACTGCATAGGGCATACTATACCCCCCAAAAATTGTTTAAATGGGGGAGAAGAGTAGATCCCCAATGTCCGAGATGCCAAATGAATGGAGATTTGCTACATATGATATGGAAGTGCCCTAAACTAGCCCGTTATTGGGTAGAAGTGGTTGAGGATATAAATAGGTTTCTCAAACTGAGTCTTAAACTAGACCCAAAGTTATGTATTTTGGGGGTGGGTGGGGACTTGGGTGATGGAAGAGACAAAATAAAAGCAGTGCGGAGATGCCAATATCAGGCAAGAAAGGGAATAACTAAGAGATGGCAAGCTGAGAAACCCCCTTCGGTTGCTGACTGGCGTAGAGAAGTCTCGGAAACAATAGGAAAAGAAAGGACAGTGTTCACAAGGGCAGGAAATTTAAAAGAATTTAAAAAAATATGGAATCCCTGGCTAATGAGTGTAGCCAACCCGACAGACTAGCAGAGTAAGAAGAAGATGGAGAGGATATTGTTCTTAAGATTGGAGTAGTAGTAATATGCCTGATGTTCTACATAAGGAAAAGAGTTTGGTACAAGGAATATATAAGGGTGTAAGGGAGGGGGGGGTGAAAAATAAAATTGTATATATTTTTTTTTTTTTATTTATAGTGTGAACCTACATGTTACATCGGGTATTAGAAGATTTTATTACTGTTCGGTAATCTGTATATTGAGTATTGTGATGTATTGTATTTAATCATGAATAAAAATTATCAAATTTAAAAAAAAAAAAAAAAAATTATCAAAGATGACATATGTAAGACGCAAGTTGCGTGGAAATAAATATGGGAACCGTTGGTGCTACCCAATTAAAAAAGTAAAAAAATTATAATTATAAATAAATGCTAACACAATAATGATAATAAATGCTTCCAGATAACAACTGGACTAACAGGATTGAGATAATATATGCTAGCAAGGTTGAGATATTACTGCTCGCAAATAGTCCCAAAATGAATGACAATAGCTGGATTGGTCACAGGATTCTTGGACTGACAGCCTTGCGATGACACAGCAGCTCTTCAACCTGTACTGTCAGTCTATCTCAATAGTAGTTTAGCAAGGGAAACCTCTGGCGTGGATAAGTAGGTGAAATGGCTGATGTTCAGATCAGAAGAGGCATAGACTTGCAGTTAACCACCCAAAAACAGAGAGAAAAACATATAGTGAAGTATTGCGGAATTTAAAGAATCACTTGCGCTGCAAGCCGCTACTCACACAATCGGTTGCAATCAGGCATGTCAGATAGCTTCCGCGATCGCCGCTGTTAGCGTGCATTCCACGGAGCCAGGAAGGAAACGTCACTTGGTTATGCAAAAGCCGGATGTTACGTTGACGCGTTTCGACCCTCCCCCAGGGCATCATCAAATGACTCAACATCCAACCCACGGCCATAAGATATATAGGGTGTATAGGATGAGTGATAGCCAATCAAGGCTAGTGGGACGCACCCGCCACCACATGTCCTCGATCATCATATCCTGTTGCAATCCGAAAGGTGCCGTATTACATTGAGGACTACCCAACCACCTTCCTTTCAATCCGAAAACTTTATTATAAGGCTAAAAATATATATATATATGGACGTCTCAATCTCATATGAATAAAATTACATCTTGCATCAAATTAAATTAAGAATATATATGTTTGGATAGGAGTATTTAACAAAACTGATCACAAATGAGTGGATAATACTAAGAAAAAAAATATGGAAAAAATAAAAAAAATTAAAATTAAAAATAGAATACAATAAACTAAAAATAAAAAGAAAGAAAAATAACAAAATAAAAAATTATATATATATATATATATATATATATATATTTTTTTTTTCTTTTATGTAAACAATAAAATAAGAAAAAGATAAAATAAAAATGTAATGTGATTAAAAATATCCACTATAAACAAGATACATATAAAAAAGAATTGAAATATAAAAAAGAAAAAAATATATTTTAAAATAAATCACAAAAAATGAATATACTGTCTATTCATTCCTATATGACTCAAAGTGGAATGATTGGATTCATTCATATTACAACAAAATATTAAGGGGAAGGTGTAGCCATATCCCTATTCCCCAATCTCAGAAATAATCAAATAATATAGAAAGGTATTAAATTACCAATTCGATAAAAAGCAATTTAGATCTAGCTCAACATTGAGCCCCTGGGGCTGTAGAGTGTGAAGTCTGTGGATCCATTGGGTTTCATTTTGTGAAATGGCTCTCTTAAGATCCGAGCCCCGCCAATGTGCCTCCACTTTATCAATACCGCAAAAGGTCAAAAGACTAGGATCCCTATTGTGGAATAATCTAAAGTGATTTGAAAGGCCATGATGTTTATAGCCTTTCTTGAATCTATTAACGTGTTCTCTAAGTCTAACCCCTAGCTGTCTGGTGGTCCTCCCCACATATTGTAAATTGCATGGACAGGATAATAGATAAGTCACATGCGTGGTATTGCATGTGATAAATTTCTTAATTTCGAAAACCCTGCCATCAGATGATGAACTAAAATGAGTAGTTTTCTTTTTCCGGAATTTTGAGGTTCTGCACATCATACACCTGGGCTAATCAATTCTATAAGGTCCTTGCTATCTTTAAGGTAGGAGGGGTACCTTTTGGTGAGTGGCTGCTGAAAATGATCGAAATATTCGCCTAGTCTAGAAAATAAAGACCCGATACCACTGAATATGGGTCGACCCGGCGGTTTCGTAGAATTTTTATGTATTTTCGGTTACTGGTAGATCACCGGTATTCGTGGAGCACTCGGAACCAAATATCTTGCTGCCTCCTTTTTTTTAAAATTTCTTCTTCCTTGGCCATTTTAATTAAATCTTTTAGCTGGGCTTTGTAATTCTTGGTAGGGTTACTTCTCAACTTTTCATATGTTGCTCGATCCCCATTGGCCCCTATTGATGGAAGATATAGATTTGAAAAAAATCCTACCTGCCCGACCAAGTTTCATCTACACAAAACCACCTGCACTTAGATTACAACTGGCACACAATGTGGTGAACCCACCCAGGAAGGTGTGTACTTTTCTGGATAAGACTGGGTTCTATAGTTGTGGCAGGTGTATGATGTGCAGGACCTCAAAATTCCGGAAAAAGAAAAAAGAAAACTACTCATTTTAGTTCATCATCTGATGGCAGGGTTTTCGAAATTAAGAAATTTATCACATGCAATACCAAGCATGTGACTTATCTATTATCTTGTCCATGCAATTTACAATATGTGGGGAGGACCACCAGACAGCTAAGGGTTAGACTTTGAGAACACGTTAATAGAATCAAGAAAGGCCATAAACATCATGGCCTTTCAAATCACTTTAGATTATTCCACAATAGGAATCCTAGTCTTTTGACCTTTTGTGGTATTGATAAAGTGGAGGCACATTGGCGGGGCTCGGATCTTAAGAGAGCCATTTCACAAAACCTGTAATAGGGATATGGGGCGGTAAGATTCTGGGTATCCCGGGTCTTTTCCTGGTTTGGGGATGAGGACTATTGTTACCTCTGTCATGGACGGGGGTAGAGTTCCAGCCTCAAAGAGATGGTTGTATAAAGCCAGTAATTTGGGGGTGTTTCACTAAATTGGGAATAAAACTCAATTGGGAGCCTGTTTGATCCTTGGGATTTAGACCTGGCGAAACTAGCGATCGCGGTTGTGATTTTGTCTGTGGTGAGTAGGTCTATCTGTTCTTGCGTCAGTTGTGGGAAAGTCACCTTCTCAAGGAAGAGGGACATTGATTGCGTCTCAGTGGGAACTGTCGTTTTGTACAAGTCGGAAAAGAAGTCTCTAAACATGGAGGTTACCATGGGTGGGTCTGTTATTTGTTGTCCTCCAGGGCCATGTAGTGTAATAACCACCGGGGGTCTATCTTCACTGTGTACTAAGTGTGCCAATAACTTGCCCGCTTTTTCCCCATATTCAAACATTTTTTGTTTAGAGAAAATAAGTTTTTGTCTTGCTTTTTGAAATTGTAGCTGGGTGACTACTCTAGTTTGTAGTTTGAGCAGGTTTGCATTTGCTGGGGTTGGGGTGGTGGAAAGGCCTTACCGAGGGCACTGGCGGAACCTGCCTTAATTTTATTGAAATCAGTAATTAACGTTGAGCGAGCGAAAAGCTTAAAGGAGTCCCATACTACGGAGGGTGATGCTGACTTGTCATTCTCCGCGAAGTATAATCTCCACTTACCCGCAAGCTCATCATCCTCCGGTAGGAGAGATAGCCAAAAAGGGTTCAAACGCCAGGATCGTGGTGGTTTGGCTATGGGGATGCTTAAATGTGATCCAGTAGGGACTATAATCCAAAAGTATTCTGGGGCAGAACGCAGCCTCTAGTAGTCGCGGTGTCAGTCTGTGGGAAATGAGTATGAAGTCTATGCCCGGGGTGTCACTTAGCAGGTCTCCAATCCTGTATAGGTAAATCTGGCAGCAGAATTCTGGACAGAGAGGATGAGAAACACGAGTACGATTTCGTTTCTGGGAACTTGTGGCACCATGTGTCTGTTAAATGAAAGGTGGAGAGGATCTTGTAGAACCTAGTTTCGTTGGGAGCATTCAAGATGGGTGAAGTCGGTTGTAGCCTGTCCAGGGTTGGATTTAGTGTGGTATTAAAGTCACCCAACCAGACTGCAGATATTGCAGGGTGGCGAGCCAGGGTGGCGAGCCATGAACGACAGTCCCTCTCTAATTATGGTGATGTTAAATGGGGGTGGTACATAAAAGGCCAGTATGAGTAGGGGTTCCCCGTGTAATTTAGCTAGGAGAAATACGTATCGGCCTTGTGGATCAGTAGATAGTTCACATAACTCAAAATGTACAGATTTAGCCATCAAGATTGAGACTCCCCTGGCATGGGATGTGTGGGTAGAATGATACGCCCACCCAACCCATGGGCAGCGGAGTGCCATCTGGATGCTCCCCTCAACATTTGTTTCAACTAAGGCTATCACATCGGCATGCTGTTTCTTGAGGAATGTGAAGACTGCTTCACGCTCAATTTTCTCATGCATGCCCCTCACATTCCACGTAAGAAATTTAAGAGATGCCATGGGTAGAACTTTTTGAAATCTAATGACACAGTGATGTTAAGCGATTTTCTCTTTGTGCATGAGGCACTTAGGTTCCTAATATTCAGACATAGATGCATCAATACTGTATCACACAACATATATGAACACTCACATGAACATGACCTTCGAAATGTTACTTGTTTTCTGTGGTTAGTATGCACAATTTCAACAAAACTGTAAACAAATTAACTCCTTCCCCCCTCCCTGCCCTGCACTTTCCCAAACTGGTGCAGGCGTATTACCTTAACTGGGAAACATTTAATCTTCCAGGTTGTATAGAAGATGTAGTACATCTGGCTGAGTCTCTGGGGTCTGAGTAGGTCAAGGGATATCACCCATATCAGTAATTCAAGGTATGTTATAGTTATTCGATCCCCTTGTTTCCTGTTAAAGGCAGCTAACGTGCTCCAGAGAAAACTCCAGTAAACATGATACTGCTTCCCAGTGGTGTGTGGGGTAAAGTCTCGCTGCACGATGCATGTGACTTGTAGGACTTCTGCATCCCCGGAGCTCCAAAGAGTAATTGGACTCCTGTATAGTAAATATCTAGGGTTTGTGTCTTGTACCTGCGCTGGTGTGTAGACGGTCCCGTATCGCATTCAGGAGCTTACTATGTGTGGTACAAAACGTTCCACATCCAGAAATGGGTGGTTTCAAATAAGGTTCCATGCGACTGCAGGGGACAATGCGACTCCGGAAAAAAGTTGAGGTTGGGCAAAATTAGTTATAGCTTTATAACTGGAACTTGGTCATTCAGCTCTTTCAGGGTTAGCGCGGCGCTCCAGCCAGGTAATCACTTCTTCAGGATCCTCAAAGAAGACTGCACGGCCGTCATGTTCTATTCTGAGGCGGGCAGGAAAGAGCATGGAGTACTTGTAATGTAGGATCCTCAGCCTGCGCTTGGCCTCCATAAAGCTCTGACGACGGCGTTGTACCTCCGCTGAAAAATCTGGGAAAATAGCTACTAACATTCCCTACTGGGATGTTTCCTTTCTTCCTCGCCATCCGCAGGGCTGCGTCTTGGTCTTTGTAGTTGAGGAGTTTGGCTATGAATGTGCGGGGGGGGGCTCCCTGTGAGGGGGGTCTGGCTGGCATGCGATGTGCACGCTCCACCGCAAACATGGGGGAAAAGGCTTCTCTCACATAGGTGTGGATTAGGAGTTGTTCCAAGAACATGGTAGTGCCCTTGCCTTCAGTCCCCTCTGGAAGGCCTATAAGGCGCAAATGGCACCTTCTCAGCCTATTCTCCATATCATCTTGTTTGGTGAGGAGTTGGCGTATTTGCTGTTGCATGCGGTCTGAGGAGGCTTGTAAGGGTGGAATGGCGTCCTCCACTGTGCTCAGCCTGGTCTCAGCTCCTTTCACTTGGTCCCTGAGTTTTTGGAAGTCTTGCCTGATGAGGGAAATATCCATCTTTACCTCCTCAATTTGTGCTGTGAGGGAAGTTCTGCAGAAAGTGATTGCTTCAAGTAATCTGTCAGTATTGCCTGCCGTCCATTTTCCCCCCTCCTGCTTTCTCAGGGGCGCCATCTTCCTCCATATCATCCTTGTCTTGTTGGCTGTACTGCTCGAGTTTCACCGCCACTGCTTTCTGCGATTTTGTTGGCGACATACCGAGGGAGTCCGGGGTGTCACTTAGCAGGTCTCCAATCCTGTATAGGTAAATCTGGTAGCAGAATTCTGGACAGAAGACAGCGCTGGCCTTGGCCTATATACCTCCAATATGGCCGCGAATCTCCAGGAGTAGAATCTTGCCAGATGCGACTGCCGCTCCGTTTGGGTTACAGGATATCTGGAGATCAGTATAGGTGGGGTGGGGTGTATAAAAGGTCCCCGAGAAGGTTTCTCAGTTAAATCCAGCAGACAGGAGGGTGAACTTGCAATACAGGCTGGGTGTTGTGGTGGACCAAGATGGCCGCAGACCTCCGTGAGTAGGCCGAAGCCTCGGACTTGCCTGGATGTGGCTGCCGCTCCGTCTGGGATGATGTGCGTCTGAGGGCCTGTGAGGGATGGGTGGGGTATGCTGAGGGTCCCCAAGAAGGTCGCCCGAGTGAATTCAGAAGGCAGCAGGGCGGAGATGCAGCACAAGCCGCGTGTACCAAGATGGCCGCGGACCTCCGTGACTAGGCCGAAGCCGCAGACTTGCCTAAATGCGGCCGCCTTGCGGAGGATCGCCGCTCCGCTCGGGCTGCTGCTGTTCCGATTGCCTGCAAGGTCAGTGAAGGGGATAATGGATGTCCCCAGGAAGGTCTGTCCAGCGGGTGGTAAGTATTTCGGAGTGCAGGATGGATTATAACAGGAGTATTAGACGGAGCTCAGGGCTTACACGGCCTACTCCATGCTGCGTCAGGCCACGCCCCCCGCTAGGATTGCTTTTACATAAAAGCCGACCGATGGCAGAAAAGAATGATACCAAGATGATACCTAAACCTGCAGGCATCATTCTGGTATAACCACTCAAAGTCCAGCACATACCAGTACGTTGCTGGTCCTTGTTGGGCATATATTGTAATCTTTTTTTCCATGCAGCCTGTGGGCTGAACGAAAAAAAGAGATTGATTGGTGGGTATGCCCACCATTAGAATACCTCCCTTCATCCACCCACTTCTAATGATGGGCATACATGCACCATTTATATATGCCGAAGCATGGGGGCATCCGCCCCAAAAGTTAGGAGACAATCGATCCTCCGCCCCTGCTGACCCCAGGCATATATCACCTCCGCTGGAGTCACGGCTTTATATATCTTGGGAGCAAACGCTGTTGCTGTCAAGATAAATAAATCCACGCTGCAGCTGAATGGCGTACCTGAAAACAAAAAAATGGTTAACAATAAAACACAGTAAACAGTAAAGTGTAAAAAATTGCATATAAGAAAAGCAAACATGATAAAACATAACAATAAAACATTGCAGAAAAGAATACAGTAAAAATGAGCAGAACAATAGAGAGAGAATAGAGAGAGAGAGAACAAAACGACAACTATTTTTGTTTTTTTTAATATATATTCTTTTTGTGTTTTTTTTTTTAACACTTTTTTTTGTGACTGTAACTTTTATAACTGTAACCGGTTCCAGGTTCGGGTCTCTAAAAATGTGATGGCATCTTGGGAGACCCTATATCCACGCTTGCTGCAGACACATCTTTTTTGGGGGGGTTCGTTGGGTAGGGGTACTCGGGAGGACAAAGAAAATGCCTCTCATGCAGCCGACTGCATTTGGTTGGGGATGTGAATGGGGGAAGTATGGGTGCTACAGAAGTGGTAGGTTCCCAATTAGGATTGGCAAATGCAGCAGGAAGGGCATTATGGGCACGACGGGCTTGTGTTTGTCTTCTTGGTGGCAGCGGGTCACTACTTGTGCTTGCCACCTTACCAGCTTGAACTGCACTTATGGGACTCACCACGTCACCAAGTGTTACTGCAGTGCTGATTTGACTACGCCCGGGGTGTACTAGGCCACTGGTGCTTGCCAGTTCACCAAAACGCTACCAAAAAAACTGTTAGCGATCGCAGGGATCAGGCCTGACTCTGCGAATGCTGCAGTTATGCGTTTAGTGTTTTGTAAGTGACAGTGATCGATCGATACTGCGCTTGGGTGGGCTGGGTTGGGCCGGACGGAGGAGCAAAAACACAGGTGCTAGCAGGTATCTGGGCTGATCCCGCTAACACTGCATTTTTGGGAATCCTAAACTGCTGGGGACGCTAGTATAGATCTGATCGGATCAGATATTGATCAGTTCAGATACTATACCACCAAGGGAGGTGTATGCTGCGTGCGTGGGTGTTAGCGGTACTGGCGCTAACCTGATGCTGCCTGGGGCGACGCAGACCCTATCTGACCCTAAAACCTAAGTTATATCACCGCCGGGCGATCAGGGGGCTAAACCTTTATTAGGTAATAAACGGCGGGTGCCCTGAAACTATGAAAAATAAAACTAACTAACCAGCGTCACCTGTAACAGTCATACAGTGATCACTGGTAAAAGGGTTAACTAGGGGGCGAACCTATATATTTACCTCCCTAACAAGCGTCACCAGTGACACTAATACAGTGATCAGAAAAACGATTGCTTAGTGACACTGGCGACGGGGGGGGGGGGGGGGGTGATCAAGGGGTTAAAACTTTATTAGGGGGGTACCCTAGACCTAAAGGGGGCTAATACTAACTGCCCTACCACTTCCAACTGTCACAAACTGACACCAATGCAGTAATCAGGAAAAAAAAACTGCTTGATGTCACTGACGGGTGGGGGGGCTTGGGGGGGGGTGTGATTAGGGGGTGATGGGGGGTGTAAAGTGTGCCTGGTGTTTTACTGTGTGTGTTGTGTTGGTGCACTTACTCAGATGTCTTCTCTCCTCGGCGCCGGTACAGAAAATACCGAGCCGAGGAGAGATGACATCACTTCCTCTGCCGCTGTTTACTATACAGCAGCAGAGGAAGATTCTCATTGGCTGGGAGCGATTGCGAGGGGGTGGCCACGAATGGATGGCCTCCCCCTCACCTCTGATCGCTCGGGGACAGATGATGACCGCCTCGGGCACCCATACGTTACTTTGCCTCCCCGTGCCATTCTGCCGCAGTATATCTGCGTGAGGCGGCCGGCAAGTGGTTAAGTTATATAAGTTGCTGTAATAAAAGAAAATTGTTTGTCATTTCTTTGGGGTGAGAACATTTCGCTCAATGAGTGGGGTGTAGAATATAGGGGCTTTTTTGTTTGGTTATTTTTTGCTTAACTTGAGCTGCAAGAAGTTTGCCAGCCTTGTTGCCTGATGCATAGAAATTGGCTTAAAGTGTTTGCTACCCTAAAATAAAAAAAAATAAAAAATAAAAAATAGAACCCTGTTCCTTTAAAGCATGTTATACAGCACAGTGCTTGTGCTGTGTAATTTGGCCCCCCTTATCACCTAAAAAAACCTGGCTGATCCTGTCTGGTTCTGCCCTCCATCCTGTTAACTGAATATGGTATAGCATGGCTGTTGAGCCCTGACACTGGTCAGTTAATGTGCCATCCTCAGCCCTGCTCTGTCCTCTCCTGTGTCCTCCTCCACCCAAAAAAATAAAAACCGCAGAGGTGATCAAATACCACCAAAAGAAAGCTCTATTTGTGGGGGAAAAAGGACGTCAATTTTGTTTGGGTACAACGTCGCACGACCGCGTAATTGTCGTTTAAAGTGCGACAGCGCTGAAAACAATGTCCCCAGTGTATTTTTATTTATTTTTTTAAACTGCCACTGTGTACCTTATTTCATGTGATGGGCCGACGACCTGAGATATTTAAAGGTTGCCAAGCATGCGCTGGACAAGACTCTCCAAGAGGACTTCATCATGCATTAAAATCAGGAAAAGTCTGTAATCAGCCAAGAAGATAGATACCGGATGTCCAAAGCAACTGCCAACTAAGTCATCGCTCTCATCGGCGATCACAAAACACACAGTAACGGGAGTTAACTTTTAAGTGTATCTCTACTGTTACAGACAATAGATTAAAAGCACATTTATATACTGCATAAGTCTGAGATTCCTTACATATACCGCAAAGAGAAGTTGGAAGTTTTGTAAAGAAGATTGGAGCGCTTCAGCAGAACGGCAGACATAATTAGATATTTAGTGAAGCGTATTGAAAATGGAAAGCCCCATTCATAGGTGATTTTATGTCGCTGTAAAACTTGAAGTGCCATCAAAGCCCGACACTTAGAGATGGTGAGCTGAGATAGATCAGCAAAAAGTTGATAGGTATGTACCTGGAAAAGCAGTAAATCTCTTTGCTCTAGCTGCAGCTAGAAGTTGTTCCTTGGTACGGAAATAGTGAAATTTGGCGATATTGCATGGTGGTCCATCAGCTTTGCGAGGTTTGAGGGCTCTATAAATCCTGTCCATCTCCATTCATTCGGCTGGTATGGAAGGCTGTAGTTCTTGAAATAGGGATAGCAGAGTGGCTTGCAAATCAGTGACAGATTCAGGTATTCTACGTATGCAGATATTGGAACGCTGGGCCCTGTTTCCATAATCTTCTAAACGAGATTTAAGGACTAATGCCGCGTACACATGATCAGAATTTCCGTCAGAAAAACCTTGGGTGGTTTTTCCAACAGAATTCCGCTTAAACTTGCCTTGCATACACACGGTCACATAAAAGTTCTCTGAACTTTCGACCGTCAAGAACGCGGTGACGTACAACACTACGACGAGAAATGAGAAAATTAAGTTCAATGCTTCCGAGCATGCATAGGGATTCCCAATAGGAACTTTTTCCGTCTGAAAAATAGAGAACCTGCTCTCAATCTTTTGCTGGCGGAAATTCTGCCAGCAAAAGTCTGATGGAGAATACACACGGTCAGAATTTTTGACCAAAAGCTCACATCGGACTTTTGCTGGCAGAACTTCCGATCGTGTGGAAGGGGCATACGTTTTTCTTTTTGAGGTTTTCAAATTCAAATGAAAAGGCCTGGGTGTTATTTTCAAGTTCATCAACTCTCAGTTCAAGATTTGCAGTGCATTTTCCCAGTTCTCTGATTTCCCTAGTCAGACTGTTTGTAATATGATCTGAGGTCTGTTTAAGGGCTTTGTGAAGCATTTTTTCAAAATGCTTTAGAACAGAAGAATGAGCAGGGTCTGTAAAAGATGTTATTTGTGAAGTTTGTATAGATGAATATGAGTCATATCCCCCGTGTTGCCATAGATACCTTAGAGCGCTGAGAGGATTTCACTGAGTAAGGTAACAGGGGGAGGGGATGCAGCTAGTGCCATTCTGGTTGAAGCCTGAGGCAGCGCTTCTTTGTGGTTTTTTGGTTTCATTTTCAAGTGAGAACTCCCAAGAACCATTATGTGGCAAGGGTTATAAGCAGACAAGATTAACAATATTTACCAGGTGAAGCTGAGCTGGGACACGGTATAATATGGCAGAAATGTCCCTTCAGGGGCAGAGCTGTCATGTCTGCTCAGCCAGGCTCTGCCTTCAGACCAGTCTTTTTCAACCAGGGTGCCTTGGCACAATGCCTAAAAATTGCCCAAAAAGTTATACCAGCCAGCTGGTGGATAAAGCCTGCCTTTTAGTTGCACAAAACTACAGGTTTTCATTGTGCACCATTACAACCTTCCTGCCACTGACATCCTAATAACCAATGAACACATGGAGACAGGATACAAAGAGCTCATAAAGAAGTACAAGTACAATGTTTCAGTAGATCAGTAAACAAGCTTTCTTGCGCTTATCAAGCAATCTGTTTTTATCCAACACTAAGGACGGAGTTATCCCACATTGCTACACAGTGGCACATACTGTGGAGGTGTTTGACCCCAGGAGGGGGTGAAGGATCTGGTGAGTGCAGCCACAATAGGAGCACAAATAAGGCACGCACAGAGTGTTGTTTCACTGGAAAGCCCACCAGAGTATCAAAAGGATCCCTTCACTGGCACAAGAGCACCTTATAGATTATTTTGTTATATAGTAGCTGTTTATATACACCAGCACTTTGTATTAGCATTATATTTGTTGCATTATTATTATTATGGTTGTTGTAATATTATATGCACATGGTATTAATTTGTTATTTATTGCACTTAGATTAATTATTTGCATATTACAGTAATTTAAATTTTATCTGTGATTTCTGACACATTGTATCTTAAATTGTGTCAGGTTCACGGACCACTAGTTCACTTAAATTTAAATTCAAGGGTTCATGCACACTGGGTTTTCACATCAATGAACATACACCCAGTCTTTATACTAAATGTTTTAATTAAACTGTGCACAAATATTTGGGTATGATTCACCCAATTGCTACTCACTAGGAATACCTATCATTGCACACCATTCCTTCTCTCCCCCCAAAACCCTTCTCCTACCTCAATTTCTTCTCCTATCAAAGGGAGCAGTATACACATTTAAATTTTAACCAGCGTTTTATAACAACTGAACGGTGCCATATCTACTTTGTTTTCCTTCTAATTTTTCTTACTTCACCTAGTGGAAGTAATTGGTAGAGGCAGCAGTTCCATTAACTACTTCCCAACCTCAATCAGTACTTATTCCTTTGCGCGGTGACTTTCTTTTCTCACATTGCCTCTAATGTTAGATGGTCCATGTGTGTGGATGTTGCTGAGCTACATAAAACGATTTGTTTTGTTTTAACATTTTAGAATGGGGTGCCTCGAGATTGCACATCGTTTTAAAGTGTGCTGACTGAAAAAAGGTTTAGTTAGACAATCAGAGAACATACCTGTCCCACTTCATCAAAAGCCATGATAACCATTGCTGCACCAAATTGCTTTATCTTTTTAGCTTTTGTCAGGAAATCCTCTTCTCCCTCTTTCAAACTGATACTATTTACTATACATTTACCCTGACAGCATTTCAGACCAGCTTCAATCACTTCAAAGTTAGACGAGTCAATGCATAGGGGAACCTAAAAACAAAAGATCATAAATAACCATAAATTATCATAAATCAATTGCTGCCAGATTAGGTTTTCAGTCCTGTATAAGCATTATTTCTCCTGAGAAGCCCATTGTGTCTAAGGTTTCTGCTATTGTGTTCTGACAGCAAGGAGCCTTCCCCACCATCAGAACACACTGATCAGTGTTGTTGGTAATATCCGGCAGCACTGATCGCTTGGGAAAACCTTGACAGGCTGGTTGTACAGAAGTTGATCAAAGGTCAACTTCTGTACAACCAGCCTGCATGTACATGGATCGAAACTCAAGTATGGCTACCTTAACAAATGAAACAAAAATAATTAACTGTCCCATAGGTTGCATATTCAACAAGTCAATTTGCAAATTTAAAATATTTAATATTTCTCAACAGAAGATTTAAAAGGTGGCCAACACAAAACAATACTATGCTGCTAAAACTGCAAATACAAATTTGACACCCTTAACCACTTGCCGCCCGCCATATAGCAAAATGACGGCGGCAAAGTGGTTTCAATATTCTGACCGGATGTCATATGACGTGATCAGGCTATTAAGCCGCTGCGCGCCCCCGAGGGCACGCATCGTAGCGATTGTTGTTGCGGTGTGTCAATCTGACACACCGCAACTCCGATCTATGTAAAGAGTCTGTGACGGAGACTCTTTACCACGTGATCAGCCATGTACAATCATGGCTGATCACAATGTAAATAGGAAGAGCTGGTGATCGTTTTTTCCTCACTCGCGTCTGACAGACACGAGTAAAGGAGAGCCGATTGGCTGCTCTCCTGAAAGGGGAGGTCTGTGCTGATTGTTTATCAGCACAGCCCCCCCTTGGATCCCACCCAGGACCACCAGGGAAGCCGCCCAGGATAGCCATTCACACTGGACCACCAGGTATGCCCCCTAGACCCCCAGGGATATACCAATCTGTGCCCAGGCAGCTGCCAATCAGTGCCCAGGCAGCTGCCAATCAGTGCCCAGGCAGCTGCCAATCAGTGCCCAGGCAGCTGCCAATCAGTGCCCAGGCAGCTGCCAATCAGTGCCCAGGCAGCTGCCAATCAGTGCCCACTCCAATGCCTACCACTGCCACCTGGGATGCCTATCAGTGTCACATATAAGTGCCACCTATCAGTGCCGCCTATCAGTGCCACCCATAAGAATCCATCTTTGCAGCCTTTCAGTGCCCAGTGTCGCCTATCAGTGCCCACCAGTGCCACCTATCAATGCCCATCAGTGCTGCATATCAGTGCTGCCTACCAGTGCCGCATATCAGTGCCCATTGTCAGTGCCCGCTCATTGGTGCCACCTCATCAGTGCCGCCTTATCAGTGCCCATCAGTGAAAGAGAAAACTTACTTATTTACAACATTTTTTTTTAACAGAAACAAAAGCAAAACGTATTTTTTTCCAAATTTTCGGTCTTTATTTGTTTAGCAAAAAATAAAAACCGCAGAGAAGATCAAATACCACCAAAAGAAAGCTCTATTTGTGGGAACAAAATTATAAAAATGTAGTTTTCAGTGTAGCATGACCGCGCAATTGTCAAACTGTGACACCGCTGAAAATCGGTCTGGGCAGGAAGGTGTATAAGTGCTCGGTATTGAAGAAGTGGTTAAAGTTGTAGTAAAGTCTGCTTTGGGTTTTTTACCTACAGGTAAGCTTATAATAAAGCTCACCTGTGGGTAAAACTAACATCTCCTAAACATGCACCATTTAGGAGATATCTTCTCTTTTGGCAGCCGATGACTTCATGCTGTTCTTTCAAAGAATTGGTGCTGTGGCCGTAACTCCATGCGTGGGGGTGAAGTCACCGTGGCCTGGTCATTCAAGTTGACAAAGCCTGCAAACCTGGAAGGAAGACCAGTAAAGATGGAAGCCCTGTCAGCGGTGGTGACAGTGCTTTGTTTCAAGGTAAGTATTTTATAGCCTGCTAGCATGTGATGCATACTAGCACATCATGCTCTTAACTTGCCGGTGGAATTCTTTTTCTCCACGCTGAGTGGCCGCATATGTGTGGCCCTGTGTAAACCACTTACCATGCTGAGTGCACACTTCCTGCACACTCCCAGTATGACAGGCGGCGAGGATAGATAAGCTCCTGATGCAGCCAACCACAGCCATCACACGTCTGTCTCTGCCTTCCGGCTTTTAGAACTCTCAAAGGGCCGGAAGGCAGTCGGCATGAAGGAGTTAAGTTTACTACCGCTTTAAGGGCACTTTCACACTGACAGCGGCCAGGCGTCGGCAGTAAAGTGCGGTTATTTTTAGCAGTGTTTTACCGTCATTTTAGCGGCGCTATTCGGCCGCTAGCAGTGCGGTTTTAACTCCCGCTAGCGGACGAAAAAGGGTTAAAACAGCATGCAAAACGCTGCTGCAGCGGCGCTGCCTATTGTAATTGCCGCTCGTACAGTGCTGCAAAGAAGCTGCTTGCAGGAATTTGGCTTTCACACTGGGATTGCAGTTGAGGTTTTTTTCAGGCGCTATTTTTAGAGCTAAAGCGCCTGAAAAACAAGTCCAGTGTGAAAGGGGTCTAATACACATTTAAGCTATTTGCTGGGGTTATTTAAGTTGGAGCACTTAAGGCTCTGCACTTCAGCGAAAATACACAGAAAAATACTTTGAAAAACCCCGGCCTGCAGGTGAACCCTTTCCTCTCAGCTTTCAGCTGTCCTTTCTCTCTGACACATGTGCTCACTACCACTCCTGACAGTTGTGTCCTCTCTGCTTAAACTTGCTTTCCTTCACCCCTTTTCTCCAATCCACAGCTTATGTATATAACTTCCTCACTTTTGTCCTCTCCTTATTACTGGCACTAACTCCTGCTAATTCTAAATTCACATGCTAATAAAAAAAAACATCAGGACACTGGGGGACGTCCCTTCATATAAATCACACCCCCGTATTACCTCCTTCAACCTTCTGCTTCTCCTAACCTCTGTAGATATATCTCCAAACTCTGGGCCTTCATCATTTAACTGTCCTTCGCACCCATCACCCTGCACAGTCTGGCAGCAGCCACAATCCACACAATTTAGTTTTCATTCCTCTTCTTCCCAAGACCAGACTGTTCTAATCTTGTGCCCTTTGGAATGCCAGCTCTGTCTGTAACAAACTTGCATGTCTCCATGACCTCTATCACCAATTCATTTAATCTACTTGCCATTACTGAAATCTGGCTTCATGAATCTAACACTGCTTCTCCTGTTGCTCTCTCCCATTGTGGCCTTCTTTGGACCCACTTCCCAAGACATCCTTCTATCCCCATAGAGCACCTTTCAGGTATTTCACCCACCTCCCTCTCTGTCACACTCCTCATTCGAGCCACATTGCATTTGTCTTTTCTCTCCAGTTTCTCGAAGGACAGCTGCAATCTACCGCCCCTGGACCATCAGCTTTTCCTGATGACTTCTCTGCCTAGCAACACTACTTTTTCTCTTCTGAAATTCCCATAATCATTCTCGATGACTTCACCATCACTAACACCAATACTAATGCCCCGTACACACGGTCAAACTTTGTTCGGACATTCCGACAACAAAATCCATGGATTTTTTCCGACGGACGTTGGCTCAAACTTGTCTTGCATACACACGGTCACACAAAGTTGTCGGAAAATCCGATAGTTCTGAACGCGGTGACGTAAAACACGTACGTCGGGACTATAAACGGGGCAGTGGCCAATAGCTTTCATCTCTTTATTTATTCTGAGCATGCGTGGCACTTTGTCCGTCGGATTTGTGTACACACGATCGGAATTTCCGACAACGGATTTTGTTGTCGGAAAATTTTATATCCTGCTCTCAAACTTTGTGCGTCGGAAAATCCGATGGAAAATGTGTGATGGAGCCTACACACGGTCGGAATTTCCGACAACAAGGTCCTATCACACATTTTCCGTTGGAAAATCCGACCATGTGTACGGGGCATAACACTTCTGCTACTTCTAAACTTCTCAGGCTAACCTTTTTTACCCAAAGCAACCTCTCCAGCAATCCTTTCCCTCTTTCTTATCACCACTTTATTAGTTTCACTCTCTCCCTCTCTTCCACCTCCTCTTGCCTTTTAACCACTTAATTACCCAGAAAAACCCAAGTAAACCCTAACTCTTCTATCCTACTGACCACCGCTATGACAAAATCTCACCCCTGTCCTGCCTAAACCTAGCCACTTCTGTCTACAACACTTCACCATCATCCTCCCTGGACACACTGGCCCCTCTCACTACACTTAGAATCAGGCCCCGGCCCATACAACATTGGCAAACCGATGACACCAGAAGTCTGAAAAAAATGCTGCGCCCTTGAGCACCTGTGGTATAAGACCAAGTCTCAAAGATTTCAACCAATATAAATCCGGCCTCTAAAAATACAATTCTTGCCTCCTCACTGCCAAGCAGATCTATTTAATTGCTCTCATTAACAACTTATCATCCCATCCCTGTCAACTCTTCTCTCTCTACTTCATCCTCCAATGCCTCCACCCACTAACTTACTGCCCAGGAGATCGCCAATCACTTCAAAAATAAGATTGATACAATTCATGAGGAGATTTCCGGTGTATTGATAACTTCCCCAATTACCACTCCATGTCCACGGGTACAATCATTACTTCCCCCATTCAATCCTGCCACTATAGACGATGTTGCAAAACTTTTTCCCAACATCCACCTAACCACATGCCCCGTTCCCTAGCAAATGTTATGGTGACCCTCTGGCTCTATGCTATATTTTCTCACTCACATCTTCAATCTCTCCCTCTTCTGGTATCTTCCCCAACTACCTAAAACATGCACTAGTCACCCTCATACTTAAAAAGTCTTCATTGGACCCCATCAATCCCAACAACCTACACCATATCTCCTTGCTGCCCTTTTTTATCCAAACTTATTGAACATCTAGTCTACAACTGACTGACAAATTGCTAAAACCAATGGACACTATTCTGTACTCCTATTCCAGGACCTCTCTGCTGCCTTCGACATGGTGGATCACCACCTCTGGGCTTTCACACTGGAGTGAACGGAGCCGCTTTTTTCAGGCGGTATACAGGCGCTATTTTTAGCGCTGTAGCGCCTGAAAAACACCGGCAGTGTGAAAGATATTTGTAGAGTTATGGGGAGCATTTTCCTGGAAGGAAAAAAAAAAAAACTAAACGATACTAAAAAAACACCAACACTAACACTCCTAGGGGGGGGGGGGGGGTGCTTGTGGATTTCACATGGCACTGTCTGGAGGCTTCTAAGCAGAGCTCCAGCCGAGACACAGCTTTCTACACCCAGCAAAGCAGTCTAGATCCTCCAGCTCTCGCACTACTCTGCCCAAATGGCCGGGGAGACGTTTAGCTGCAAAACTACTTTCCTCAGGCTCCATTAAAATGCTTCCTTGTTGTGGACAGGGAGAGCCCTAGCACCTTAGGTTGGCAGATCCACTCCTTTAGAGCCAGCAGATTGCCATCCACTCACGTGACTTCATCTAAGGGAAGCTCCCCTGCTTCTTCCTTAGGATCCAACTGTATGGAAGACCCGGGATCCCCCATGAGTTCTGATATGTTGTCCCTAATATGGGGATTGAAGAAGGAACTGGCGGGCATGTTCCAGAACCTTGACAAATCTATAAAAAAAATCTCACAGCTGTAAGAACAGATCTCTTCCACCTATTGGTCCTTGTAGATGATTTGAAGAAACTCCAGGATAACCAGGAGAGGCCATTAGGGAAGTACAATAAAGTCAACCAACTAGCGGTTGACCACCGGGCAGCTCTCTACAAATTGGAGGACTTTGAAAACAAACCATCTGAACAAACTCTGCATTCGGGGACTACCAGAGGTGACTAAAGATACACATCTAGAGGCATTCTCAACACGCTCCTTGAAAACCTGGCTACATACCTGCTGTGGTTTGACCAAGTGCACTGGGCCCTTGACCCCTGCAACTTCAGGATGTTATATGTCACCTACACTACTTTGAGGAAAATAATGCCATTATGGTGAAACTCTGTGGTACCCCAGTCATTGACTTTGACAGTTTTGCCATTAACATTTTTCCAGACTTCTCTAAAGAGACCTTGGAACGCGGCCGACCACTCTTGGACCAGCTGAGGTCTGATGGAGCCAGCTATCGATGGTGGATTCCCTTCCTGCCCTATTGCTACTAAATATGGCCACTCATCCACCCTTCAGTTCCGGGAGGATGTTCTGGCTTTAACATGACACCCCTGAAGCTCCCAGGCTGGCATGATCACATTCCTACGTTCTCCGCAACACAGGAATCTGAATAGTGCAAACTTCTTCTAAAAAGAAGTGTACTGCGAGCCCTGGATCTTCTCAGAAATATGGGAGAGGTGGTTCCTTTTTCCAGTTATTCTTAATACCCTACTCTTGCATGTCAAGTGAGACCACAATTATATTTCTGTTCATCTTCTTGTCTCACTGCATGGCACAGTTTCCATTAAGTGTCAAGTGAACTCTTTCCTGATGTCTCACCGACTGCCGCTGCAATGAGGGCTCTCCCACGCACTACAGTTCTTGTATACTCTTACCATTGTTTGTTGTATCTTAGATATATTCTGAATTCATTTCCCCCTTTTTTGTTAAACTGCTTATGCTTGATATGGGTGAAAGTTTTATTAGCACTCTCATGATCTTTATATTATAGCTGTCTCTCGGACTGGACCATAAGCCCGTGTCCTCTGTTCCAGTTTTAGAATGTACACACCCCTCCTTCTGGGGTCTGTGAGACCGAGAAGCATTAGACCCCATTTCACACCGAAGGCGTTTTTCAGGCATTTTAGCGCTAAAATTAGTGCCTGAAGAACACCCTCCCATACCACTTCAGTGTGAAAGCCTGAGTATTTTACACTGGGGCAGTGTGCTTGCAGGACATTAGAAGTCTTGCAAGCAGCATCTTTGGGGCAGTTTGGAAGCGGTGCATTACCTTGCCCATTGAAATGAATGGGCAGCGCTGCCGAAGTGCCTCCAAAGTGCTTCGTCAGCGCCTCAACATGGGCGCTTTTAACCCTTTATTTGGCTGCTAGCGGGGGTTAAAAGTGCCCTGCTAGCAGCTGAAAAGCACCGCTAAAAAAAAGGTAAAGTGCCGCTAAGCCTAGCGGTGCTTTACCGCTAACGTGGCCATGGCTGAGTGTAAAAAGGGGTCTTATGTCTACTCTTGCTGGTTTCTTTCAGGCATACATGTTGGTTTCTCAGCCTCTTGGTCCCGACAGGAATCACTGCATTTCAATGTGTGAATAATTTTTGATACCTTTTGGGTTTTTCATACCTTTTTATTTTCCCTTGCTATTTTTCATATCTTTTTCTCTCCCTCCCTTTTCCCACCCCATTATTTTGCTGATACAGGTGGTCTCATAGGCTAAAGGACCATGCTCTTACACTGCAATGGCTACATTAAACACTTCAGCTCCGGAAGGTTTTGCCCCCTTCCTGACCAGGCTATTTTAGCGATACGGCACTGCGTTACTTTAACTGACAATTGTGTGGTTGTGCGACACTGCACCTAAATAAAATTCATGTCTTTTTTTTCCCCCACAAATAGAGCTTTCTTTTGGTGGTATTTGATCACCTCTGCGTTTATTTCTTGCACTATAAACAAAAAAAAGGCTGACAATTTTGAAAAAAAAAAAAAAAAAAAAAAAACAACTTTGTTTTACTTTCTGCTATAACACAAAAAAAAAATTAAATATCTTCATCTGTAATTTGTATTCTGCTACATAATTTTGGTAAAAAAAAATCCCAAAAAGTGTATATTGATTGGTTTGTGCAAACGTTATCGCGTCTACAAACTATTTGATAGATTTCAATGAATTGAGAGATAATCAAATAAGTCGATACTTTTCCCTCAGCGCACATAGAAAGAATTATAATTTAAAATAACATAAGCAGCTACTATAATAACAAAAAACACTGAACCAGAAATATGTTAGAGCAAAAAAAAAAAAAAACATTAATAGCGCTAAACGATCAAAATATTTTTAAGATTGCTAAAAAGTCCACTTTTTCAGTGAATATGAGTAAATGTGAATAAAAGATTGTCCACAAAGAAAAATCCTTGCAGATTTTAGTTCCAGAAGATCACCTTCACCACACCACGTGTGTAACACTCCCCCCAAGGTAATCCACTTACCAGATATTGCTGGGTTATGGGCTTGTCTTTAAATGGTTGCTATCAGCAAACACTGCATCTTTCCATCTGTGTATAGGTTAGCAGAAGGAGGAAGAAGCGGAGACCAGGAGGACAGTCATTGTGTTTGTGTTTTGTGTTTTTACAGGTGTCCATCTGACCAATGACTGTCGTCCTGGTCTCCAGCTTCTTCCTCCTTCTGCTAACCTATACACAGATGGAAAGATGCAGTGTTTGCTGATAGCAACCATTTAAAAGACAAGCCCATAACCCAGCCCTATCTGGTAAGTGGATTACCTTAGGGGGAGTGTTAAACACACGGTGTGGTGAAGGTGATTGTCGAACTAAAATCTGCAAGGATTTTTCTTTGGTGGACAATCTTTTATTCACATTTACTCATATTCACTGATAAAGTGGACTTTTTAGCAATCTTAAAAATATTTTGCTTGTTTAGCGCTATGGGATAGATTTATGGACTTTCAATTTTTTTTTTGGCTTTTACTAGTAATGGCGGTGGGCGATTTTTAGCAGGACTGACATTGTGGCGGACAAATCTGGCACTAAGTGACACTTTTTGGGGACCAGTGACACCAATACAGTGATCAGTGCTAAAAAAAAAAATTTGCACTGCCCCTGTATACATGACACTGGCAGGAAAGGGGTTAACATCAGGGGCAATCAAAGGATACACTGTGTTCCCTGGATGTGCTTTCTTACTGCGTGGTGGATGGACTGACTCAAGGAAGAGACACATCTGTGTTCCCGATTAGCAGGAACAGAAGATCTCTCTCTTCCTGTCTGAAAGAACGGCGGTCTGCCTAATTGTACATGGGCAGACCGCCGTTCTGTCTCTCCAGCTAACGTTAGCAGGTGGCTAGCGGGCACCGCAGCCGCGGGAACCCACTGATTGTCTCCCGCTGTGTCCAATCATAGCGGGAGTGTGGCGCGCGCGCCCCAGAGCCGAAGAGAGAAATCACGTACAGGTACGTGATTTTGCGCTTAAGGGCTGCCCTGCCGCAGTATATGTACGTGGGGCGATCCTTAAGTGGTAAATGTGATTTCTTGCAATGTCAAAGGCTTCAACGTTGTTAGCAAACGCCACAAGGTACTCAGAGAACTTTGGTTTTGGTAGGAGCATATCCCTTCAGCTTGAGGGGATGTAAGCGGATGATTACAGTGGTTTTCTTTATCTTAGGGGCTCTATAGGCAACATCCAGTCTACTTTAGCGAATGTTTACTGCCTGAATAACCAAACTGCTTTTTTTTTGTCCCAGATCTTGACCAAATTAACATAATTTGTAAAAAGGGGTTACTATGTTGGCAGGTGACATCAACAAGCCTCTGGATCCTGTTTTGGATACCTCTCAAGAGTGCCCCATCACTCCCTTTAAAAGGTTTATGCTTTATTAGGAAAAACTTCCATTACACGCAATAGATGCTCGGCAATTGCTTCATCCAAGATTATTCCAAAATGCATGACTCTTACCCAAGGATCGATAATATTTAGATTTATCCTTTTCACCTTCCCCTTCTGCGTTTGGCCTCCACTGGCACTGCCTCTCTCTGACCATGCACTGGTCTCCAGATGTTTAGCTTTGCCCACTCTGCCTTCTCATTCTAATAACTGAAAATCAAATGATTTCCTTCTCTCAAACCCAACCAACGTGTTTCTCATCGACTTTAACCCAATATTTTGTAGATAACGCTACATCTGATACAACACACTCCCTGCTATGGGAAGCCCACAAGGCTACGATGAGGGGCAAGTTGATTGAACTTGGTGTGAGGAAAGAGAAGGAGCACTGTCAACAACTTGCAGAAGTCTTACAGCAAGTGGCAGATTTAGAGAAGCTGCATAAGCTTTCTCTACACAAAACCCAATTAGAGAGCCTGACACAGAAGATGGAGGAACTTCAAAGCTTTCCTTGATCTTGATATTAAGCGATGTTTCCAACTCTCTCAGAAACTATATGAATGGGGAGATAAACTAAGGAAACAATTAGCCTGATCTTTAAAAAGGGACGAAAACCATCTCTCATTCATCTCCCAGTATCAAAACCCCTTTGGGTGAGCTAGCACATGCTTCCCCTCATATTGCCTTTTTAGAGAATTATATGCCCATCTTTAGCAGGGAAAACATAGCAGTGCCATCTGTGTAGTAGATTAGTAGTAAAACAATTAAAAGACAAATAAGCAACTCACAAAAGTAGGGTAAAAAGTAGGCATCTCACATATAGGGTCTCTATTATCCTGATCCGAATCATCAGGTATGGATGCCGCCGGCTGCTCTGGTGGGTCTCAGGGTTCCAAAGTCATTGTAGCGCATCCTCCTCTGTCAGTGGTGACATCAACGGACGTAGTGAAGGGAGACCAACAGGTGTGCGTTCGGAGCATGCCTGCTTCATCCCCAGGCTTGTGATGTTGTGTTTGTGTGAGGTTGTTATATCTCTCCCAAGGGAGGGCATGGACTACATTACCCAGCATTCCGTCTTCATAGTACTGACATTGATCTTTCAGAATAACACATTATGGCAAAGAAAATTAAAAAAAAAAAAAAACACCACAATTGAGATAGGGATGAACATTATTGGCATATAAGAAAATGAACAGTGTTTTTTGGCTTTTTTTTTTTTTTAAAGGCAAATTATATTTATAAGCTGCATGGGGATTGCAAATTTTTATGGGTCAAGACGAGTTTTAAAGGGCCATCTAGTGATCACACCAGGAATATAAACCTTAGCAGAAATTGCCCTACATGTCGTCTATATCTCTACAGCTCTTATCAGATGACCATTACTAACTGGAGAAGATTAATTTCATATTTTTGACCATGAGAGTTATGTCAAAAATAAATATATAGAAGTTAATGAGTATGAGGAATGAAAGACCATGGAAATTATCTACAAGATTATTATAAACCAAGTATAAATGGAAGATGCCTGAATAGGAGTTAAATTTTATCCTGTACTGAAGGAAACTGTGTACTTTATAATTACATACGTTTAGGTCCATATATATATATATATATATATATATATATATATATATATATATATATATATATATATATATATTTATATATATATATATATATATATATATATATTTATTTATATTTATTCGGACACAGGCACAATTTCCATACATTTGGTTCTGTATGCCACCAGAATAAAATTAAAATGAAACAATCCAAATGAATTTACATAGTTGGCGAGGACTCAAAAAGGCAAGTCCATCAAGTCCGACGTGTGTGTGTGTGATTTTATGTCAGTATTACATTGTATATCCCTGTATGTTGTGGCCAATTAGGTGCTTATCTAATATTTTTTTTTTTTTTTTTTTAAATTTAAGATTTTTTATTGTATTTTTAAGGAGAAAAAGAACACAGAAACATCGCCAATTGGGCATACCCTGGCGTCTTAGCGTGTATATATAAACAGCAGTGAGAGAAGAGCTTATTTAAGTGTAACTTTGATTGGTATTGGTCTAAAGCAAAAACAATCGATGAATAATAAGTAAACAAGCATACTACAAATAACTATGGTAGCATAAAGTATTCCTGTAATAATAGGCTACGTACTAAATGGGGGGAACACCTGTGTGTAACCTAAATCATTGTGTAACATTGTGACCTGTATTACATGTTTTGGCAAAATGTCCGTGAGACCGTAATAAGAAAAGGGGGGCTGGTGTAGAGTCTAGCTAAGCTAGGGGCCGGACTGTTACAACAGTGGTGTACTTCTAGAGTCCAAAATCCAAGGGTGCCAGTTTCTATTAAAGCGCTTAATGGACATGTTGGCTTTGGCAAAAGAGAATTCCATCTGAAAGTGTTGGTTAAGTAGGTGGATGGCATCTCTAAGTGTTGGCGGGTCGGTTGATTTCCACTTTTTTGCAATTGTCAGTCTTGTGGCAATGAGAATGTGTGTGACCATTGTTTGCCGATGGTTGGGCATTGTTGGGGTCAAGAGACCTAGTAGTAGGTCAAGCGGGGACAAAGATTGGGGTGTACCACACAAAGATTCAATTAGGTTATGTATCTGTCTCCAGAAATTTTTAACTAGGTGGCATTCCCACCATATGTGTGAGAGAGATCCAGTGGCAGCACATCCCCTCCAGCAGTTCGGGGAGGTGTTCGGGTAGATTTTCTCCAGCCTTTCTGGGGTGAAGTACCATTTGTGAAAAAGCTTTTGTGTTGCTTCCCAGTGGTTAATGCAATGTGACAGGCGTAAGGGCAATGTGAGGGCCTTAGGCCATTGTGTTTCTGAAGGCGGTTGGCCTGACAGTGAGGACCAGTACTGTACGGAAGAAGCCAGATGGTTAGTAGTTGGTTTAGTGAGTAATTTGAACATAGAAGAGATTCCTTTGGTCTTGGGTATAGCTATATTGTAGAATTTGAGTATAGGGAGTGAGACATCGTCTGAGGTTGACCAGGAAATTTTTGACAGGCTAGATCTAATCCTTAGGTAGAGAAAAAACGTATGTTTGGTTAGTCCATATTTTTGCATTAATTGCTCAAATGAAAGCAGAGTTGATGATGAAAAGAGCATACCTAAGTGGGAGATGCCGGCTTTTGTCCATTCTGAGAGAGGTAAATCCGGGGAAATGAGGTGTAGCGCCTCAGTGGGTATTGCTGTCAGAGTGTCCTTTGATATCCCTCCCTTGAGTTGCAGTACTGAGGTCCAAATTCTTATGGAAGATGTAATAGTATCAAGAGGGTATCTTTTGGGGTGGGGGTTGAGCCACAGTGCGGCTAGAAAGTTTTTAGGATCCGTGGGTAGTAGGTTGGCTTCAATTTGTTTCCAGGTTGTGTGGTGTTTGTCTGACCACCATGTTTTCAGCTGGTCCAGGATAGTTGCTCGGTGGTAGGCTTGAATATCTGGGGCACCTAGTCCCCCATGTTGAACTGGGGTTGTGAGTATGACTTTTTTTATTCTAGGTCTCTTTTGTTGCCAAATAAAGCCGTTGATGATCCCTTGGATTTTTTTTATTTGATTTTGCGCTAAAGGAAGAGGTAATGTACGGAAAAAATAATAGGACATGGGGAAGCAAATACATTTTTGTCTGAGCTATCCTAACCAGCCCAAGAGGCTGGAACCCTACCTAGATCTTTTGCTAGTTGAGTAAGCTTGCCCACGAGGTCTTCAAAATTAATTCTTAGTAGCATCCGACTTGGGAAAGTTAATTGGATACCCAAGTATGGGAGAGAGGAGTTGGGGGCCCAAGCAAAGGGGGGGCTAGCGGTAATGGTATTTAAAGTTTGAGAATCAAGGCCAAGGTTAAGCATTAGGGATTTACTGTGATTTAGTTTGTACATTGATACTGCGCTGAACCTGTCAAGGATTAGTTGGACTGCTGGGAGAGATCATAGTGGATTCGTTAGAGCAATGATCACGTCATCTGCGTACAGACCGATTTTATGATCGGTTTGTCCAATTGTTATACCTGTAATCGAGGGGTCAGACCTAATAATTTGTGCCAGGGGCTCAATTATGGCAAAAATTAGGGGGGACAGCGGGCACCCCTGTCTCGTGCCATTAGTAATTTGGAATGGGTTGGAGACAACCCCTTACGTCCAAATGCGCGCAGATGGGTGAGTGTACAGACCCAGTATGGCAGAGAGAAAGGTGCCCGAGAGTCCAAATTTTTGGCGTACTGCTTCCATATACGGCCAGTATACTCTATCGAACGCCTTCTCTGCGTCCAAAGATAGGAAGAGAGAAGGCGCTCGAGTGTGCTCTGCCCATTGGATAAGGTCAATGAAACGTCTAGTTCCATCTGAGGCTTGCCTGCCGGGTACAAATCCCACTTGGTCGGGATGAATAATCTGGGGGATGATGGTGGAAAGGCGTTGTGCTAACAGTTTAGCATAGATTTTGGTATCTGTGTTAAGGAGTGAGATCGGTCTGTAGTTGGCTGGATTGTCTGGGGGTTTACCCGGTTTGGGAATGGTAACCACTAGGGCATCGAGAGATTCCCTAGGGATTATGCCTGTGGTAGCAAATTGATTATACATGGCACATAGGTGGGGGACTAAGGGTTGAGCAAACCGTTTATAATATTCGTTGGGTAGTCCGTCAGGTCCTGGCGCTTTATGTAGAGGTAGATTGTTTATCACTTTTTGAATTTCGGTCTGTGAAAAGGGAGTCGTGAGAGAGACTAATTGTTCTGGGGAAATCAATGGGAGGGAGATAGAAGATAAAAATTGCTTTATGTCATCTTGGGAGGGTGTGAGATGGGGGTCTGTTTTCGTAAGATTGTAAAGTTTGGTGTAAAAATTGCCAAATTTGTTGGCAATATCTAGCGGGTTGGTCAAGTGCTTGCCTTGGGGGTTTGTGATAAATGAAATTTTTTTATTAGAAAGTTGTTTTTCGAATTGTTTGGCCATAAATGCTCCTGATTTATTGGCCGATGAGTATATCTGAAGTCGTAGTCGTTTGATAAAGTAATCAAAATTTTTGTGAAGATGACTACTGAGTTGGGATCTAAGCTTTTTAAGTTCTGAGGAAGTAGTATTAGTGGGGGATCTCTTGTTTCAAGAGATCGGATTTGTTTCAGGAGGGACTCGGTTATAAAGAAGTGTTGTTTTTTAGCCTGGGCCCCAAGTTTAATAAAAAGACCCCGTAGACAAGCTTTGTGAGCATTCCAAAACAATAGCACAGTCATTTACAGAATTGACATTTTGCTGGAAATAGTTATCAATCTCGGATTGTATTTGAGACTCAAAGGAGGGGTTGTTGAGAAGGGAGGTGTTTAATCTCCAGACCGTATGTCTAGTGGCTTGGGAGGGGGATGCTAGTTTGATCGTGACTGGAGCATGGTCAGACCATGATATAGTGCCTATGGTAGAGGCAGTGATAGCTTGTAGTAGGTGTTTATCTGTAATGAATAGGTCAATTCAGGAGTAAGATTGGTGTGGGGGGGAAAAGTAGGTGTAGAATCTCTCCTCATCGTGCATGCACCTCCATGTGTCATAAAGGTCTTCTTTTTTGAGGATATTTGATATTGCTGAGGGCCTATTTCTCGCAGGATTGGAGGTATCAAGTGTAGGGTCAATTACTTCATTAAAGTCTCCACAGATTATCAGGGGGAAGATCTGTAAGCGGCCAATTTGGCAAAGAGAGTGGCGTAGAATCTTTTTTGTGCTGTATTGGGGGCATAAATGTTTACTATGGTGAGAGGGCGGTTGTCAAATGTGGCTGATAGGATTAAGAATCTGCCATCTTCGTCACTTTCACAGTGATGAAGCTTAAAATCTATTGCTGTGTTTATGGCAATCAATACTCCTCTCTTTTTTTTAGGGGCACTTGCAAAGAAGCAATGGGGATATTTTTTGTGACTACATTGGGGTTGTTTGAGCTTAGTAAAGTGCGTTTCTTGGGCGCAGATTATGTCTGCCCGTTGGTGTAGTGCTTCTTTCCATAAGAGGTTGCGCTTAAATGGTGAATTTAGGCCTTTAACATTGAGGGAGGTAATCAAGAGTGTCATATTGGTATTGCAGTTTTGAGGGCCTGGGCAAAGGGAGAGAGACCTCACCTATTGTTGATGGATGTGAATACACAATTAGATAACTAAATGCCGTATATGGTACAAATGTATTAACAAAACCAGTTGCTAAATATAAACAGTCTACAATTCTAGGAGAAAATTATAATCAATGCCGATTAATCTGTGTTGTAATCAAAGAAAAAAAATAGAAAATAAGAAAAAAAAGACAGACAAAAAACGTGTGCTTAGCACAACTGTAATCCTGAGGGGTGGTAAGGAATAGGTATAGATGTGACGCCCAGGCTGGATATAAGTAGATCTGGGGATCTGGGCTTGTATCAAATTTAGGTCTTTTTGGGAGCTTTATTCGCCATGTTTCTGGAGTCAGATGGCTTGTAGGAGGGAGTAGCTTGTTCCGCTTCTCTGGGAGCCTAATATATATATTTTTTTAATTACTGATGCACCCTGCTGAAACCACTGCTTGTGGAAGAGAATTTCACATCCTTGTCACTTACAGTAAAGAACCCTCTACGCAGTTTAAGGTAAAAACGCTTTTCTTCTCATTTTATTGAATGGCCGCATGTCTTATTTAAATTCCCTTTCACAGAAAAGTTCTCTATTGTGGGGTCACCAGTACGGTATTTGTACATTGAAATCATATCCCCTCTCAAGCGTCTCTTCTCCAGAGAGAACAAGTTCAGAGCCCGTAACCTGTCCTTCAGTCCCTTTATTAGTTTTGTTGCCCTCCTTTGGACTCTCTCCAGTTCCAGCGCAGACTTTTAGCTTTAATTCAAGGAGGTTGAACATAAATATCAAGTAAATATTTTAGGAACCGCAATCATTTTTATACACAGTCCCCCGCCCCCTCCCCATTTTCAGGGGCTCAGATGTAATTGGACAAATGAATATAAGCATAAATAAAATGTTCATTTTTAATATTTTGTTGAGAATCCTTTACTGACCTGAATGACTGCCTGAATTCTGGAACCCATGGACATTACCAAAGACTGAGTTTCCTCTTTTCTGATGTTTTGCCAGGCTTTAACTGCAGCTGTCTTCAGTTGTTCTTTGTGGGCCTTTCTGCCTTTAGTTTTGCCTTCAGCAAGTGAAATGCATGCTCAATTGGGTTGAGATCAGGTGATTGACTCGGCCATTGCAGAATATTCCACTTATTTTCCTTCAAAAGTTCCTGGGTTGCTTTTGCTGTGTTTTGGATCATTGTCCATCTGTACTGTGAAGCGCTGTCAAATCAACTTTGCTGCATTTGGCAGAATCTGCGCTGACCGTATCTCTTTAAACACTGCAGAACTTATCCGGCTGCTTCTGCCACATCATCAACACCAATGACCCAGTGCCACTGAAAGTCATGCATGCCCATGCCATCACACTGCCTCCATGTTTGTTTGGCTCATGAGCTGTACCAAGCCTTCTCCACATTTTTCTTTCCATCATTCTGCTACAGATTAATCTTAGTTTCACCCATCCAAATAATATTTTTACAGAACTGGTCTGGCTTTTTTTTTTTTTTTAGATGTTTTTTGGTAAAGTCTAATCTGGCTTTTCTGTTCTTCGGGCATTCGTAAGAATGGTTTGCACCTTGTAGTGAACCCTCTGCATTTGCTCTTGAGATGTCTTCTCTTGATTGTAGACAATGGTATGCCCACCTCCTTGAGAGTGTCCTTCACTTTTCTGGATGTTGTGAATGGGTTTTTCTTTACCATAGAGAGGACCCTGTGATCATCCACCTTCTGTTGTCTTCCGTGGACGTCCAGGCCTTTTTATGTTGCTGAGCTCACCAGTGCATTCTTCTTTCCTCAGAATGTACCAAACTATTGATTTGGCCACTCCTAATGTTGCCGATATCACTCTGATGGATTTGTTTCATTTTTGAAGCCTTGCAATGGCTTGTTTCACTTTTAATGGACAGCTCCTATGTACGCATGATGTAGGTTCACAGCAATAGATTCCAAATGCAAATATCACACTTAAAATCAACTTCAGACCTTTTACCTGCTTAATTGATGAAGAAATAACGAAGGAGTAGCTCACACCTGGCCATGAAACAGCTTTTGATTCAATTGTCCAATTACTTTTAGTCCCTTGAAAAAAGGGGGTGGCAATTCTTAAGAGCTGTAATTCCTAAACCCTTCCTCCGATTTGGATGTACACACCCTCAAATTAAATCTGAGTGTGCGCACTTTCAGCCCATAGCTTGAAAAGGTTTTGGTAAATACATGAATAAAAAAAAATGGTGCCCCTGTCCAAATATATATGAACTTAACTGTATAAATCCTAATCTGTGTGTCCAAAGGGTCATATACTGGTGCTGTGTAAGGATGTGGTGGATTCATAAAGAGGTACTGTAAATGAGTAGGAGTATGGTGGAAAAGTAATGTAAAAAATGAATGGGTTACAGGACTAAGTGGACCTCAAGATCCTTGTTTAAGCCACCAGGGGCCATAGTGTCTAAATTGTTGATCAAGCAAGTTTCCCTGGAACAGGGGGGCCAAATTTGTTCTGCTCTTGAGAGGCTCCTGGAGATACTTTCTATGACCCAAACTTGAGGGCCAGCTCATTATTTTTGATGGAAATCTGCAAAGTGTTTCGAAACTCTGAGTTTATGTTTTCTTTCCTCAACGGTCGTCTATGTTCACCGAACCTTTTTCTGACGGTTCTGATGGTCCAGCCCACATAAAGCAGGCCCCAGGGACAGGACAAGCAGTATATCACGAACTCTGTAGAGCAATTGTAGAAATCATCATGTGCTTGCCTTTGGTGGTGAAGTTTTTCAGACCACGTTGCACGCTTGCACACAAGGCAGTTGATCTTGTGACATGTGGGAGAATTTCCTGCAATTTTGTTATACTTGAAGCAATTTTACTTGTTAGATTACGAGCCCGTCTGTATGAAATCTTCAGCTATCTGTGATGGAGGACTTCAAATGGGGATCTTCTTAAATATTTTGGAAAATTTGTTCCATTCTCTTGTGGTGTAGATGGAATGGTGTTGTGAATCTCAAAGGTTGAGGTGCATTATTGGTCTTGATTCTGATGTGGGATGTATTGTAGCCATGGAGGTAAAGCTGAAAAGTTTCAACTACCAATGGCGAGGGGTTATCCTTTCCCTTCAAATGTCTGTCTTAGACAATTACCTTATGAGGTGTAACACACATTTCTGGGTGTCTATTGACGTTACTTCTCTATACACGTTAATACCCCGCAAAGTGGGACAGAGCGCTGGACTTTTTTTCTTTCTCAAGGTCCACTTACTAATGCTAAACAGGCCTAGTTCATTTGGGGTGTCACTAAGTTTTGCCTTACACACAGCTTCTTTCAGTTAGATGCCACGTCCTACCTTCAAACCCAGGGGACAGCTATGGGTGCCAACTTTGCACCCAGCTATACCAACTAGGTCATGGAAAAACAAAAAAAGAAGCAGGCTTAGCACATGTATTAACCCTAATGCCGCGTACACACGGTCGGATTTTTCGGCTACAAAAGTCCGACAGCCTGTCCGACGGACTTGCGGCGGACGTTTTTACGAACGGACTTGCCTACATACGATCACACAAAAGTCTGACGGATTCGTACGTGATGACGTACACCGGACTAAAAAAAGGAAGTTGATAGCCAGTAGCCAATAGCTGCCCTAGCGTGGGTTTTTGCCCGTCGGACTAGCACACAGACGAGCAGATTTCTGGGTCCAGCGTAGTTACGACGTAAAGATTTGAAGCATATTTCAAATCTAAAGTCCGTCAAATTTGAGGCCGGAAAAGTCAGCTGAAAGTCCGCTGAAAGTCCGGGGAAGCCCACACACGATCGGATTGTCAGCCAGCTTTAGTCCGTCGGCGTCCGTCTGACTTTTGTAGACGAAGAGTCCGACCGTGTGTACGCGGCATAACAAATAGGGGGATTACTCATGGATCCTACACTGTATAGGGTGCTGTTGCTGTAACTAAGCATATGACAAAAAACAGGTGGTTCAGGTGTAAAGCACATGAAAAGAGTTACTAATGGCAACAGAAAATGATCCTTAAGAGTATCAACAAAAATTCATATTTATTGAATTAAAGAAAAATTGGCCAAATGATAAGCCAAATGTCAAAAAAGATAACAGCTTCACTATAATAGCCAAAAAAAACAACACTGAAGTAATTGATGCATCACACACACACGTAAATAGAGACACTACATATAACAATTTAAAAGGAGTGTCCGGATGCTGCACAGCAACAGACAGGCTAAGATGTCAGATGTTGTACATCATGATCATCTTTAAAAAAAAAGGAGGGGGTTACTTTGTAAAGTGACACCTTAACCTGTGTGGGGCTCCAGTGAGGAATGGATAGGGGAAAGGAAAAAGGAAAGAAGTGGCCGACTAATAGGATAACTCATAAAAGGGCAAGAAGTGCCCGAAAGTGCATGGTGTTAGGAGACAAAAATTTCTAATCTTTCCATCCGGGAGAACTCATCTTGGATAGTCTTTAACCAGGTATTGGTAAGTGGTAGTATCAAGTATAGATCTGCACTGCACTGGTGTGGAAGGCAGTAAAGAAGTCCTTGATAAGGATCATACTCCGTCCCGGTGCTATATATACCTTTGAGAGCTGTTAGGCTTTAAGTCCGTTCCGGGTATTATAAATTGTGAGACAGTATTAGACTAGGGGATATGAGGCTTCATACATACAAAATGCTGTATTTTAAGTCACCTGTTGTGGGTTAAATCGCCCAGTATTAAAAGGCACTTTACCGCTCATACAGTGTGTATGCTGATAGCCTCCGTTCTCTGTAGTCCCCTCCATAGATCTTGTCACTGATCCCCAAGCACTTGTATCTGTGTATGTCTGGCTATAACTTCGCCTAAGTGGCCAGCTATGTGTCATCATGATTGGTGTCTCCTCATGCAGTCAGCATCCTCAACGTTGGGAGCTTGGTGAGGCGGTGTCACATGACAGAACCGTGATGACATCAAAGTGTTTTGCTATAATACATAACAAAGCTTCATCTGGACGTGATATACTGGGCGAAAGCATTTAACCCACAACAGGTGACTTAAAATACAGCATTTTGTATGCATGAAGCCTCATATCTCCTAGTCTATAATGGTCTCACGAGTTATAATACCCAGAAGGGACTGAAAGCCTAACACCTCTCAAAGGTATATATAGCACCGGGACTGAGTATGATCCTAATCAAGGACTTCTTTACTGCCTTCCACACCGGTGCTACCGGGACTCCCCAGAAAACTTTCTAAATACAAGATCTATACTAGATACCTGTCAGGGTTGGGCTCAGCCCTTCTTTCTCTGAGCTTGCCGCTCAGCTGTCGGCTAATTGCCAGCTCCTTTCTCTCCACAGTGACTCAGCTGTTGATGATCTGCTCGTCAGTCCTGCCTACTTAAAGTCGTCCAGCTCACTTCATCTCTGCCTTCGCCTTTGGTCACATCTGAGGCTTTCTCCTGCGTTTCTGTTGAAGACTTGCATGGCTGACATCCATTCTGGCTTCTGTTCCTGCTTGCTGTACTACTACGTTCATCTCTGGCTCTCTGATATTGGCATTGGCTGACTACCCGATCTGGTTACTGAACTCTGGCTATGTCTTGACTACGCTTACTCTGTTTACCTTTTTATTATTATTAAACAAGTGTGATTAACTGTACTTCTGTCTCGGTCTGATTTATGGTTTCTGACAGTAGGCGAAGGCCATGAATTCAGAAGATGTGGTCAGTCCACTTGTTGGTAATATTTTTTTCCAGATTGGATGACAAGGATCACCACATGGATCAGTTTGCCTTGGCATTACAAACGGTCCTGAGTTGCACGGCTAACCTGGAATCTTCAACTATGGCTGCTCCGGTACAACCTGTGTTGAAGGCCGTCCCTGCTGCTGCTCCAGTCTCTGTGCAGGCACCCGCCTTGAGTATTACCTCTATAAGAGGCATGTCTGGTTCCGCTCCGCTTCCCCAGCGATTTGGGGGCGATCCAGTTCAATGCAGAGGGTTTCTCAACCAGGTTGAGATATACTTTGAGATGCTGCCACAGGCGTTTCCCACGGACAGAAGCAAAGTAGGCTTTGTGATATCTTTGCTTTCTGAGAGAGCCTTGGCCTGGGCAAACCCTCTCTGGAAAAAGCAAAAACCTGTGGTCCTGAGTTACCCAGAATTTGTGGCTTCTTTCAAAAGGGTATTTGACGTTCCTGCACGCTCCGCTTCTGCTGCCAAGAGCCTCATGTCCATCAGAGTATGAGAACTGTTGCTGATTATGCCATTGAAGTCCGTACCCTGGCAGCAAAGGTTGCTTGGAACAATGAGGCCCTCGTGGCTGCCTTCTCTCATGGTCTCTCACCAACTGAGCTGGAAAGGTTGATCACATTTGCCATCCTCATTGACTCCAGACTCAGAGAAAGACTCTTTTAAGGAGCGCTGGTGCAAGCCTCCTGTACATTTGTCTCCAAGCTTTGCAGTCCCACTTTTGCCTCCCTCACCCCCCATGCCTCCTGGTACCGAGTCCGTCTGTGAAGATGAACCCATGCACTTGGGCTTGACGTGTCTCTCTGCGGATGAGAGCCCTTAGGAGGAGGGAGAGATTATGCCTTTGTGGCCAGGCTGGTCACTTTTTGAAGTCGTGTCCTACCTATTCCAGGGAACGCCCGCACCTTGAGGTCCTGTCACAGACAGACCTTAGGTGGCGTTGTTTTGTCTTGTTTCCCATAAAGATAAGCTCCTGTTTTCGGTTACCCTGTCTTGGGCTCAAGAGTCATCCGTCGAGATACAGGCTCTAATCGACTCTGGGGCTGCAGGCCTGTTAATTGATGTTGCCTTTGTATCAAAGCACTCGATTCCGCTGCAGCTGCGTGACACTCCACTTGCCATTGAGGCTCTTGATGGGAGACCTCTACAGCCTGCCCATGTGACTCATGAGACTGTTCCATTGTCCATGGCTGTAGGGGCCCTTCACCATTAGATTATCCAATTCCAAGTTATTTCCTCACCTAAGTTTCCGCTGGTCATTGGTTATCCTTGGTTGCAGAGGCACAACCCTTCTTTTGATTGGCTCCGTGCTGAGGTTCTGTCCTGGTCGAAGGTAGCCAAAATCCTGTGCACCTCTTCACTCTCCTCCCTGCCGGAGAAATACAGCGATTTTAGCGATGTCTTTGACAAAGGTCAAGCCGGTACTTTGTCTCCACACCGGTCGTATGATTGTGCAATTGACCTACAACCTGGTGCCATACCCCCCTCATGGCCGGGTTTACCCTTTGTCGGTCTTGGAGCATAAGGCCATGGAGGAGTATGTTGCAGACGTACTTTCTCGTGGTTTCATCCGCAAATCCTCGTCTCCTGCTGGTGCTGGTTTCTTTTTTGTGAATTAGAGGAGTGGTGAACAGACCTTGTATCGATTATAGGGGTCTTAATCGTTTCACGATTAAGAGTGCCTATCCCATTCCGTTGATTACGGAGTTATTTAACCGCCTCAAGGGAGCAACGGTTTTCACGAACCTTGATTTGAGAGGGGCATACAATCTCGTCAGGATTAAGGAGGGGTACGAGAGGAAAACTGCGTTTAATACCAGATCAGGTCATTATGAGTATCTTGTAATGCCTTTTGCCCTTTGTAATGCTCCAGCAGTTTTCCAGAAGTTCATTAACGATGTCCTCCGAGATTTGTTGCAGTTATGTGTGGTGGTTTATCTCGACGATAGCCTCATTTTTTCCAAGTCCCTGGAGAGCCACCACACCACAATCTGTCGTGTGCTTCAGAGACTACGAGAGAAGAATCTCTATTGTAAACTGGAAAAGTGCAAATTCCATTGTGAACAGGTGAAATTCCTGGGCCATGTCATTACCACTGCTGGCTTTTCGATGGACCCAGAGAAGCTTTCAGCGGTCCTACAGTGGCCTCGACCCGTGGGTTTACGTCCTCTGCAGAGTTTTCTTGGCTTTGCCAACTATTATCGGTAGTTTATTCGTAACCTCTCGTCTCTGGTCAAGCCCGACTGATATGACCAGGAAAGACGGCAACCCACAGAGTTGGTCTCCAGAGTCCATTAAGGCCTTTGAGAGTCTCAAGGTTGCCTTTTTTTCTGCTCCTGTGTTGGCACACCCTGATCCTATGTTGCCTTTTAACCTAGAAGTTGATGCTTCCGAGACTGGAGTTGGCGCCCTTCTGTCCCAACGTCCTAACTCTAAATGTGCTATGCATCCATGTGGCTACTTTTCCAAAAAAATGTCACCTGCAGAGTGCAATTTTGGTGAACATTTTAGCCCTGAAAGAATGGAGACATCTCCTTGAAGGTACCACTGTGCCGGTTCTCATTCTTACTGACAATATTAATCTCACATTCTTGTCTGAGGCCAAGCGCCTCTCTCCCAGAAGGGCGCAATGGGCTCTTTTCTTGTTGAGTTTATATTACATTGTCTCATTCTTACCCGGTACTAAGAATGTAAGGGCTGACGCCTTGTCAGGACAATTTTCCTCCACTTCCAAGATGGAGTTGGTTCCGGTTCCTGCGATTCCTCCTGATTGTATTCTGGCTAGGGTTTGCACCAGTCTTACTTCTCCTTTGGGTCACAAAATTCTTGCTGCTCAGGTCGATGCTCCTCCTGAGAAACCTTGTGACCACCGATTTGTTCTCTGTACTGCCGTGCTCCAGACTTGCCATTCTCCCAAGGCTGCTGGCCACCCTGGGAAGAATCAACTCTTTTGGGCCATTTCCCAACAATTCTAGTGGCCTAGTCTACGTGCTGATCTAACCGCCTTCGTAGCTGCCTGTTCTGTGTGTGCTCAGAGTAAGACTCCACGACACCTTCCAGTGGGCCTCCTACAACCCATACCCAATGGAAGAAGCCATGTGGGGGACACAGCAAACATGTGGAAGAAGCACGGTGCGCTGGTCAGATGATCCCACAATTGAACTTTTTGGCCTAAACGCAAAAAATGCTATGTGTGGTGGAAAACAAACACTGCACCTCACCCTAAACACACCATCCCAACCACAAACCATGGTGGTGGCAGTATCATGTTGTGGGGGGTGCGTTTCTTCAGCAGGGACAGGGAAGCTGGTCAGATTTGATGGAAAAAAGCATGGAGCCAAATACAGGGTAAGCTTAGAATTAAACCTGTTAAGAGTCTGCAAAAGACTTGACTGGGGCGAAGGATCACATTCCAGCAGGACAATGACCCAAAACATGCAACCAGATCTACAATGGAATGGTTAGATCAACGCATATTCATGTGTTAGAATGGCCCAGTCAAAGTCCAGACCTAAATCCAATTGACAATCTGTGGCAAGACTTAAAAATTGCTGTTCAGAGATGCTCTTCATCCAATCCGACAGAGCTTGAGCTAGTTTGCAAAGAAAAATTGGCTAAAATTTCACTCTAGATGTGCAAAGCTGGTAGACATACCCAAACAAAAAATTTGTAGCTGTATTTGCAGCGAAAGGTGGTTCTACAAAGTATTGACTCAGAGGGGCCGAATACAAATGCATGCCACACTTTTCAGATATTTGTAGAAAAAAAAAAAAAAAAAAACATTTATCATTTTCCTTCCACCTCACAATTATGTGCCACTTTGTGTTGGTCGATCATATACAATCCCAATAAAATACATTGACGTTTTCAGATGTAACATGACACTGTACGTGCAAACATGTGCAACATGGCCAGAAAAAAATTCACCAAAGACAAAAAAAGTACTGGATTTTTTCTACAGTTGCTCTAAAGCAGGGGTCTCAAACTGACAGCCCTCCAGCTGTTGCGGAACTACAAGTTCCATTGCAAGACTGACCATTACAAGCATGACTCACAACAGCTGGAGGGCCACTAGTTTGAGACCCCTGCTCTACAGAGTTTTGATATTTTGCCGGCCCTGTCCTGTCCCTACTTTATGTGGGCTGGACGATCAGAACCTTCATAAAAAGGTTTTGTGAACATAGACGACCCATTGAGGAAGGAAAAGAAACTCAGCGTTCCGAAACACTTTGCAGATTTCCAACAAAAATCATTAGCTGGCCTTCAAGTTTGGGTCAAAGAAAGTATCTCCTGGAGCCTCTCAAGAGCAGAACACATTTGGCACCTCTGCGCCAGGAAAACCTACACTTTGGACGCTAATGCCCCTGGTGGCTTAAACAATTATCTTAAGGTCCACCCAGTCCAAAACCCTTTTTTTACACCACTTTTCCACCATACTCTCTTACTCATTTAATGTACCTCTTTCTGATTCCATTACATCATTACACAGCACCAATATATGACCCTTTGGACACAGATTAAGACATAGATAAAGTTACTTGTATGTAATTATAAAGTACACTGTTCCCTTCAGTACAGGATAAAACTGAACTAATTTAGGCATCATTCCACTCGGTTTAAAATAATCTTGTAGATAATTTTGATGGTCTCTCATTCCTTCAACTCATTAACTTATATTATATATTTATTTTTTAACAGGACCCTTATGGTCAAACTACGAAATAATGAAATTGATCTTCTCCAGTTAGTAATGGTCATCTGATAAGAGATGTACAGATATAGACATATATGTATGGTCATTTCTGCTAAGGTTTATATGCCTGGTGTGATTGCTAGATTGTGTTTTGTAACCAGTCTTGCCCTAATAATAATTTGCAATCCCCACACAGCTTATAAATATAATTTACCTTTTATTTTTTTATATGTCCACTATGTTCATTTTTTTATGTGCCTATCATGTCAATTATGTTTTTTTTTTTCTCTAATGTGTTATTCTGAACGATCTATTTCAGTACTATGAAGACACCATGCTGGGTAATGTAGTCCATGTCCTCCCTTGGGAGAGACATAAAAACAGGCTCACACAAACATGGCCGTATCACAAGCCTGAGGAAAGAGCGCGCATGCTCCTAACAAGCATCTGTTGGTCCCTCTTCCCCACATCTGGTGAAATCACCACTGACAGAGGAGGAACCTCTACACTGCCTTGGAAACCTGGGACCCACCAGAGCGGCCGGTGGCACCCGCACCTGACAACAATCCGGATCGGGATGATACAGAGACCCTATATGTGTTATGCCTACTTTTGCTCCACTTTTGCGAGTTGCTAGTGTGTCCTTTAATAAATCAGGTTTTACTACTAATCTACTACACTCAGATAGTGCTGTTGTGCTTTTCCTGCTTTCTTTATCTCACGGAGCCTCTTCAACTCTGACAGCTGGCTGCCGATTCTGAGCTGGTAGTCAATATGGACCAATTGGACATTTTGTTATGGACACCTGTTGAAATGTCTTCATTTTTTAATTTTTATAACCATTAGCTTTGGATATTGATCAACTATTATGGTTTAATCCTTTGCATAACTATGTTAAATCTTTACTACCATTATCTTCTGGATACCAATTTCAGACCCATTGTATATTTACAACTTGTATTGTATATCCAGTCTTCCTTCCCTGTTCCCCAAGTGCCACTAAAGGCTCTTTATGTCCATGTACACACACACACAAACTTAAACATATTCTCTACTACCTTAGACAAGTCAAACTGCCAAAACTCTCCTTTTAAAAACTACTTTAACTAGAAAGAGATATCACTGTTGAAGAATTTTCTGCAGCCTTAAAATCTATGCCACTAGGTAAAGCCCCTGGCCCAGATGGCATTATCTTGTGCTGGGCTGGACTGTTGATGGCTGTACTACAAGAGTGCCACTCTGCTTTCTCATCTTACTGCCTATGCTAATTCCATGTGACCTAGGAAATGTATGTGTGCCGCTCAGGCTCATGGTAAAGGGGTATATAGTCAATGCTTCTGCAACTGCTGCTAGAGTGCTGACATGGGATAGAACCTGTCCTGGTTCCTGTAAGGCTTCAAAGAACAATGGGGTGGCCCCTAAAAGTCGCACATCTAGGTGAACTGGAGTGGTGAGTGGAGTGGCAACCTTAGCCTGAACTCCAACCAGGCCAAACTCCATTATATTGCAGGTACTGTAGGACTATGACCAGAATCTAACCGCACATATGACGGTTATACCTAAGCCAGGGAGAGATTCTACATGTGGCAGTTACCTCCCATATTTCTACTTAATGTAGATGTTAAACTGTTCACAAAAGTCCTGGCTACTAGGCCGTTAACTCTTCTCCCACACTGCATTACAGCAGACAAAACTGGAATCATACCCGAGAAGCTAGGGACAACTCACTAAGCACTCTAGCTTATTTCTTTTGTCCAGGGTCACTCCAAGCCCACCCTTCTTTCAACAGATGCTGAGGAAATGTTTAATAGGGTGGACTGGGACTACGTCCTGACAACATTATGCTTCTTTGGTCTAGGCCCTAAAATGCTACATCATATCCCCTCCCTTAGAAACCGAACTGCTCAAATACAGATCAATGGCGCCCCCTTCACGCTACATAATAGCACTTGGCAGGGCTGCCCCTCTCAACACTATTGTCTTCCATTTCTTTACATCAGTTTCCAGCCACAATTCAAAATTACAATAACATTCACCGGGTCAAGGTGGGCGCTAGGGCACATAAATACACTGCTTACACAGAAAATATCCTATTCTATTTCCAACAATCTTGCATATCTTTACCAACCCTGATGTCCACTTTTGCCACCTTTCAAGTGTTATCTAACTTTAAAATCAACCTAACACAATCAGAAATTTGAAATATTACTGTTCCACGGTCTAAAGACAATCTCATTAAAACCCCTATTCACTTTCTACTGGCAACAAGTCCGCTTAAAATTCTTAGGAATCTTTCTTAACCCCCCCCCCCCCATCTCACCAATCTATTCAAGTATAATTATATGCCTTTATTAAACATTAAAAACGGACCTCCGGCGTTGGTCCTCACTTTGTCTCATCCATGGCTAAGGAGAATATCATAAAAATTAATATTCTACCACGAGTCCTTTTGGTCTTTCAAATGATACCATTGGGTGTGCCTATAGGGTTCTTTTCCATCCTCCAGACCTTAATCGCCTACTACATCTGGCAAGAGAAACAGCATAAATTGTCTTGGTCAGTTTTATATCACTCCAAAAAGTTTGGGGCTTGGCCCTTCCTACTTTTAAATCTTATTCTTTTTATGCACTAGCGTTAACTAGATTGGAAATATGCGAGTAATGTCAAGCTCTGGGTACACCTGGAGTCTACCCTATGTGGTGTGGATTTGTCTGTTGACTTGCCCCGTGGGATTCCATATTCATCCAGGGCCCTGGCTTTTTCTACCTCACTTTTAACTACATTCTTCCCTTACTGATGCACAGAAAGACAAAGTTGTACAATTATCTCATGCCTCTTCATCATCGAAAGTGGCAGAAGAGAATTATAAACTCCTTACCCATTGGCACTATACACACGTGAAACGCCACACCATGTTTTCCTCCCACTCACTTTTATGCTGGGGAAACTGTGGAAATAAAGCTACAAATGCCCATGTTTGGTGGGAATGCTCGCCAATTCGTCTATTTTGGCAGTGTGTATAAAAAAATGATATGCCTGAACTTGGGACATGCTCTACCCTCCAATCCTTGTACTATATTGTTTCACTGTACAACCGAACCATCACCCTATATAAACGATCCCTCACCTTCTTAACACAGCTAAAAACCTCATTCCCACCTTCCGGGGTCATTCAACTGTCTTTATTGCATTGGTATTGTAATGCAATTGTAAAGTAGACAATATTTGCCTCCTAGAGGAATTAAAGTGGTTGTAAAGCCAGAATGTTTTTATTGTAATGCATTCTATGCATTAAGATAAAAAAACATTTTGTTTGCAGCATTCCCCTAATACTTACCTGAGCCCATCTCCATCCAGCGATGCTGCAGTCGAGACTCGGCTGCCTGGGACTCTCCCTCCTCATTGGCTGAGACAGCAGTGCGGAACCATTGGCTCCTGCTGCTGTCAAAGACAGTGAGCCAATGAGGAGAGGTGGGGCTGAACCATGGCTCTGTGTCTCAATAGACAGTGGCTCGGCTTGGGTGCCCACACAACAAGCTGCTTGCTATGGAGGAACTCAGCAGGAGGGAGGGGCCTGGAGTTCTGGTGACGGACCAGAGAAGAGGAGGATCTGGGCTGTTCTGTGCAAAACCACGGCACAGACCAGGTACGTATAATGCATTTGTTATTTTTAAGTGAAAAACCTGAGCCTTTAGTATCACTTTAATATATATCGACATTCCAATATATGGTCCTGTTGGTTCGAATTTAAATCTTCTCCTACATATGAGGAAATTATTTCTGAATCTGCTGCCAGTCTACTGACAGTTTACATATTAAAGAGCTTTTCTATGTTAACCCAAGCAATTGGGATGTACCCTACCTGATATATATCCCTACTCCCTTTTCCCACTCATACCCTCCTTCTCTCCGCACTCTCTCAATCTTCTCCCAAGTCCTGCTTTATTTTCCAGTCCTCTTCCATTTCTCCTAAACTGAAACTTTTTCTTCCTTTTTGACCCAAACCCAGGTGCCTTTCTATGTTTCCTCTGGCATTTTTAGATTCAGCGCACCTGTTGATACTTGGGAGATTTTTTTCCTTTATTATCTTATTTTCTTATAACATATAAGAAATACATTTCTTGTGAACCTTGAGATCTTTTAGTGTGTATTCTGAAAACATAAAAGGCAAAAGGTTCTTACACTTTGTATGTATTACCTGTTTTCCAATAAACCGTAAAAAAAAAAATAATAATAAACACACTAATGCTCCTTAAAGCTTCTAAAAGCTACTAAAAACGCTACATGGAGTCTTACTGCACTGTCTGCCCTCATGTTGTAAAGCACTGAACACACTGTTCGTGCTATATAAATTGTGCATAATAATAATAAGTGCTTAATCGAAACATTTGGGAAATCCAGGGCTAATCATTGTATGCACAAGCTGTGCCATTTATAATGGTTTGAGAGTACCTTTTGGATAATAATAATGTCTAACAGAATAATAAACATGTTATATAGGCAGTTGTGTAATCTGATCTGAAGAACATTTTACTCTGGCACCCATCCAAAAGGTAACCTTTTCCATTTGGTAGTCAAAAATAAAATACTTGCAGAGATAAAGTAATTTACCTTGGCAATATCTGGTTCAGATGCAATATAATTACAAAATCTTGCCATGGCTCTGGGCCCATCCAGCATTCCATCATCCATGTTAATGTCCAAAACTTGCGCTCCCATTTCAACTTGTGCTTTTGCAATTGACAAAGCTTCCTGTTAAAAATAAAGTTAGGCTGGCTACACATAAAATATTTCTATTAGTCAATGCAACAATATGCAAAATATACAATTTTACAACAGACCTAGAATTTTGCATGTGTTGTGCATGTGGTTCAGATTACCTGAAAACATCTAGTTGTGATTCTCCGATAAGGGGCTACAAGTCTGTAGACAGTAAAGGTGCTTTCTAAAAATGCATCTAATGGCCTGTACACACAACCGGTTTTGCCGTCGGAATAAACTCTGAAGGTTTTTCCGAAGGAATTCCGCTCAAGCTGTCTTGCATACACACAGTCACACCAAATTGCGACAGTCAAGAACGCGGTGACGTACAACACGTATGACGTCTTGTACTTGCTTAAGGGGATTGCGTCATTTTTGGTACGTCAGAACAGCATACAGACGAGCGGTTCCCGATAGAAATTTGTTCTGTCTGAAAAATATAGAACATGTTCTCTATCTAAGTCCATCTAAATTTTCGACGTAAAAAGTCCAATGGGGCATTCACACGGTCAGAATATACGAAGAGCTCCCATTGGACTTTTTCTGTCGGAAATTCCGACCATGTGTACGGGGCATCAGTGACTTTGAATATCTAAGCTTTACAGTATATTTAGCAATATCAAAACAATCTAATGGGTCCATCCACATATTACCTAAAATTTGAAAACAAAGTTACCAATTGTGACAAACGTGCCATGTAAGGAACAACTTCTAAATATTAAAGTAGAACTTTTAAAGAGCAGCTCCAGCCTGGGCAAAAAACAATTGAAAGTCAGCAGCTACAAATAATGTAGCTGTTGACTTTTAATATAAGGGCACTTACCTGTCCAAGGATCCAGTGATGTCTGCACCAAACCAAGTCTTCAATCAGCTTCAGGTGCAAGTGCCTGTATCTTCACTAAGGGCTTGTTGACACTTGCCTAAATTTATAAAGCTCAATAAACGCTCCTATAGAGTTTGCATGGCGTTAGTATGGGCGTCAGACAGGCAACAATGAGCTTTAGTATGGGCATTAGACAGGCATTTTACAAGCATTAATGAGTTAAAAATGCTCCCCAAAAACCCTATGGGCAGTTTTGAAGCATGTGACCAATGTTAAAAATGCTCCACAAATGCCTATTGCATTACAGTAAATGTTAACGCCCTGCAACTGCCTGCCAGAGCATTTGCGAGGCGTTATAATAGACTTGAATGGGAGGCGTTGAAAGGCTTAAAATGCCTACTGACCCGACATGAGGCTTCAATTTTAAAGTGACGCTAGTGTATGTGCTGTCAATTGTATCTTGTGCATAGGCATTTGAGGGACCTTTTTAACGCCTCTCAAACTCTCCTACTCTTTTAGCCAGTGTGAACTCAGCCTACGATAAACTAGCAGTGAAGCCTTCAGGCTTTAGAGCCAGTTTCATACTGCGCATGCACGAGTTGTGCTGCACTTTCTGAATGGTCCTGCCTGAGACCTGTGTGTGTGTCCCAGAAGGAAGCAGGGGGAAGGAGGAGAGGGGACATAAATACTCAGGGATCGCCATGGCAATCTTACCCAGAAGTGGAAATGGGCACCTGTCAAAACGAAGTACATGCTCCTTGAAAAAGTGGCAAATGTGGCAGTGGAGGGGGGGGGGTGCAAACAAGTGGAGCTTCCCGTTTTGGGTGGAGCTCTGCTTTAACTCCCAAAATTAGTTATGCAGCGTTTTACATGTTGTTGCGCTTTTACACTATAACTTAAGAACTTACAAGGCCCCTACCTCACAAGCACATACTAGGGGCATTTTAAAGATTTCCACTTTTTGCAGACAAAATGGTCTTGGGTTCTCATTAACATAGCATACCCGAACCCCCCCCCCCCCCCCCCCCAAAAAAAAAACAGAGGATTGACATCTGTTTAACCACTTGACATCCGCGCTATAGCCGAATGACGGCCACAGCGCGGACCTGAATTCCTGGGAGGCCGTCCTATGACGGCCTCCCCTGTGCACCCGCCCTGCTGAGACTCGGGTGATCACAGATACGAAAAAGGGGCCGGTCCCGGCCCCTTACCATGTGATCAGCTGTCAGCCAATGACAACTGATCACATGATGTAAACAAAAGATCGGTAATCATTTTTTTTTTCTACTCATGCTGATAGCGTGAGTAGAAAAAAAAAGCTGATCACCGGCTCAGATGCAAGGGATATCGGTCCCAAAGTGGAAGAGGCACATCTGCCTCATCTGTGCCACCTAACAGTGCCCACAAGTGCCACCTAACAGTGCGAACAAGTGCCACCTAACAGTGCCCATAAGTGCCACCTATCAATGCCCACCAGTAGTGCCAATCGGTGCCACCTAGCAGTGCTGCCCATCAGTGTAACTGATCAGTGCTCATTATTGCCACCCATCAGTGCCCATCACTGCCACCTATCAGTGCCGCCTCATCAGCATACATCAATGAAGGAGAAAAATTATCTGTTTTAAATTTTTTATAACAAAATATAAAATATATATATATATATATTTTTTTTTTTAATTCAGTCTTTTTACATTTCTTTTAACAAAAAATAAAAACCACAGAGGTGATCAAATACCACCAAAAGAAAGCTCTATTTGTGGGGAAAAAATGCTAAAAATTTCATTTGGGTACAGCATTGTATGACCGCGCAATTGTCATTCAAAATGCATCAGCGCTGAAAGCTGAAAATTGGTCTGGATAGGAGGGGGGTTTAAGTACCCAGTAAGCATGTGGTTAACCGTCCTGTCAAATAAAAGCCTCTTGAAGCAGCACAGGCAATAGATTGCAGCGCTGATCTGAGTATTATGATTTGGGGGGGGGGGGGTTTGGAATCTCCCAGGTGTCGTAAAACATCAGCACAGCAGTGAGGGTTCCCCCGTCTGCCACACATATGTGGATAGGTAATTGATTCAGTTTTTTTTGTTCAGCCAGAAGAAACGGAACCATGTATTGTCCAGCTTTAGAGCATGTCTGTCCAAAATCTGTCCTTATTAACACACAATACAAGAGGCCTAGCTTCTAAATCTTTATCCTTTGTTAGAACAGACGGACAAGGTTTATTAACCACTTCAATACCCGGCCATTGTCAAATGACGTCCACAGATGGGATTTCCCATCCTGGGTGGACGTTATATGACGGCCTGTGCTTCCCGGCCGTCTACGGGGTGCCCGCCGCGTTGCTCGGGACCCGATGCGTGTGCCCAGCGGCCTTGTGTCCCCCTAGTGGTTAACCCCTTCCCTGCCTGTCACATTTATACAGTAATCAATGAAATTTTATAGCATTGATTGCTGTATAAATGTGAATGGTCCCAAAAATGTGTCAAAAGTGTCAGATGTGTCCGCCATAATGTCGCAGTCACGAAAAAATAAATTGCGATCGCCGCTATTACTAGTAAAAAAAAAATATATATATTTTTTTTTAAATGCCATAAATCTATCCCGTATTTTGTAGACGCTATAATTTTTGTGCAAACTAATCAATATACGCTTATTGTGATTTTTTTTACCAAAAATATGTAGAAGAATACGTATCGGCCGAAACTGAGGAAAAAATTGGGATATTTATTATAGCAAAAAGTAAAAAATAGTGTTTTTTTCAAAATTGTCGCTCTTTTGTTTATAGCGCAAAAAATAAAAACCACAGAGGTGATCAAATACCACCAAAAGAAATCTCTATTTGTGGGGAAAATGTAAATTTTGTTTGGGTACAACGTTGCAGGACCGCACAATTGTCGTTTAAAGTGCGGCAGTGCTGAAAACTAAAAAATTGGTCTGGGAAGGAAGGGGGTGAAAATGCCCTGTATTGAACCGGTTAAAGCAAACAGCTGCCTAGTCCCCGCTCCCGAAAAAACAAGGAACTAGAAAGATTTTACAGTGCTGCAGGATCCAGAACATCTTTAAAAAAAAAGCATTTTTTTTGATAATTCTCCGGCTCTACAAGACTCTGGTCCGGCCACACCTAGAGTATGCTGTCCAGTTCTGGGCACCAGTCCTCAGGAAGGATGTACTGGAAATGGAGAGAGAGTACAAAGAAGGGCAACAAAGCTAATAAAGGATCTGGAGGATATTAGTTATGAGGAAACTTATTCTCTCTGGAGAAGAGACGCTTAAGAGGGGATATGATTTCAATATACAAATACCATACTGATGACCCCCACAATAGGGATAAAACTTTTTCGCAGAAGGGAGTTTAACATGACTCGTGGCCACAAGACTTGGCCACCTTAAACTACGTAGAGGGTTCTTTACTGATGCGGTTGCTGCACATCTTTGGCCCCATGGACTTCAATGGAAACGCATCAAAAACACTTGCACATGGGTTGCATGCATTTGGTGCACTTTTGCCAGTGTTTTGTGTTGGTTATTAGCCCAGACAAAAAATAAAAATAAAAAAGGTGTGGGGGTATTCCTCCACAATCTCCATACCAGGCACTTTGGGTCTGGTATGGATTTTAAGGGGGGGCCCCATCACAAAATAAAATTAGAATGAGGTCCCCCCAAAATTTATACAAGACCCATATCCAAGCATGCAGCCTGGAAAATATATTGCCTTGAAGAGGTCTTGAATGAAACTTGGAAAATAGTACAGCAGCCAAGGAGGCTACCATTAGGCTTACAACTCTAATGGAAAATCTCACTGTGGAATGTCCCTCATGACCTCAATTCAACTGGTATTTGAGAGACAAATGTTTTTCTGGAAGAAAAACCTTAGTTTGGGATGTGTCCAGGACCAGACTCAAGTATTCCAGGTGAAGAGAAGGCCGGAGAGTATATTTTTGGAAAGTGATCACTCAACCAAAAGACTGGAGCATCAGGATTGTCCTGTGGAAGTGTGCCAACAGCTGGAAGGGAGACGAGTCTAGACAACTTAATGGAGAAATCTAATTTTTCCTTACCATTGGTTCACTAATGTACAAGAATGCCTCCTCCAAGACCTGGTCAAGGGGCCACACAAGGACATAAGTATGGCTTTACCTTAAAGCGGAGCCCCACCTAAAAATTTGCAACCTCCCCTCCATTGCCATATTTGGCATTTTTTGGGGGGCAGGGGGGAGCAGGTACCTGGTTTTGACAGGAACCCATTCCCACTTCTGGCTAGGGATGGGCCAAACACCCCGCTGTTCGGTTCGCATCCAGAACATACGAACAGACAAAAAATTTGTTCGAACACGCTTATACCGCTAAAGTCTATGAGACACGAACATGAAAAATCAAAAGTGCTAATTTTAAAGGTTAATATGCAAGTTATTGTCACAAAAAGCAGCACAGTGGTGGGATGGGTAGCACTCTCACCTAGCAGCAATAGGGTCGCTGGTTCAAATCCCGACCGCGGCACTACCTGCCTGGAGTTTGCATGTTCTCCCTGTGCCTGCGTGGGTTTCCTCCAGGTACTCCAGTTTCCTCCCACACTCCAAAGACATGCTGGTAGGTTAAAAAGCGCCCCGAGGCGATTCAGTTCGCATAGGTAGCGCTATACAAGTCACTCATTCATTCATCCATTCAAAAGTGTTTGGTCCTGCCCCAGGGGACATGTATCAATGCAAAAAAAAGTTTTAAAAAATGGCCGTTTTTTCGGGAGAAGTGATTTTACAAATGCTTAAAGTGAAACAATAAAAGTGAAATATTCCTTTAAATTTCGTACCTGGGGAGTGTCTATAGTATGCCTGTAAAGTAGCGCAGGATTCCCGTTGCATCAGAAGGGAGTGGGGTCACCCGTACACGTCACTGGGAAACCCCAGGGTTACCCCTCGTCAGAAGGGGACAGGGTCACGTGATGGGTGGCCCCACCCTCAGCAACATAAGAGCTGTCAAGCTAGCACCGCGTCACTGGCTGGGTGCCTCCGGTGGAGGTAGGATCCTGTGCGTGTTCCTAGCTGGAGTCGCTGAAGAGCATCCATCGCTGGAGTAGGAGCATGGATTTATTGGATTACATCACTGGAATCTCTTTTTTCTCTTTTTTATTTTTAATAAAGGACTTGTCCCAAGCCATCTCCTGTGGTTTTTTAGCATACTGACACTTTCTTTTTGTGAAATGGTAGGGGTACAATGTACCCCTTACCAAATCACATAGGGGGGCCGGGATCTGGGTTTCCCCTTTGTTAAAGGGGGCTTCCAGATTCCAATAAGCCCCCTGCCCGCAGACCCCCACAACCACCGGGCAAGGGTTGTGGGGATGAGGCCCTTGTCCCCATCAACATGGGGACATCCTCCCCATGTTGAGGGCATGTCGCCTGGTACGGTTCAGGAGGGAGTGGGGCGCTCTCTCGTCCCCCCCTCTTTTCCTGTGGCCTGACAGGTTGCGTGTTCGGATAAGGGTCTGGTATGGATTTTTGGGGGGAACCCCACGCCATTTTTTTAAAATTTTGGCTTTGCTTCAACAAAATTTTACCTACCACTGGTGTTCCCACTCACTGACATACTTAGGACTTCAGATAACGTCATCATATTCCACCTTATGCCAGGCTAATTTCCCTCCCCTTTTTACAGAAATTAATCGCTTATTGACCCATTGGACCACCTTCCCCCCTTTTGGGACGTACTAATGTCCTCAAAATGTCAATACTTCCTAAACTGCTGTATCTGTTTGAGACGCTCCCAGTGTCAATTCCTATGTCGCAATTGAAAGCTCTTTAGAGGAGAAGTTTCCGATTCATTTGGAACAATGCCTCCCACCGGGTGGCGGGGTCGGTGGTCATGGTTTATAAAACTAGGGGGGGGCTAGGAGCTCCAGATTTTATTAAATACTACTATGCCTCGCAGTTAAGAGCACTCACCTCCTGGACTGCTAGGAGGGGGTCAAGTGGGTGGGTGGAAATTGAAATGAGTGTTACCGCACCAGTACAACCGTTATATGCTTTGGCCATCTAATGACAAACATATGCCCAAACTGAGAGGTATATGCCTTGCCCCGATTCTTTTTACCTTGTCAATATGGAAGAGATGCTCTGAGCGTTACTCTCTATCCTCCCCATGCCCACCACCTATTAATGTTCTCTTCAATCCAGACATCCCAGATAGTTTGTCTTACGAACGTATGTTACCTTGGACTCAGGCAGGGATTTTTCAGTTGCGCCACCTTGTCAATCCGGTGACGTGACATCTTTTGACCTTCTCTGACATGCAAAAACAACACCAATTCCCCAAGACACTTTTCTATTCTTACCTGCAGATTAGACACTTCTCCACCAGACCTCCTTCTCTATCCCTAGAGAAACCATCGGAATTTGAAACGCTATACGCCAAGGGTCCTTATGAACCCTAATTAATATCCACCATTTACAAAATCTTACATGAAGCCACCCCCTTTACAGTAGATAGTCATTATTTCATGAGGAGGTGGACTCATACTTCAGCATGACATCTCCTTATTGGATTGGGGGAGTATCTGGGAGTCTACCTCCAAAATCTCCCGCTGTGTGACCCATAAGGAAACCGCATATAAAGTTCTACTTTTTTGGTATAGGACAACAGAACTCTTACATGCCCATAATCTGACAACCTCAAAATAATGCTGGAGATGTAATAATGCGGTGGGCTCACATTACCATATTTTTCTGGGAACGCCCCTTAGTTATTCAGTTTTGGGTCCAGATCCAAACGCTTCTGGAAAAGTTGTTAGAGATCCCCATCCCTTTAACCACTTGACGACCGCCTCACGCCGATGTACGTCGGCAAAGTGGCACGGACAGGCAAAATCACGTACATGTACGTGATTTGCCTTCCGCGGGTGGGGGGTCCGATCGGACCCCCCCCCGGTGCCCGAGGCGGTCGTCGTTTGTCCAGCGGCGATCGGTGATGAGGGGGAGACCATCCGTTCGTGGCCCCCCCCCTCGCGATCGCCGCCGGCCAATGAAAACACTCCTTTGCTGCTGTATGCTAAACAGCAGCAAAGGAAGTGATGTCATCTCCCCTCGGGTCGGTATTTTCCGTTCCGGCCCGAGGAGAGACGACAAGTATGTGAGTGCACAACACTACACACACACAGTAGAACATGCCAGGCACACAAATCACCCCGATCCCCCCCCCGATCGCCCCCCGATCCCCCCCCAATCACCCCCCCCCCCCCTGTCACAAACTGACACCAGCAGTTTTTTTTTTTTTTTTTTTTCTGATTACTGCATAGTGTCAGTTTGTGACAGTGTTGGGACAGTGTATATTACCCCCCTTTAGGTCTAGGGTACCCCCCTAACCCCCCCTAATAAAGTTTTAACCCCTTGATCACCCCCTGTCACCAGTGTCGCTAAGCGATCATTTTTCTGATCGCTGTATTAGTGTCGCTGGTGACGCTAGTTAGTGAGGTAAATATTTAGGTTCGCCGTCAGCGTTTTATAGCGTCAGGGACCCCCATATACTATCTAATAAATGTTTTAACCCCTTGATTGCCCCCTAGTTAACCCTTTCACCACTGATCACCGTATAACCGATACGGGTGACGCTGGTTAGTTTGTTTATTTTTTATAGTGTCAGGGCACCCGCCGTTTATTACCGAATAAAGGTTTAGCCCCCTGATCGCCCGGCGGTGATATGCGTCGCCCCAGACAGCGTCAGATTAGCGCCAGTACCGCTAACACCCACGCACGCAGCATGCGCCTCCCTTAGTGGTATAGTATCTGAACGGATCAATATCTGATCCGATCAGATCTATACTAGCGTCCCCAGCAGTTTAGGGTTCCCAAAAACGCAGTGTTAGCGGGATCAGCCCAGATACCTGCTAGCACCTGCGTTTTGTGCCTCCGCCCAGCCCACCCAAGTGCAGTATCGATCGATCACTGTCACTTACAAGGCACTAAACGCATAACTGCAGCGTTCGCAGAGTCAGGCCTGATCCCTGCGATCGCTAACAGTTTTTTTTGTAGCGTTTTGGTGAACTGGCAAGCACCAGCCCCAGGCAGCGTCAGATTAGCGCCAGTACCGCTAACACCCACGCACGCACTGTACACCTCCCTTAGTGGTATAGTATCTGATCGCATCAATATCTGATCCGATTAGATCTATACTAGCGTCACCAGCAGTTTAGGGTTCCCAAAAACGCAGTGTTAGCGGGATCAGCCCAGATACCTGCTAGCACCTGCGTTTTGCCCCTCCGCCCGGCCCAGCCCAGCCCACCCAAGTGCGGTATCGATCGATCACTGTCACTTACAAAACACTAAACGCATAACTGCAGCGTTCGCAGAGTCAGGCCTGATCCCTGCGATCGCTAACAGTTTTTTGGTAGTGTTTTGGTGAACTGGCAAGCGCCAGCGGCCTAGTACACCCCGGTCGTAGTCAAACCAGCACTACAGTAACACGTGGTGAGTCCCATAAGTGCAGTTCAAGCTGGTGAGGTGGCAAGCACAAGTAGTGTCCCGCTGCCACCAAAAAGACAAACACAGGCCCGTCGTGCCCATAGTGCCCTTCCTGCTGCATTCGCCAATCCTAATTGGGAACCCACCGCTTCTGCAGCGCCCGTACTTCCCCCATTCACATCCCCAACCAAATGCAGTCGGCTGCATGAGAGGCATTTTTATGTCCTCCCGAGTACCCCTACCCAGCGAACCCCCCAAAAAAGATGTCGTGTCTGCAGCAAGCGCGGATATAGGCGTGACACCCGCTATTATTGTCCCTCCTGTCCTGACAATCCTGGTCTTTGCATTGGTGAATGTTTTGAACGCTACCATTCACTAGTTGAGTATTAGCGTAGGGTACAGCATTGCACAGACTAGGCACACTTTCACAGGGTCTCCCAAGATGCCATCGCATTTTGAGAGACCCGAACCTGGAACCGGGTTACCGTTATAAAAGTTAGTTACAAAAAAAAGTGTAAAAAAAAAAAAAAAATATGAAATAAAAAAAAATAGTTGTTGTTTTATTGTTCTCTCTCTCTCTATTCTCTCTCTCTATTGTTCTGCTCTTTTTTACTGTATTCTATTCTGCAATGTTTTATTGTTATTGTTATTGTTATTGATTGTTATTGTTATTGTTATTGATTGTTATTGTTATTGTTATTGTTATTATGTTTTATCATGTTTGTTTTTCAGGTGTGTAATTATTTACACTTTACTGTGCTTTATTGTTAACCATTGTTAACCATTTTTTTGTCTTCAGGTACGCCATTCACGACTTTGAGTGGTTATACCAGAATGATGCCTGCAGGTTTAGGTATCATCTTGGTATCATTCTTTTCAGCCAGCGGTCGGCTTTCATGTAAAAGCAATCCTAGCGGCTAATTAGCCTCTAGACTGCTTTTACAAGCCGTGGGAGGGAATGCCCCCCCCCCCCCCACCGTCTTCCGTGTTTTTCTCTGGCTCTCCTGTCTCAACAGGGAACCTGAGAATGCAGCCGGTGATTCAGCCAGCTGACCATAGAGCTGATCAGAGACCAGAGTGGCTCCAAACATCTCTATGGCCTAAGAAACCGGAAGCTACGAGTATTTCATGACTTAGATTTCGCCGGATGTAAATAGCGCCATTGGGAAATTGGGGAAGCATTTTATCACACCGATCTTGGTGTGGTCATTTGCTTTGAGGGCAGAGGAGAGATCTAGGGTCTAATAGACCACAATTTTTTCAAAAAAGAGTACCTGTCACTACCTATTGCTATCATAGGGGATATTTACATTCCCCGAGATAACAATAAAAATGATTAAAAAAAAAAATATGAAAGGAACAGTTTAAAAGTAAGATTAAAAAAGCAAAAAAATAATAAAGAAAAAAAAAAAAAAAAAAAAAAACACCCCTGTCGCCCCCTGCTCTCGCGCTAAGGCGAACGCAAGCGGCGGTCTGTCGTCAAACGTAAACAGCAATTGCACCATGCATGTGAGGTATCACCGCGAAGGCCAGATCGAGTGCAGTAATTTTTCCAGTAGACCTCCTCTGTAAATCTAAAGTGGTAACCTGTAAAGGCTTTTGAAGGCTTTTAAACATGTATTTATTTTGTTGCCACTGCACGTTTGTGCGCAATTTTAAAGCATGTCATGTTTGGTATCCATGTACTCGGCCTGAGATCATCTTTTTTATTTCATCAAACATTTGGGCAATATAGCGTGTTTTAGTGCATTAAAATTAAAAAAAGTGTGTTTTTTCCCCAAAAAATGCGTTTGAAAAATCGCTGCGCAATTACTGTGTGAAAAAAAAAAATGAAACACCCACCATTTTAATCTGTAGGGCATTTGCTTTAAAAAAATATATAATGTTTGGGGGTTCAAAGTAATTTTTTTGCAAAAAAAAAAAACTTTTTCATGTAAACAATAAGTGTCAGAAAGGGCTTTGTCTTCAAGTGGTTAGAAGAGTGGGTGATGTGTGACATAAGCTTCTAAATGTTGTGCATAAAATGCCAGGACAGTTCAAAACCCCCCCAAATGACCCCATTTTGGAAAGTAGACACCCCAAGCTATTTGCTGAGAGGCATGTCGAGTCCATGGAATATTTTATATTGCGACACAAGTTGCGGGAAAGAGACAAATTTTTTTTTTTTTTTTTTTTTTTGCACAAAGTTGTCACTAAATGATATATTGCTCAAACATGCCATGGAAATATATGAAATTACACCCCAAAATACATTCTGCTGCTTCTCCTGAGTACGGGGATACCACATGTGTGAGACTTTTTGGGAGCCTAGCCGCGTACGGGACCCCGAAAACCAAGCACCGCCTTCAGGCTTTCTAAGGGCGTGAATTTTTGATTTCACTCTTCACTGCCTATCACAGTTTCGGAGGCCATGGAATGCCCAGGTGGCACAAAACCCCCCCAAATGACCCCATTTTGGAAAGTAGACACCCCAAGCTATTTGCTGAGAGGTATAGTGAGCATTTTGCAGACCTCACTTTTTGTCACAAAGTTTTGAAAATTGAAAAAAGAAAAAAAAAAATGTTTTTTCTTGTCTTTCTTCATTTTCAAAAACAAATGAGAGCTGCAAAATACTCACCATGCCTCTCAGCAAATAGCTTGGGGTGTCTACTTTCCAAAATGGGGTCATTTGGGGGGGTTTTGTGCCACCTGGGCATTCCATGGCCTCCGAAACTGTGATAGGCAGTAAAGAGTGAAATCAAAAATTTTCACCCTTAGAAATCCTGAAGGCAGTGATTGGTTTTTGGGGTCCAGTACGCGGCTAGGCTCCCAAAAAGTCCCACACATGTGGTATCCCCATACTCAGGAGAAGCAGCTAAATGTATTTTGGGGTGCAATTCCACATATGCCCATGGCCTGTGTGAGCAATATATCATTTAGTGACAACTTTATGAAAAAAAAAAAAAAAAAAAAAAAAAGTGTCACTTTCCCGCAACTTGTGTCAAAATATAAAATATTCCATGGACTCAATATGCCTCTCAGCAAATAGCTTGGGGTGTCTACTTCCCAAAATGGGGTCATTTTGGGGGGTTTTGTGCCACCTGGGCATTCCATGGCCTCCGAAACTGTGATAGGCAGTGAAGAGTGAAAGCAAAAATTTACACCCTTAGAAATCCTGAAGGCGGTGATTGGTTTTCGGGGCCCCGTACGCGGCTAGGCTCCCAAAAAGTCCCACACATGTGGTATCCCCATACTCAGGAGAAGCAGCTAAATGTATTTTGGGGTGCAATTCCACATAGGCCCATGGCCTGTGTGAGCAATATATCATTTAGTGACGACTTTTTGTAAATATTTTTTTTTTTTTTTTTTTTTCTCATTTTTCAATCACTTGGGACAAAAAAAATAAATATTCAATGGGTTCAACATGCCTCCCAGCAATTTCCTTGGGGTGTCTACTTTCCAAAATGGGGTCATTTGGGGGGGTTTTGTACTGCCCTGCCATTTTAGCACCTCAAGAAATGACATAGGCAGTCAAACTAAAAGCTGTGTAAATTCCAGAAAATGTACCCTAGTTTGTAGACGCTATAACTTTTGCGCAAACCAATAAATATACGCTTATTGACATTTTTTTTACCAAAGACATGTGGCCGAATACATTTTGGCCTAAATGTATGACTAAAATTTAGTTTATTGGATTTTTTTTATAACAAAAAGTAGAAAATATCATTTTTTTTCAAAATTTTCGGTCTTTTTCCGTTTATAGCGCAAAAAATAAAAACCGCAGAGGTGATCAAATACCATCAAAAGAAAGCTCTATTTGTGGGAAGAAAAGGACGCAAATTTCGTTTGGGTACAGCATTGCATGACCGCGCAATTAGCAGTTAAAGCGACGCAGTGCCAAATTGGAAAAAGACCTCTGGTCCTTAGGCAGCATAATGGTCCGGGGCTCAAGTGGTTAAATCCTATGCATTATCTACTAGGTCTCCATTTCCCAAATATCCCTAAAGCTAAACAGAGACTCCTGTTCTTTATATTAGCTGCTAAGGGAGCTATCCCTAGGCTTTGGCTCTCTACTTCTCCCCCTACACTCCCACAATTTTTCTCTATTATGGCTGATATACGTAGGATGGAATATTTGACTGCTTTAGTTGATGGTTCAGTACAGAAGTTTTCCAAAATATGGCAGATATGGGATGAATCCGACTATTGTACTGACACAAATGGTCTCAGTTAGGGGATATCTGACATATATATATATATCTGATATATTTTTCTATGACTCCAATGTTGATGTAAGCTATGCATACAGCTGTTTGTTGTGCATTCCCTCCACCTTTCTGTCTCCCCCCTGTTGGTATGGTGCATTACTAGTGCAGGTTTGAACCCTTGTTTATGAATATTCTAAGTCAACTTAGGCCACAATTTAGTTCTTATTGGTATTCTTATGGCCTCTTTTTCTTATTTGTTATAAATGACAGTATGTATCTGTACTACCCACAGAGTTTGTATTCTCTATTGTATTCTTTACAAAAATTCTTTAAACAATTTAAAAAAAATAAATAAAAAAAAAAAGAAGGGAAAGAAAAGACTCCATTATTTCAGAAAGTGCAAATACCTATTTTCCGGTGCAGCTCGATTTGAGGCTCCCAGGGATCCCAACAATATGGCCGCTGCCACATGGGTCCTTAAATACCCCTCCCCATTGTGTCAGAGCATGGCGCGGAACACCGCGCTGTGATGACACACCGCGGACGCAAAAAGGGGGGCATGGCCATGCAGCGCAGAAGAGCCCGGACATCTGGCGCCATCGCGCATGCCAGGACACACACCCACTCAAAGAGGGCGTCATGAAACACATACCCCTTAGGGTGGGGACCACAAACCACTCCTCCATGCAGGGGTGATGCCCTAGCTCACAGAGGCACCCGATACCGGAAGTACGTGCCGCAAAAACCCTCCACATGCAAGGGGTGCACACAGGAAGCTCAAAATTATGACAATCCTGTGAACCCCCTTGGCGTCCGTACGGGGACCCAAATGCAAATCAGCAAGGAAATGGCACTGTAACAGCAAACACTGAATGACAAAAAATTAAAAATAAAAACTGGATCCTAAGATATAGGACCACCTGCCAACCAATAGGAGCTGTATATATAATGAAGTTGCTGCTGTGGAGCATTTTACATAGTGAAGACTAAATGACCATTCTTTTGCAGAATTAGGGACCATGTGCAGGCATGTGGGATTATATTATAATTTTGACTTGAATTCAATTGGTTTCTTCAGCCTTGAACACATCCCCGGTCATGAAGGGGGGGGAGGGGGGACGGTGATAATGATAACAAACTTCTACAACTCGAAACCAGGTGGATTTGTTACAAGTGACTCTGTATCCAGGTTTGAATGAGGGTATCAGTTACAAACCTTTCCTGTAGATGCCTGTGAAAGTGGACAGATAGTTGATTTGCTGTCTGTCTTGGTTTTCCTCATGTCCCCCGCTGCTCTCTTCCAGTATTGGATATTCCCCGAGAGGGGTTGTTGAAGTCTTGTCAAGGTGTCACCACATGTAGAATTAGTGTCACTTGTTTTGTGCGGAGGTAAGCACACTATGTTGTTTACATTTATTTATAGCATTGTTTGCCAACTCATGTTCAAATGGGAAGAACTAACGCATTTGTCATTATGATATTTATCTTACTGTACATGGCTGCACTTGTATTTGGTGAGACCTCAATCACTCCCAAATTTTTACAGGTTTACTCCTTTCCTCTCCCCCCGCTTTTTTTTTTTTCGGCATTCGGTGTTTGCTGCTACAGTGCCATTTACTTGTCATTTGCATTTGGGTCCCTGTAATGCCCAATGGCGTTCTTGGGATTGTCCTAATATTGGGCTTCCTGTGTGCGCCCGTTGCGTGTGGAGGGTTTTCAGGGCGCGGACTTCCGGTTTCGGGTGTCTGTGAGCCAGGACATCGCCCATATCATGCACGGAGGAGTGGTTTGTGGTCCCCTAAGGGGCGTGCGTTTCATAATGCCCTCTGAGAATGTGTGTGTCCCGGCGCGTGTGACTGCACCAGATGCCGGGATCTTCTGCGCTGCATGGTGCGTCATCACAGCGCGATGTTCCGTGCCGTACTTTGATGCAACGGGGAGGGGTATTTAAGGACCCACGTGGCAGCGGCCATATTGTTGGGATCCCTGGGAGCCTTACATCGAGCTGCACAAGAAAATAGGCATTTGCACTTTCTGAAATAATGGAGTCTTTTCTCTCCCTTCTTTGATAAATATCAGCAGTGGAAAATTCTCATTTGGATTTTCTTAAATACACACAGGCATTGTTTGGTGATTGGGGGTCCCTCTTATTTCCCCTTGTTTCTCTGATTGGAACATATGTCCTAACCTATGGAAGGTTTTATTTAACCCACAGTTGAGGCAAGTATGTTTGGATTCTGCTTTATCCTTTTAAGAGAGAACTCATCATTCCATCAATATTGCATGTTAAGGCTTCCCTTTTTTATCTCTCTTTTGTATGACTCCAGAGCTGTGAAATGATTTTTTTTTGCGATACAATTCCTCTTGCATTTTGACATTTGAGGCTCCCAGTCTATAGTTCACCTTTTCCAGATATACCTGATTTAAGTATAAGTTTATATCCCTGTCATGGAACTTATTCTAAAATTATTCTGTGTATATTTGACATAAATTTATTGAATTGAATACATATTCATGTTTATTGGCAGGTTACCTGTAAACATCTGACATTATATCATTTTTTCACCCCTCCCTACGGGTGACCTGGCAACATTTGGTGCTTTATGGTTATGTGGATGCAGTGTATTGCCGGATCTCATTCTTCATTTGTTTTTAAATCTGCTTAGGCCCCCACACTCACATCATGAGGTATGGTTTTTTGGTTTTTGTTTTAATGAGCGTCTCTTGCCTTTCATTTAAGTGCAGCCATAAATATACAATAAGACATAATATGTTTATACTTGATGTATTAATCTGTATTTTTTTCTCTGTCTTTGCTGCACAACCAAAGTTGTTGGATTATAAGTTCTTATATCTAAATAAACGAACCGCCGTGTTCTTTCCTGAAAAAGCCATACAGCAAAACATGTAGAAAACATGAACCTAACCACAGTAAATCATTGTCATTAATAGGATGCCTTGCACACACCTATGGCTATGATTATATTGCATGTATTGGTTTTATGACATTGTTCATTTAATACAATTTGTATATATTTTTTTTACATATTGTTGTTTCAATACTTTGCATCTTTAAAGTCCCACATCTTCCAAATCAGGAATGGGTGGATGGTAGTGCCATTGCTCTTGACAGAGAAGTCAGGGTAAGAGGCATGTGGGGAGGAAATTTTTGAGCTCGGTTTTAGACAAGTTGAGTTTGAGGAAGTGGTGTGACATCCAGACAGATAAGTTAGTGATGCGTGAGGAGACCGATGGAGTGAGCTGAGGGGTGGAGAGATAGATTTGGGTGCCGTCAGTATAGAAAATTATATTGAAAGCAATGGGAGGCTATCAGCTGACCAAGGGAGGAGGTGTAGATTGAAAATATGAGAAGTCCAAGAGCAAAACCTAGGGGGACCCCACAGAGAAAGGAAGAAGAGTGGAGGAAGCAGAATTGCAATACACTAAAGGTGCGGTGGGATAGGTAGGATGAGAGCCAGCGAACAGCATGGTCACAGAGACCAAAGGAGTACAGTTTTTTTGAGGTGGAAGGGATGGTCAACCGTATCAAATGCAGCCAAAAGGTCCAGAAGCAGGAGTACAGAATAGTGTCCATTGCTTTTTGCTTTTAGGAAATCATCTGTGAGTTTTAAAAGCGCAGTTTCTGTGGAGTGTTGAAGGCTAAATCCAGACTGAAGGGGATCAAGGTGGTTAAGAATAATGAGGTGGTCGGCGTGGATGCGGCAAAGTAGGCACCTTACTTCACATGCTATGGGACCTTAAAAGTTTTTGGAATGCAGTCTTTCAAATAATATTAAAAAACTTCGGGTAGAATTATAGCAGGTAACGCAGAAATAGCCATTTTGAATGTCCATGTAGACAGATACCCACCAAATATCAGGCCAATAGTGGTACAGATCTTAATGGCAGCTAGATTGATGGCGACGGGAAAGTGGAAGTTCGAGCTATCCTCAAACATTAGCAAAGTTATTAAAAAAGTTGAAGAAGCCTTTAAATATGAACAAATTATGGCCCACAAAGAGGGCAAGGTTCCCCGCTTTTACAAGCAATGGGATCCTTAGATCCTTCTCTGACAAATTAAATAAACTGGCCTGTACGATTTTCTTTGGTGTTCTATAACTCCCTGGGTAATAAGCTAATGACCCCTTGCTTTATGTTATGGAGCTTAACTACTATACTTGAATATGAACATTTAAACCTACAGCTTAGGTGTGTGCATTTTTACAATATGAAAAAATTGCATACTGATAAGCCTTCTTGGCTAGTGTATCCCATATGGAATAAGTCCATTTGGATAACTATTACAAGTTAATATCATGCATTTTTTGCCCTTCTTGTTACGATTGATGACATCATTACACTCTTGTACCAGTGTGGATTGTATTTTGAAAAATTTTACCAAAAAAACATTTTTTGGAAAAAAAAAAAAAAAAGAAGAAAAATTAGGTGGTCACTCGGTTGTAGACCAGGCATTTAAGGAGTTTAGATAAAAAAAATAAGGGGATAGGGCAAATATTTTTTAGGTTGGTAGGGTCCAAGGAACGCTTTTTAACTATGGGGGTGACCAGTGCATGTTTTAGAGAGTTGGGGAAGATACGGGTTACAGAGTGGAGGATAGAATCAGAAGGTGACCATAGTATTTGAGAGGGAACAGGGTCCATGTAGTTAGGTCGGCGTTAGAAATTAGTTTAGCAACCTTGTCTATAGTAGCAGGGTTGAATAAGGGGAGTGTTGATTGTACCTGTTGACATGGGGTGTTACGTGGGGGAGATACCTATAGAATGTAGTTAGTGGGTGGAGGCAGTGGAGGATGAAGTAAGAGCGTTAAAAGGTAGAGAAGAGTTGATGGGGACTGGATGAGAAGGTGTTAACGAGAGTGATAACTGCTTGGCAGTGAGGCAGAAATTGTAGTTTTGGAGGGCAAATTTGTATTGGTTGAAGTCTTTAAGAGACTTTGTCTTATGCCACAGACACTCAAGAGTGTGACAATGTTTGAGACTTCTGGTTTCCTCTGTTTGCTAGGGTTTAGGGGTCGGTGCCTGATTCTGTTTGTAGTGAGGGGGGCAAGCTCGTCCAGGGTGGAGGATAGGGATCTATTGCAGAAAGAAGTGGCTAGATTTGGGCAGGACAGGGGTGAGATTTTGTCAGGTGATCAGTAGCAGAATATAGAAGAGAAGGGTTGAAGTGGCAAAGGTTTCTACGGGTGATTGTTAGCTGATTGAAGGAAAAGGTGGTGGAAGACAGGGAGTGAGAGAGAGAAACTAATAAGGTGGTGATCAGAGACAGGAAAAAGATTGTTGGAGAGGGTGCATGGAGTGCATAGGTAGAAGAATACAATGTCGATGGTGTTGCCATTGCGAGTAGAAGCCTGTACCCATTGCTTCAGGTCAAAAGGAAGTAGTTAGACTAAGAAGTTTAGAAGTAGCAGGAGTGTTCATGTTAACAGGGATGTAAAAGTTGCCGATAAGGATTATGGGAATTTCAGAAAAAAGAAAGTAGGGTAGCCAGACAGAAAAGTTGTCAAGCAAAGTTGATAATGGTCCAGAGGGTCGGTAAATCACAGCAATGCTTAAGGGAATTGGAGAGAAAAAAAAAGTATACAGTGGGCATCAAATGCTGAGAGGGATAGAGAGGTATAGAGAGGGAGGAGAGTGGAGGATCTGAAAGGTGCTCTGTGGTGATAGGAGGATCCCAACTCCGCCTCCCTTGCGTCCACTAGTTCTAGGAGAGCAAGTCCAGAGAAGGCCACCATGAAAGAGGGAAGCAGGAGAAGAAGAAGTGTCGACATCACAAAGCCAGATTTCGGTGACAGCAAGAAGATTAAAAGGATTTAGTAACAAAGATGTCAAACAGCAGCGAGTTTGTTGCAGACAGAGTGGGCATTCCAGAGGGCACGGGAGAAGGGAAGACTGGTTTTGAAAAGAAGAGGAATGGAGGCCAAATTATGCAGATTGTGACTACTGCCAGAGAAGGTGGGGTGATGATGAGTGTGTTGGATACAGGTAAATAAGGGAGGTCCAGGGTTTGGGGATAAATCTCCAGAGGTTAGTAGAAGCAGAAGAGTGAGGGAGGTAAATCAGGGTATGATTTATATAAGGGTACATGCCTCAGCATCCTGTTTTGTTTTGTTTTTTTAGCATGTGGGATTAGAATTAGGAGGAGGTGATAAGTGCAGTAATAAGAAGAGGGTGAAAGTGGGGGTGATATACACAGATTGTGGGGTGGAGAAGAGGGCTGAAGTAAATAGAGTTTAAGCAGAGAGGCTGCAAATGTGAAAAGGAGAGGTAGAGAGTGCATGTTTCAGGGATGAAGGACAGTTGAATTGGAAATTAGGTCACCTGCTGTTTGGTGATTTGTAAAGTAGTTTGCTGTCGATGTCCGCTTTGAGCAAATCGCTAAAATGCCACGTATTTAAAGAATCCCACTTTTTAGGAAGAACCCCAAAGATGCCCTCCTAGCATGTGCTTCCCTATAAAGGTCATGTTTTATACTGTGGTGGGTGTGGATGGAATTTACCAATTAATCAAATCAGGAGATGATATCAGGCACACAACTGGCAAAAAAAAAAAAAAATCACACCACAATCAAACTGCAAGAGGACCAAGAGGGTAGGATTGTAGAGATAAGATCAGGCCGTAATTTAGGTAAGAGACTTAAACATCTAAATAATGTCAGCATGGCTACAGATGGATGTGAAGCAGCAGTAACAAATGCAGGATTACCGAAGAGACATTTGAAAAGCAGTGGGGCCATGTTGAGTTTAAGGTGGATGGGAATAGGAGGAGTATAAATGCAGGATTACCTATGGATAGAGAGAGAGAAGAGATGTTCAGGTGAGCAATAGCAGAAGTGCAACTTATTTTAAGAACTCCACATTTTTGGAAGAACCCCAAACATGCTCTCCCAGCATGTTCCCCCCTCACAACCACAGCAGTGATGGTCTTGGCTGGGGCACAAATTAAAAATTGCCCCAAATCCATCAAGGAAACCCTCTTTCGGGCTCCAGCCAAGATGGTGCCCACTACAGCCTTAGGAACTGCCTCCCCACGCTGTCCTCCTCAAGCACAACAGCGCCAGCTTGCAGAGGCACCACTCAGATTGTATGTATACCCCCTATCTTCCCAGGGGCACTCTTTGGAACATTTTTCCCCACAACTGCTGCAGCAATTTAAACAGCTTTTGAAGAAATCTCTCAAAGCCACCTGTGATCAAATAATGGATTGCCTCTCCCACGAGATCCAAGATCTTGGCTACCGCTTGAAGTGTACAATGGTGCTTTTCACATGGAAACCGCAATCAATCACCATGATCAGGAAATGGAGGCGTTTAGAAAAAAAAAACCTTGCATCAAAAAGTTGCGTTTAGAAGACTTTGAAAACCGCTGATGCCGCTCCAATTTGTGGATCCACAGCGTTCCCAAATCCATCCTAGATCTGCAATCCACTGTGATGACTCCCTTTCAGGAGCTTTATCCAGCCATGATTGAGCGCCTTGAATTAGACCACATCCACCGAGCACTAACGCACCGGAATGCCAAACGGCCTGCCTAGAGACATCATTGCTCGGCTACACATTTAAGCACTAAGAGCTTCTTGTGGCCTCCCATGAAAGACTTGTATTTTAAGGCCACCATTATCAGCCATCCACTGATTTTTCCTCTCATGGTTGCCAAATGCAGGGCTCTGAATCCACAATTGCAGATTCTAGTGCAGTACCAAATCAAATATCAGCGGGATTTCCCATTTGCAGTCTTTTTCACACCAAGGTCATAAGTATGTCTGCAGTAGCCAGGAAAACTTGCAATCCGCCCTCGAAGACCTTTAACTTCTTCCTGCTTATGCTCCTTCTGCCTCATCCTGCAGACACTCTGCATCCAGCTCTCTGCAAAAGTCCATCCCAGCTTCCGCAGACCGAGGTTATCCTGGCCTGAATAAACAAGGTCATTTTACCTCCCCATTTGCCTTCATGAACGTTCCGGAAAGCTGAACTTTCAGCCCCACACCGCTTGTTTCACCGTTACTTCTCTGGCTGAAGCCTGCAGGAATTTTTTTGTTGAGGTTTTTTTTTTTCTAGTCGCTGACTCGCAGGACCCATTTTGTCAGTATGCCGGACCTTGATCGAAACTTCTACTAGGCCCCCTTCGGCCTCAACTAAATATGTTCATTTTGCAATAACCCCAAACCTGGCTCCCCGTTTGTCCTTGTGATGACAGCACTTCTCCTTACCCCCCTTTATTGATTTGCACACTGATAGAGTTTTACCATCTGTCTTTAACATATGGTTTTCAACTAATTCTTTCTACAGATTGTTGCCAGTTTACTATTTGCACTCAATTGAGGAACAGCTCATGGAGCCCCATTTTACCTTTTCCCAACTTTCGGTGGCTTAGACCTGCACATTTATTCCAGCACTCATGCCAATTTCGACCTTACAAGCTGTTTCTCCAAACTTCCACTCCTCCTGAGTTGCCTCAATAGACCGCAACCACATGCATATGTGCCTTTTTTGTCAACTTCCTGTCTATGCTGTAGTTTCCCCCCGGGTGGCAGTCACTGTGCCCCACTTTGATTTCCCTTTCTGACGACCCCCTGTGTTATATTTTAGGGTATTTGAAACAGGGAATACTGTTCTGGGTTCTATTCATCCTGGCCCAGTTATGATAGTTGCTGTAAGTGCATGCTTAGGTCTTCTTTCCTTTTCCTTCTGTTCGCTCTATTCCCTCTCTGCATCCCCTCTATCCGACCCATCCTGTGGACAGACCACAGTGCAGTTATTGTCTCCCTTTCTTCCCTTATCTCAAGAGCCTGTGGCACCACTTGGTGTGTCAATGACTCTCTTGGCCAAGCCCTCTTATCAAAAGGACATTTGAAACACTCTCACTGACTATCTTACCCACAATGATCCCCCTGAACCAATGCTCAGCTTCTCATCTTAAATAGAGACAACAAACCCACCACACTTTAGGTCAAACGTTAAAAGACATGTTTTGCAGCCCTTCATACTGATCCCACATTTGCAACAAGCTTCTCTTAGACAAGGCTCGCACAGAGCTAGACCTATTCCTAGTTCAGTCAGCTAAAAAAGTCCCCCGTCGAGCAAATCAATATTATTATACCAAGGCTAAAAAGCCAGATACTTTCCTTCATAACCATGATCATAGTCATAAACCAATTCCTCTCAAAACCGTTTAGCATACTTACACATGTAACCTTAAGGTTCTTCAAATATTTTGTAAGCACCTCTCTCAATTCTACGAGGCCACAGGAGGTTTTGACCTGTCTGCGGCTGACTAATGTCCACTACTCCTCTTCCTTCCCTAACCACATCTCAACGGGATTCTTTAGATCATAGTGTCTCCCCTGATGAGGTCCAAGCTGCCATCAAAACTTTCAAACGATCAGGCCCGGATGGCCTTATGGCCACGTATTACAAGTGATTTGCAGATCTTTTAGTCCCCATGTTAACAAAATCCTGCCATGCTTAATTGGATCAACATTCATTCCGACCTGTCACCCTAACTGTAATCATTTCCATGATACCTAAACCGAATACGGATGATTCCAACTGGTGAAACTACCCCCCATTTCACTTCTTAATACTGATATAAATTAGTGAAAGTCCTTGCAACCAGTCTTAAATTCCACATAGGTCCTCTTATCCAGAAAGATCAGGTAGGCTTTGTGTCATTGCGCCAATGTCAGGGCTGGGCTCAGCACTTCCTTCTCTGAGCTGGCCGCTCAGCTGTCGGCTAATTGCCAGCTCCTTTCTCTCCACAGTGACTCAGCTGTTGATGATCTGCTCGTCAGTCCTGCCTACTTAAAGCCGTCCATCTCACTTCATCTCTGCCTTCGCCTTTGGTCACATCTCAGAGACTTTCTCCTGCGTGCCTTTAGACTTGCTCGGCTGACGTCCCTTCTGGCTCCTAATCCTGCTTGTTGTACTACTACGTTGATACCTGGCTCTTTGACATTGGCATTCGCTGACTACCCGATCTGGTTACTGAACTCTGACTATGTATTGACTATGCTTACTCTAACTTTTTATTATTATTAAACTAGTGTGATTAACTGTACTTCTGTCTCGGTCTGATTCATGGTTTCTGACAATAGGCGAAGGCCATGAATTCAGAAGATGCAGTCAGTCCACTTGTTAGTAATATTTTTTTTCCAGATTGGATGACCAGGATCACGGCATGGATCAGTTTGCCTTGGCGTTACAAACGCTCCTGAGTCGCACGTCTCACCTAGAATCTTCCACTTTGGCTGCTACGATACAACCTGTGTTGCAGGCCGTCCCTGCTGTTGCTCCTGTCTCTGTGCAGGCACCCGCCTTGGGTATTACCTCTATAAGAGGCATGTCTGGTTCCGCTCCGCTTTCCCAGCGATTTGGGGGCGATCCAGTTCAATGCAGAGGGTTTCTCAACCAGGTTGAGATATACTTTGAGATGCTGCCACAGGCGTTTCCCATGGACAGAAGCAAAGTAGGTTTCATGATATCTTTGCTTTCTGAGAAAGCCTTGGCCTGGGCAAACCCTCTATGGGAGACGCAAAAACCCGTGGTCCTGAGTTACCCAGAATTTGTGGCTTCCTTCAAAAGGGTACTTGACGTTCCCGCATGCTCCGCTTCTGCTGCCAAGAGCCTCATGTCCACCAGAGTACGAGAGCTGTTGCTGATTACGCCATTGAATTCCGTACTCTGGCAGCAGAGGTTGATTGGAACAATGAGGCCCTCGTGGCTGCCTTCTCTCATGGTCTCTCGGATAACATCAAGGATGAGATAGCAGCCCGAGATATACCCACTGAGCTGGGGAGGTTGATCACATTTGCCATCTTCATCGACTCCAGACTCAGAGAAAGACTCTTTTAAGGAGCGCTGACACAAGCCTCCAGTACATTTGTCTCCGAGCTTTGCAGTCCCACCCTTGCCTCCCTTACCTCCCATGCCTCCTGGTACGCGAGTCGGTCTGTGAAGATGAACCCATGCACTTGGGCTTCACGCGTCTCTCTACGGATGAGAGAGCCCTTAGGAGGAGGGACAGATTGTGCCACTGTGGCCAGGCTGGTCACTTTTTGAAGTCTTGTCCTAAACGTCAAGGTAACGCCCAAACCTTGAGGTCCTGTCACGGACAGACCTTAGGTGGCATTGTTTCGTCTCCAGTTTCCCAGAAAGATAAGCCCCTGGTTTCAGTTACCCTGTCTTGGGCTGAGTCATCCGTCGAGATACAGGCTCTAATCAACTCTGGGGCTGCAGGCCTGTTCATTGATGCTGCCTTTGTATCGAAGCACTAGATTCCTCTGCAGCTGCGTGACACTCCACTTGCCATTGAGGCTCTTGATGGGAGACCTCTACAGCCTGCCAATGTGACTCATGAGACTGTTCCGTTGTCCATGGCCGTAGGGGCCCTTGACAATGTGATAATCCAATTCCAAGTTATTTCCTCACCTAAGTTTCCACTGGTTATTGGTTGTCCTTGGTTACAGAGGAACAAACCTTCTTTTGATTGGCTCCATGCTGAGGTTCTGTCCTTGTCGCCACAGTGCAGTGAGAGATGCTTCCAGAAGGTAGCCAAGGTCCTGTGCAACTCTTCTCTCCTCCCTGCCGGAGGAGTACCACTATTTTAGCGGTGCCTTTGACAAAGGTCAAGCCAGTACTTTGCCTCTACACCAGCCGTATGATTGCGCAATTGACCCTCAACCTGGTGCCATACCCCCTCGTGGCCGGGTTTACTCTGTCGGTCTTGGAGGATAAGGCCATGGAGGAGTATGTTGCAGACTCACTTTCTCGAGGTTTCATCTGCAAATCCTTGTCACCTGCTGGTGCTGGTTTATTTTTTGTAAGAAGTGGTGAATTAAGACCTTGTATCGACTATAGGGATCACAATCGTTTCACAATTAAGAATGCCTATCCCATTCTGTTGATTATGGAGTTATTTGACTGCCTCAAGGGAGCAACGGCTTTCACAAAGCTTGATTTGAGAGGGGCATATAATCTCTTCAGGATAAAGGAGGGCGACGAGTGGAAAACTATGTTTAATACCAGATCAGTGCATTATGAGTAGAATGCCTTTTGGCCTTTGTAACGCTCCGGCAGTTTTCCAGGAGTTCTTCATTTTAACAATGTCCTCCGAGATTTGTTGCAGTTATGTGTGGTGGTTTATCTCGACGATATACTCATATTTTTCAAGTCCCTGGAGAGCCACCATCTGTCGTTTGCTTCAGAGACTGAGAACAATCTCTATTGTAAATTGGAAAAGTGCGAATTCCATTGTGAACAGGTTAAATTCCTGGGCTATGTCATTACCACTGCCGGTTTTTCGATGCACCCAGTGAAACTTTCAGAGGTCCTACAGTGGCCTCGACCCATGGGTTTACGTCCTCTGCAGCTTTTTTTTTTTGGCTTTGCCAACTATTATCGGAAGTTTATTCGTAAATTCTCATCTCTGGTCAAGCCCCTGACTGAAATGACCAGGAAAGACGGCAACCCACAGAGTTGGTCTCCAGAGTCCATTAAGGCCTTTGAGAGTCTCAAGGCTGCCTTTGTTTCTGCTCCTGTGTTGGCACACCCTGATCCCACGTTGCCTTTTATCCCAGAAGTTGATGCTTCTGAGACTGGAGTTCTGTCTCAGCGTTCTAACTCTGACTGTGCTATGCATCCGTGTGGCTACTTTTCCAAAAAATTGTCACCGGCAGAGTGCAATTACGAGATTGGTGACAGAGCTGTTGGCAATCATTTTTAGCCCTGAAAGAATGGAGACATCTCCTTGAAGGTACCACTGTGCCGGTTCTCATTCTTACTGACCATAAGAATCTCACATTCTTGCCTAAGGCTAAGCGCCTCTCTCCCAGGAAGAGTGTGATGGGCTCTATTAGTGCCATCTGTCATCAGTGCCACATCAGTGTCACGAGTCAGTGCCACATATTAGTGCCATCTGCAATCAGTGTCCTGTAATCAGTGCCACGTATCAGTGTCATCTGTCAGTGTCATGTGCCATCTGTTAGTGTCACGTGTCATCAGTATCACGTATAAGTGCCATCTGTCATCAGTGTTACGTGTCATCAGTGCCACGTGCCATGTATCAGTGCCATCTGTCATCAGTGCCACATCAGTGTCATGTGTCATTGTCCTGGTGCTCCAGGGTCTTCAAAAATGTAATAGGTAGTCAACAAGTTAGATGTGTAATTTATGCTCCTAGAACACCTGATGGTGCTCCCTGCATGTTGGGCCCTCTCTAAGTAGCTAGGCTGTGAAAAAATCCCACACATGTGGAATCGTAATACTCAGGAGTAACAGCAGAATGTACTTTGGGGTGTCATTTGTTTTATACACATGCCATGTGAGAGAAATAATCTATTACAATGATAATTTTGTGGGGAAAAAAAATCTTCATTTTGCAAAGAATTGTGGGGAAAAAAATGACATCAAAAACCTCACCATGCATCTTGCTAAATACCTTGGAATGTCTATTTTCAAAAAAAGGGGTAGTTTGGGGTGTATTTGTACTTTCCTGGCTTGTTAGGGTCGCAAGAAATGATAGGCTGCCAGTACATCAGATGTGATCAATTTTTTATGATTTGCACCACAGCTTGTAGACTAACTTTCACAAAGACCAAATAATATCCATTAATTTGGGTTATTTTTACCAAAGATACGTAGCAGTATAAATTGTGACCAAAATTTATGAAGAAAAATTAATTTGCAACATTTTATCACAGAAAGAAAAATGTGTTGGCCTTTTTTAATTTATAGCGCAAAAAATAAAAAACCCAGAGGTGATCAAATACCACCAAAAGAAAGCTCTATTTGTATGAAAAAAAGGACAAAAAATTCATTTTGGTACAGTATTACATGACTGAGTAATTGTCAAAGTGTGAGAGCACTGAAAGCTGAAAATTGGTCTGGTCACGAGGGGGGTTTAAGTGCCCAGTAGGCAAGTGGTTAATTACATTGTCTCATTTTTACCCGGTACTAAGAATGTAAGCGCTGATGCCTTGTCACAAAATTTTCCTCCACTTCCAAGATGGAGTTGGTTCTGGTTCCTGTGATTCCTCCTGATCGTATTCTGGCTACGGTTTGCACCAGTCTAATGCCGCGTACACACGACCGGTTTCTCTGACAGAATTCCACTCAAGTGGTCTTGCCTACACACGGTCACACCAAAGTCCGACCGTCTAGAACAAGGTGACGTACACCACTAACGACGGGACTAAAAAAGGAAGTGCAATAGCGAGCGCGCCACCCTTTGGGCTCCTTCTGCTAATCTCATGTTTATCTCGTGTTAGTAGAAGTTTGGTGAGAGATGATTCGCGCTTTTCAGTCCGTTACTGCTCTTCAGTTTGTGCTTGTGGGTTTGTAACTTTTCAGAGCGTGTAGAGAGTTCGCATCTGTCTTTTCAGTGTGTTCTTGTCCGCTCATTTCTGATTTTCAGCTCGCTCTTCACAGGCCTTGCTGTTCTTCAGTGCGTTTTGCTTCGTGAGATCCAGGAGAATAATCCTGATGATTTCAGGAACTTTCTCAGGATGACGGACCCCATTTTTCACAGTCTGTTGGCTTTGCTGACCCCTTGTATTAGCAGGCAGGATACCTGCATGAGGCAAGCCATCACTCAGGAGCAGAGACTAGTCACCACGTTGTGGTACTTGGTGACTAGGAGAAGCCTACAGGACCTCAAGTTCTCGACAGGCATCTCCCCCTAGGCTCTGGGGATTATCCCAGAGACCTGTTCTGCTATAATTCAGGTCCTGCAGCAGGACTATATTAGGGCAAGTTTTCTCCTTTAACATCACATTCTACTATCAGGTCCATAAATATTGGGACATTGACACAATTCTAATCTTTTTGGCTCTATACACCACAATGGATTTGAAATGAAACAAACAAGATGTGCTTTAACTGCAGGCATTCAGCTTTAATTTGAGGGTATTTACATCCAAATCAGGTAAACAATGTAGGAATTACAACAGTTTATATATGTGCCTCCCACTTTTTGAGGGACCAAAAGTAATGGGACAGATTAACAATCATCCATCAAACTTTCACTTTTTAATACTTGGTTGCAAATCCTTTGCAATCAATTACAGCCTGAAGCCTGGAACACAGACATCACTAGACGCTGGGTTTCATCCCTAGTGATGCTCTGCCATGCCTCTACTGCAATTGTCTTTAGTTCCTGCTTGTTCTTGGGGCATTTTCCCTTCAGTATTGTCTTCAGCAAGTGAAATGCATGCTCAATCGGATTCAGTTCAGGTGATTGACTTGGCCATTGCTTAACATTCCACTTCTTTCCCTTAAAAAACTCTTTGGTTGCTTTCGCAGTATGCTTTGGGTCATTGTCCATCTGCACTGTGAAGGGCCATCCAATGAGTTCTGAAGCATTTTGCTGAATTTGAGCAGATATTGCCCGAAACACTTTAGAATTCATCCTGCTGCTTTTGTCAGCAGTCACATTATCAATAAATACAAGAGAACCAGCTCCATTGGCAGCCATACATGCCCACGCCATGACACTACCACCACCATGCTTCACTGATGAGGTGGTATGCTTTGGATCATGAGCAGTTCCTTTCCTTCTCCATACTCTTCTCCACCCATCACTCTGGTACAAGTTGATCTTGGTCTCATCTGTCCATAGGATGTTGTTCCAGATCTGTGAAGGCTTTTTTAGATGTTTGGCAAACTCTAATCTGGCCTTCCTGTTTGTTTTTGAGGCTTACCAATGGTTTACATCTAGTGGTGAACACTCTGTATTCACTTTTTTTTTTTCCACTTCAGCGAAAATTTTTCTGAGACGTTGTATCAACTTTGGAGATCAAAATTTATCCCCCCTCATTTTTCACATTGTGGCTTATTTCCAACTTATTTTTAATAATTTTCCAATCATATATTTTATTTATCTGATTACAAAAAAAAAACTTTAAAATATGTGACTACCACTATTCCTTTATCCCTTCTTAGTCCCTCTATAAATTATCCCCAACTTCCCACCCTCTCCTCTTTTATATCTGGTTTGCTTCTTCTCATATTCCATATCATTTTAGCTCAATGCCTATTACTTCCTTCATCTTGTCTAGATATGTATCCGAGGTTTTATAGTTTCCATCCCTCCCAGAGACTATTACACTTGTTATCTCCTCTCTCTCTGCTTCTCAGCAGATCCATTTTACAATAATCTATTTTCTCAAACCATTCTCTTATATCTGGTTTTCCACTTTTTAGCCAATATTTTGGGATCAAACCCTTTGTGGCATTCAGGAGACTCGGGACCATTGATCTCATTATATTGTTTCCTTGTTTTTTATAGTCATGAAACAAACAGGTCCATATATTTTGTTCCATTCTTTCACCAGTTATTTCCCCTATATTTTTTAGAACTTCTTGCCAGTAATTTACTATTATTGGACATTCCCACCATAAATGTGTCATCGTTGCTTTTTGCCCGCATTTTCTCCAACACAGGGGTGTTTTTTCTTGCTGGTATCTGAGTTCTTACTGGTGTCAGGTACCATCTTGCAACCAGTTTGTAGTTCATTCCAATGGTTCTCATATCCCAGGCGTTATTGTATCCCATTTCTATCATTTTTTTCCACTCTCTGGTCTTCAAATTTTAAATTAATTTCTCTGTCCCATTGTTTTATGTACTCAGGTATTTCTTGTCCATCCAAATCAGCTAGTATTCCATATATTCTTGATATTCCATTTTTCAGTGGTGTTTTATTGAAGCAGAGCTTTTCCAAGAGATTTAATTTTTCTTCTTCTCTGAGTGGATGTGGTATTGTGTTTACTAGGTGTCTTAATTGTCAATAAATCCATTCACTCATCTTCCACCCATTGATTTCTTCTAATTTCAATCGTGTTTTGATCCTACCATTTATGGTGATATCTTTCAATTGTGGATTTCCTATTCCTCGTCCTGCAAATATTTCCTTCCCTGGGGTAAAGAAATTTGTTCCTGTGAGTGCTAATAACGGTGAATTGTGTCTCCATTCATTCTTCAAGTGTACTGTGTCCCAAATTTTGAAAATATTTTTAGTTCTTTCATGAGTTTCCAAGTCCATTAGTCTAAACTTTCGTGGTATCCATATATTTTTGTGCAGTGTGGTTTTACTTATTGTGTTTTCCATTTCTACCCACTTTTTTTCGCTATTTCCATTCGTCCACTCAAACGTTTGTGTCAAAACTATTGCTTTGTAGTACCTACTTATGTCTGGAGTAGCTAATCCTCTGTGCTCCCTTTTCATTGTGATTTGTGTAAATTGAATTCTCGTTTTTTTTATTGAACCAAATATATTTTAACAATATTGTTTTGATTATTTTGAAAAACTCTGAAATCTTTACTGGCAACATCTGAAATTTGTAAATTATTTTTGGAAGGACCATCATTTTAAACCTATTTACTCTTCCAATCCATGAAAGTGGTTGTATACTTAATTTTTATATTTCTTCCTTAACCTCGTTTATTAGTGGGATATAATTTGCCGAATAGATTTTTTCAACCCTTGGGGTTAAATTCCAAGATATTTTACCAAGTAAATGGAAATTCCTTTTGAAGAGACTGGATTTCTCTTTTCCCCAATCCAATATTTAATATCTGTTTTTATTGGGTTTATTTTGAAGTTTGACAATTCCCCATATTCTTTTATTTCTTTCAATATGTTTGGCAGTGTCACTCTTGGATTAGTTACATACATCAAGATGTCATCCGCGTATGATGCGATTTTGTGTTCTTTTTCTCCAATTCTCACCCCTCTCACCTCTTGGTTGTTACGGAGTGTCGCTAGAAATGGTTCCAATGCCAGTACATATAGTAGTGGAGAAAGCGGACAGCCTTGCCGTGTTCCATTCTGCATCTCGATCAGAGGAGACAGTCTACCATTCACCTTTACCATTGCTGTTGGACCGTTATATAAATTTGTTACCCACTTCATCATTTTTGATCCAAGTCCCAGATGGCGCAACGTATCCATCATGAATCCCCAGTGTACCCTGTCAAATGCTTTTTCTGCATCTATTGACAGGAATAGATCTGGGGATTAATTTTGCCCACTCCTGTGTAACATCAGTATTGTTTTTAAGCTGTTGTCCCTTCCTTCTCTCCCCGGAACAAATCCAGTCTGGTCAGGGTTAATCCAGAGTGGGATTAGTTTTTTTATTCTGGTAGCTAAAATTTTAGCATACAATTTTGTGTCCGCGTTCAGCAGGGCAATAGGTCAATAGGTAAATTTGCTTTTTTTAAGTAGTTTTATATCTTCTTTTTTCTTGTATCTTCCTCTATCTGTATTTCCTCTCTTTTTATCGCATATAATGAGCTGAAGTATTTTTGAAATGCTAATGCGACATCTGTTGTCTTATTTACCACTTCTCCTTTGTCGTTTTTAATCTTCTCAATAAAATTTAAAGACTTATTTTATCATATTTGCAAGGTATTTTCCTGGTTTGTTGTCCCATTTAAATTTCTCTTGTAAGACTCTGTTATATTCCCTCCTTTCGTCTTGTTCCATCCATTCCTTTAGTTGATCTCTTTTTTGAATTAATAACAGGTGTATTTCGTTGTCTGATTGCTTTTTATGTCTTTGCTCCAGTTCATATATTTCCTTTATAATTTGCATTTTTTTCTTCTTTCCTGCTTTTTTTCCCACCCTGATAGCTATTAATTTACCCCTAATGACGGCTTTATGTGCCTCCCAAAATGTTGCTTTTGATAACTCTGGGGTGTCATTTTCCTTAAAATATCTTTTAATCTCTTCTATTATAATTTTTTCCGTCTCGTTGTCTACGATTATATCTTCGTTGATTCTCCATGGACCTTTCTCAGAGAATTCTCCTTGCAGTTTGATTTTCAGCATTACTGGGCTGTGATCCAAGGCTTTTATTCCTATTTTTGTTTCTGCTATTTCTTCCAAGTTTCTGTGTTCAACCATGATGTAATCCAACCTGGAATAAATTCCATGTGAGTAATATCTGTCTGTCGGCCCTTTATGCCCGGTTATTTTTGTTTCTGCTATTTCTTCCAAGTTTCTGTGTTCAACCATGATGTAATCCAACCTGGAATAAATTCCATGTGAGTAAAAAGTGTAATCTTTTGTACTTGGATGTTGTATTCATCAAGGATCAATTATAAAATTTTCTTTTTAATTTCTTTAGTTGTCTTACTTCTCTGTCCATTGCTGTGGAGGTACTGTCCGTTCTATGGTCCATGCTGAAATTGAAGTCTCCAGCCAATATTAATTTGCCTTGTTTAAATTCCATTAAGACTTTTATTATGTCTATCAGATATTTTTGGGGCTTTGTATTGGGACAGTAAACATTGGCGAGTGCATATTTTGCCCCCTGTATGGAACCTGTAAGAAAGAGGAAGCGTCCCTCAGGGTCCACTTTTCTTCGTTCTATTAGAAAACGTAGATTTTTCTAATGGCTACCCCTTTAGCCCTTCTTATTGGTGAGTCTCCATAATACCATGTTTATATACTTCTTGAATACATTTTGGTATTTGAATTTTGAGTGATGTGTGTCTCCTGCAGGAATATTATTTCCGCTTTGCTTTTGTCTAGTTCTCGAAGGATTATGTTTCTCTTCCCCGGGGAGTTTAATCCTTGGACATTATAGGACAAAACTTTTACGCTATTCATATTTTCCATTTTTTTTTCCTTTCCCTTCCTTCCCCTCTCCTCCAACCCTACGCGCGTCCTCCCAGGATCCCTCCCCCCCGGTCCGATTAAAGGACCGGGAGGGGGGACCCCCGGGCTGACGCACAAGGCATCCCCAACCTTATTCCGAGGTAATTGAGCATAATAGTAACCTATGCAAACCAGATCTCTCCCTCCCTCTCCCCTCCCCATCCCCACCAAACCCCCACTCCCTCCCACCCCCCCACCCCCAGTCCTCCCTGGTGAGGGTGCTTTGACCCCGTGGTCTCTAGAGCAGAGAGCACTTTTGTTTTATGGGGCTCAACCCTGCCCCCTCTGCTCTACTAGGTCTGAGGCGGAAATCTATAAGACAAACTGAGCCCCTCTCTCCTGTACTCTGAAAGGGTAACCCACTGACCACACCGTGAATCCCTATCTCCCCTCCCCGCCTCTAACTTGTTTTATTTATTTATTGTCCTCTTTTTCTATTTCTCTTTTCATTCACCCTTCTGCTTTCAGGGAGTTTTCAAGTGCCGCAAACATTTTTTCCATATTAGATTTTGTTGGTATCTGAAGTGCGTGCTGGCCTTCCTCCCTCCATTTCTAGTTCTTGTTCCATTCTAGGTTCTGAAAGATGGCTAGTTTCCGCTACCGTTTTATTCTGACACTTTTTCTCCTTTTTATCCTTCTCCTTTATATCTGTCTGTCGGCCCTTTATGCCCGGTTATCTTTCTCCTTCTCCATTTCCTTGCAATACATATCTGTTCATGGGACTGGGGCTTGGACCTAATCTGGCCCTAGGTGATTTGGCTACTGCTCCCGCACTTCTTGTCGTTTTACCCCTCATCCCCACAATCAAACAAGAAGAAAACCTCAAACCGCCTCTTCGGGCATATTTTAGGATACTATCCCAGGGACTATATTCAGGGTAGAGGAGAAGAGGGAAAGAAGAAAAAAAAAAAAAAAAAAACGACCAGTTCCCTTCACCCCAAAATCGTCTAGTCAATTATTTTAGCTGACAGTCTCTGGTCTTTATCCTTTAATTCACTCTATTAGAAGAAACAGTCCCTTATGCAAAACAAAAAAAACAAAAAAAAAAGGATATGTCCCAACAATAATTTTACAATAATCCAAAAAAAAAAAAAAAAGGAGCTCTTGACGAAAAAAAATTCTAAAAAAATAATGACTATAAAAAATATTTCAAAACATTATTCTGGAGATCTGGCTTTAAAATAATAAAATATTATTCATAAGATCACGAGAAATAATAAAGAAAGAAGTTTCTGAGAACTCTGTGTGAATATCTGCAGCAAAACCACTTCATTCTTCTAGCATTATAAAGCACAAAAGAATGCGCTACATTAAAAGATCCTTCCGTCTCGTACTTGCTTCAGAGCATGCGTTGTTTTTGGTCCGTAGGAACAGCATACAGATGGTTTTACCGATAGCAATTAGTTCCGTCAGAAAAATTTAAAACGTGCTATATCCAAGTCTGTCTGAATTTTCGATGGGGCATACACACGATCGGAATATACGATAAAAAGCTCCCATCGGACTCTGTCGGAAATTCTGCGGCATTACTTCTCCTTTGGGTGACAAAATTCTTGCTGCTCAGCTCGATGCTCCTAAAGAGAAACCTTACGATTGCTGCTTTGTTCCCGAGAGTCTCCGTACTGCTGTGCTCCAGACTTACCATTCTTCCAAGGCTGCTGGCCACCCTGGGAAGTACTCTTTTGGGCCATTTCCCAACAATTCTGGTGGCCTAGTCTAAGTGCTGATGTAACCGCTTTAGTAGCTGCCTGTTCCGTGTGTGCTCAGAGTAAGACTCCACGACACCTTCCAGTGGGCCTCCTACAACCCATACACAATGGAGAGAGGCCCTGAACCCACCTGTCTATGGATTTCATTCTGGAGTCAACCAACTCCCAGGGCAACACAGTTATCCTTATGGTGGTTGACCGGTTCTCGGAAATTTCATTGTATTCCACTCAAGAAGTTGCCTACTTCTAAGGAACTGGCTTCTATTTTTGCTTGAGAGATCTTTCGCTTACATGGGCTACCCAAGGTGATTGTCTCAGACAGGGGTAGTCAGTTTGTGTCCCGGTTCTGGCGAGCCTTTTGTGCACAGTTGGGTATTCAGATTGCTTTCTCCTCTGCGTATCACCCGCAGTCTAATGGGGGCCACAGAACGAGCCAATCAGTCCTTGGAGTAATTCCTATGTTGCTATATTTCTGACCATAAATGACAAAGAAATTGGGGAAACTGGCGCTGCCCTATTTAAGTGATGTTCACTAGATAAACAGAGTCTACCACATCCGCAAGAATAATTAAATTAAAAATAATTGAAAATGCAAATCCTCTGTGGTGTATAAAGGTAAGTCCCGTGTAAGCAACACGTGAAATATTAGGTGAACATTTACCCAAATTGCAGAAAATAAATAAATAAAAAATTGGGCGACAGTGTAACACCCCCTAAATGGGGCTAATATCAACAATAGCGATAAATAGATAAATGAATTAAATTACACTTAGATGGAAAATGCAAATCCTCTGTGGTGTATAAAGGTAAGTCCCGTGTAGACGACACGTGAAATATTAAGTGAACATTTACCCAAATTACAAAAATAAAAATAAAATAAAAATTGGGTGACAGTGTAACACCCCCTGACTGGGGCTAATAGCATCAATAGTGAAAATTAATGAATAAATGAAGACGTAATAACCTTGCCAGCAACCTATGTGTTAACGTGCACTAATTCTAATGAAGTGATCCAAAAATTTCTGGGACCCTATATTTATCATGTATCGAGCCCCAATGAGATACAAATGATACAGATTTTAACCCCTTCCCGCCGACCGTACGCAGATGTGCGTACTCGGCTTTCCGGGGTTATACCGGGATGATGCCTGCAGCTGCAGGCATCATCCCGGTACCATTTTTTAGAGCGGGCGATCGGCTACCCGTATATAACAACCGATGCGGCTAAAAGCCGCTCAGCTGTTATACCGAAGGAGCGGGAGGGGACATCCCCCCCTCCCGCCGCTCTTACCGGGCCTCCCGTGCGATCGGGAAGCCCGGTGTCCAATCGGCTGTCTCCGGCGGCTGTGGGCGAGCTGGAACGAATCCGTGGGTGGCTTCGTTCCAGCCTTCTCAATGTAAACGCGGAAGCGACGTCATGACGTCACTTCCCGTTTACTCGGCTGCCAATGGCGCCGAATTTAAAAAAATATACAGTATTCAGAATCGCCGTTTTCGGCGATCTGAATACTTTGAAGTGCAGAGGAGGGATCGGGGGTCTTTTAGACCCCCGATCTCTCCATAAAGAGTACCTGTCACCACCTATTACTGTCACAAAGAATGTTTACATTCCTTGTGACAGCAATAAAAGTAAAAAAAAAAACATTTTTTTTAAAAACACAATTTATAAGTCTAAAAATAAAAAAAAAATAAAAAAAAAATTTTTAAAGCGCCCCCGTCCCCGCGAGCTCGCGCAGCAAATAAAACGCATACGGAAGTCGCGCCCGCATATGTAAACGGTGTATAAATCACACATGTGAGGTATCGCCGCGATCGTCAGAGCGAGAGCAATAATTCTAGCCCTAGACCTCCTCTGTAACTCTAACCTGGTAACCGTAAAAAAATTTAAAGCGTCACCTATGGAAATTCATAGCTACCATAGTTTGTCGCCATTCCACGTGTGCGTGCAATTATAAAGCGTGACATGTTTGGTATCTATTTACTCGGCATAACATCATCTTTCACATTATACAAAAAAATTGGGGTAACTTTACTGTTTGGATTTTTTAAAATTCATGGAAGTGTCCCTTTTCCAAAAATTTGCGTTTAAAACACCGCTGCACAAATACCGTGTGATATAAAATATTGCAACAATCTCCATTTTATTCTCTAGATTCTCTGCTAAAAATATATATATAATGTTTGGGAGTTCTAAGTAATTTTCTAGCAAAAAATATGGATTTTAACTTGTAAACACCAAATTTCAAAAATAGGCTTAGTCATGAAAGGGTTATACAAGCAGATATATGTATGGTTCATATAAGCAAAAAATACACAAGCAGATGTATGTATGGTTAGTTGGTAGCTAGAAAAGCTCTTTCTGATTGCATAGCATACTATATATAGTCTCTATGAGGAAACAGGCAGCTTCAATATTCCAATGGAGGAAAGGCACTTCTATAGGAGCCACATCCATATGCGATTATAGGTGTCATGAGATAAAAGATGGTGACTTTCATGCTCATTCACGCTGGTGACTCCAGGTGCTCCCCCCCGTGCTCCCCCACTCACCAGACTCAGTCACCCCTGCTGGGGTACTAGGCAAAGGAGTGGGTATCTTGGGATGGCTGTCACTGTAGTAGTGCTTCGTTCCTCCGTGGGATCACTGCAGTGATCCGACTCAGGGTTTCAACCTGGTGGTCCAGGGCTGGGCTCCTCCACGGCTCCCCACCTCCGGTCTACTTTATCCTCCGTAATAAAGACACAATAAACAGGGGGCTTTTGTGGTGAAGTACGTCCAGTTTATTGGAATTGTATGTTACATCGGATTTCTATGCAGTTGATACCCCATACAGACACGGCCGCGAGCAAGGATGAGACCAGGAAAAGAGTCCGAACGTGCGTGAGACGCAGACCGGAGGTGGGGAGCCGTGGAGGAGCCCAGCCCTGGAGCACCAGGTTGAAACCCTGAGTTGGATCACTGGAGTGATCCCACGGAGGAACGAAGCACTACTACAGTGACAGCCATCCCAAGATACCCACTCCTTTGCCTAGTACCCCTGCAGGGGTGACCGAGTCTGGTGAGTGGGGGAACACAGGGGGGGAGCACCTGGGGTCACCAGCGTGAATGAGCATGAACGTCACCATCTTTTATCTTATGACACCTATAATCGCATATGGATGTGGCTCCTATAGAAGTGCCTTTCCTCCATTGAAATATCGAAGCTGCCTGTTTCCTCAGAGACTATATATAGTATGCTATGCAATCAGAAAGAGCTTTTCTAGCTACCAACTAACCATACATACATCTGCTTGTGTATTTTTTGCTTATATGAACCATACATATATCTGCTTGTATAAAATCTGTTTATCATTTGTATCTCATTGGGACTCGATACATGATAAATATAGGGTCCCAGGAATTTTTGGATCACTTCATTAGAATTAGTGCACGTTAACACATAGGTTGCTGGCAAGGTTATTACGTCTTCATTTATTCATTAATTTTCAATATTGACGCTATTAGCCCCAGTCAGGGGGTGTTACATTGTCACCCAATTTTTATTTTATTTTTATTTTTGTAATTTGGGTAAATGTTCACTTAATATTTCACGTGTCGTCTACACGGGACTTACCTTTATACACCACAGAGGATTTGCATTTTCCATCTAAGTGTAATTTAATTCATTTATCTATTTATCGCTATTGTTGATATTAGCCCCATTTAGGGGGTGTTACACTGTCGCCCAATTTATTTATTTATTTTCTGCAATTTGGGTAAATGTTCACCTAATATTTCACGTGTTGCTTACACGGGACATACCTTTATACACCACAGAGGATTTGCATTTTCAATTATTTTTAATTTAATTTAATTATTCTTGCGGATGTGGTAGACTCTGTTTATCTAGTGAGCATCACTTAAATAGGGCAGCGCCAATTTCCCCAATTTCTTTGTCATTTATGGTAATTAACTCCCAGTGGGAATTAATTAGGGGGAGGCTGCAGCCCTTATAATTCTCCTAAGCACGGACTTCTAATCGAATATATTTCTGACCATAACAACTGGTCAGACCTCTTAACGTGGGCAGAGTTTGCTCATAATAGTGCCTTGAATTCAGCTTCCCGTTTGTCCCTGTTTATGGCGAATTATGGTTTCCAACCTTCCGTGTTGCCTGCCTCGTTTGTTCCGCAGAGTATTCCTGCATTAGAGGAGCATCTCCGTGCCCTTCGTTCCACTTGGGCACAAGTCCAGAGGCTTTGCGACATGCTAATGATAGGTACAGACCCAATGCTGACCGCAGACGCCTGCCTGCACCTTCCTACCAGGTTGGGGACAGAGTCTGGCTGTCGTCTCGCAAACCTCCGACTTTGTGTTCCTTCTTTGAAGTTCGCACCTCGTTTTATTGGGCCTTTCCATATCCTTTGCAGGATTAACCCAATGGCTTACGCGTTGGACCTTCCTCCTAGTATGCGCATCTCTAATGTGTTTCATGTCTCCTTATTGAAACCTTTGGTCTGCAACCGCTTTACCACCTCGGTGCCACGTCCTTACCCTATACAGGTTGAAAACCATGAGGAGTATGAAGTACAATCCATTGTTGACTCCCGTAGGCGCATACAGTACCTGGTGCATTGGAAGGGGTACAGTCTGGAGGAACGCTCCTGGGTCTCATCCTCGGACGTAGATGCCCCTGCCCTCCTCCGTGATTTCCATAGACGTTTATCCCAAAAGCCCAGTGGTCCTCCGAGGGGGAGGGGTCATTGAGGAGGGGGTACTGTCAGGGCTGGGCTCAGCCCTTCTCTGAGCTGGCCACTCAGCTGTCAGCTAATTGCCAGCTCCTTTCTCTCCACAGTGACTCAGCTGTTGATGATCTGATTGTCAGTCCTGGCTACTTAAAACCGTCCAGATCACTTCATTTCTGCCTTCGCCTTTGGTCACATCTCAGAGACTTTCTCCTGCGTTCCTGTTGAAGACTTGCTCGGCTGACATCCCTTTTGGCTCCTGATCCTGCTTGCTGTACCTTGATCTTTGGCTCTCTGACATTGGCATTGGCTGACTACCAGATCTGGTTACTGAACTCTGGCTATGTATTGACTATGCTTACTCTGTTTGACTTATTATTATTAAACTAGTGTGATTAACTGTACTTCTGTCTCGGTCTGATTCATTTTTTTCTGACAGCCAAGCTGGCAATGTGTGGCGAGCGTCTCTACTGATTCAGGTGGTTTGATTGTGTTGAATTCCAAAGTGTATTCTTTGTTTAGACACATTTGACACAGTGTCCTGGCCCTATATTCACTATATTCTTCAACGCTGGGGGGGTTTAGCCCACATTTCCTCAGTTGTTGTATGTCCCTTTATCATAATCCTCAGGCCTATGTTCGATAGGCTGGTTACCATTCCAACATATTTCCAATAGGCCGTGGCACCAGACAAGGCTGCCCACTCTTCCCCCTTCCTGTTCACCATGGCCACTGAGCCCTTGGCCCAGTTAATGCGCTCTAACCCTGATATTCAGTGAGTTGAGGACGTACAGCATAATTAATACTTCTGTAATGATGTCCTCCTTTTCTTAACTTCCCCACTGACGTCTCTGCCTACCCTCCTCCAGACATTAGAAAGATTTGCTGTGATCTCTAGCCTAATAGTCAACACACAGACATCTCAGGCCCTTAATGTGTCCCTGTCCCTTTCGATGGAACAATTATTTTAAGTGACGTTTCGGTTTCCGTGGGCTTCACAAAGCCTCTCTTACTTCGGTACCCAACTCCCTCTAACACTGAATGACATGTATAAATTTAACCACCACCCTCCTCCCACCCCCCACACTCTCAAGCCCTACCTCCCTACTTTCTTATTGGTCCTCTCTCCCAATTTCCTGGATAGGTAGGGTAAAACACAGGGAAAATGATGTTACTCCCAAATTATTATATTTATTTTGGGTGTTACCCATATCGGTCCCGGCACATTTTCTTCATATTCTGTAGCGTCAGATATCTCATTATATATGAAAACCTTGCATCTCTAGCCGCAGAATCCCACATACCGCCAAAAACTATCAAGCGGCAAAAGTTATCAGTCCTACCTAAATATAATGTGGTCCCCAAAGCCCCCGCTCTGGGTAAGCCTTGAAAAGGTAGATTGTGCCCCCCTCTGTCGCTAACCGCCTATGGCTCTGTCCCTCTGATCGTAAAGACCTCTCCAACCCCATCATGGTCCATTCTCTCTCCATATGGAATAAACTTAGAAGTCCAATCCCCCATATTCCTTTACAATCCTTCTTTAAGAATCTGTCCTTCTACTCAGCTGCAACCTCCCCTTTCGTCATTAAAGTTTGGCATTCAGCTGGTCTCTTTCACCTCTGCCATCTGACCATTAATTTGCACTTCCAAAACTTTTTTCCTTTATTCAGGAAACGCAAGGCTTACCAAGCTTGGAAATTTTCCGTTTTGTGCAAATAATGCGTTTTTCTACCCCTTTTCTTGCCCCTTCCTCTTTACATCATCTAACCTTCTTTGAAAATGCCTATAAAGATCCCCATTGCCCTCGGCCCAGGAACAGATTTCCGATTAGGTACTGTAGGCATGCGCATACAGGTGCCCTTCCTAGAGGGGCCCCCTAATATTACATGGCCAGATCTAGGGGGTGCTGGGATGGGCTGTGTCCCCCACAGATTTTAGTTGTGGCCCTCCATGAATATTGTGCCCACGCCCAATACAAGTCCAGAAAGGAGAATTGTCAGCAATAAGAGAGCTGGGAGGTGGTGTGGGCTTTCTTGTGCTCTCCCAACTCCTGTCAGTGGATTACAAGGAATCCTCTTAGGTCGCTCTGTAAATGGCTTGATAACCTGCCCCGTACCCACATTTCCAGGAGATGAGTAGCCCTTGAAGGAGGTAGGGGATGGAAATCAAGCTGTGTATTGTCCGATCTAAGAGGATCCTGGGTTATCTGCTGTATGGAGGAGCACTGTTATCCCAGATCGTTAATCGATGACACTTCTCCTGTCCAGACTTGCAACGAGCGTGGATAAAATGTTCATGGGGGACTGGTCTGGGGGTGCACAAAGAGCTTGCACCTCCTCACTACTCCTGTAAGATTGGGGGGGGCTGTTTGTGCTGGAAAGGGCAGGATAACAGAGGGGGTTATTTGTGCTAGGAGGAGGAATTGGGGGGATGTATATGTAAGGAGGCAGAATTAGTGAAGATTTGTGCTAGGAGGAGAGAACTGCAGGAGGGAGTACATGATCACGTATTTATATACGTGATCCTGCCATAGGGATCGGTCAGCAGGTGGTGAAAATTCATACTCATTTCCATCATATGCAGACAAATAGCTGGTACCAATATCAGCTCTGGTGCCATTAAAGTCCATCCTCTCTCTGCCAACCGAATATTACAGAATGGGATGAATACCTCTGTTGGGCTTTGGTACCATTAACATTTTTAAATATATTTAACCTGTCTTTTGGAGGTACTGGCACAATTACACTCTAGTACAAGAGATGGGTCAGAGCATTAGGCAAATCTAAATGCCCTTCAACAATCCTTGATTGATTTGAAAGAATGCAGCAAATGGGAAGAGCTTTGAACTCCTTAAAACCACGTATTGAACCCACAGGTCTTGGATGTCAGTGACCTAGAGAGAGGCAAACTATAACAGACACCCCACCACTGTTAGGCGTGAGGGTGGCCCTCATTGGGAGAAGGCCTTTGGAGAGGACTTTCTGGGCTCTGTGGACCAACTCTTGCACAAAAAGGAAGGGTTATACTCAGGTTTGGAAGCTGAGGCCTGGTTTGAGTGACTAGGTGCCCTATGTTTTGCAGAAGTAGAGGCTCCTTAGAAGGGGGGGTTGGGATCTTCTGGTGTGGAAGTAAAACCTTCCCTCTGACATCCTTTACAAGATGTCTTCCTTGAAAAGGTGTTTGTGAGAGGAAGTTTTTTTTTTTTGGCTTGGCCATCTAGGCATTGAGCCACAAGTAAAAAAAAAAAAAAAAAAAAAAAAACTGCTCCAGGGATAATAACTGGTTGTTCAGGGGGTGAGTTTTAGAAGGGTAACAATCTAGAGATGATCATTTTGGAAGCACAGGTCTAGATTATAAAACACACTATTGCATTAATGGAAGCCATCTAGGTGCATATTATAGATTGGACATATATGCTGGATGGTGTAGTGTCATTATGCTTGCTATGACAGAAAAGGACAAAGTAGTTTGAATGGGAGTCTGAATGCTGCAGTTCATTGTGATATTTACAGATATTCTTGATTTTTTCATCTGTTGCAAATCTCATTATTTATTTATTTATTTTTTGCCAGACACCAAGGTATCCATTATTTTCCTTTCTAAATGTGCAACCTACGCATGTGTTCACATCTGCGTGCATGGAGGAATGGGGGCTTTTTTTTTTAAACCCGGTTCCTTTTCTTGCCTTTTGTCACTTTTATTCCCATCATAAGAATTGTAAACATCCCTTGTAATAGAAATAAGGGATAAAGAGAGTTGGGCCGAAGCCTTCCAAAGTGCAGTAGAGAGAAAACAACTGTACTGGCACACACCTCCTTAGTATGCTCCACAATGCAAAAATCTTGTTACAAGTTCCTAACACGGTGGTATAGAGCCCCCGATAAACTTTGTTGTATTTACAAATAGGCCTCGGCCCTCTGTTGGAAAGGATGAGCAAATTTTTACACATTTGGTGGGACTGTCCACTTATTCAACCACCAAGGGTAGAAATATGAAGCATAATCACGAAAATCACTCAGTGTCAGTTAGACCTTGAGCCTCTTCCGATGTTGTACGATGACACCCATACATCCCTAGGATTTTATACACGCTCACTGATACCATATCTTCTGAATGCTGGTAAAAGCCTAATCCTGACTTGCTGGAAAACTGCTGTGGTCCCTACTGTGAAGGATTGGCTACTAAAGGTTTAAAACATCCAGCATTTAGAGGAATGAAGGCACCAGTGCTCAGACTCTTAACAAAAATACTACACCACTTGGGCTTTAAAGATAGAATTTTCTGACTGTGAGGAGTATAAAAAAATTGAAGCAGTAATGCCGTTTTTTTATTTCAGAATTGGCTACCTACACTTTCTTATTAATAGCAGGCAGGCCTGGGGGTGGGTCGGGTGGCATGACCTCTGTTTTTTTTTCTTCTTAGCTTTGTTTTTTATTTCTATACAGCCAACCCTTTGGTCTTGGAGGGGTGTGCACTTAAGCATGCCTCTTCTCAGCCATTTCCTTGCTTTTTTAATCAATCTAAGCTATTTTTCTAAGTTTCTATGAAGTAGGTTAAGCCGCTACAGCCTCCTTGGGTGCTTGGGGTAATTTTTTGTTCTCTATGCACTCTGATGGGGTCTTTGTAAGAGGGTGCTCTTTAATGTGCAGTTTTTATTGTATTGCCTGTAATTGCTGTACCTTATTTACATTGTAAGACTAATGTTGCAATGGGTGCTTGCACTTCATTGTGCACTCCTCTTGGTGATGCGATTTGGTTAATGTGAAATCTGTAACCAAAATAAAGATTAAAAAAAAAAAAAAAAAAAAGTTTACACCTGCCATAAACCAAAAATGATGTCATGATGTTGCTCTTGGCCTCCTAGATCATAGAGACAATCTGTTCTCTCCTCACCTCCATGGCCAGCCACGCAAACTGCTGTAATGTATGGCATGTACTTACTTTTTTTCCATGGCTTTATAACACCCAGCCCCAATACAGCCATCACCAGTGGTCAGTAGCACGTTGAGTAATCTATTATTTGCTTATGTTTTCCATCAATTATTTCATAGTAAATATATCTGCTGTCTTATGACCTAGGACTCTATGTATATATGGCTAACTTGTGTATTGTGTTTTGTAATCAATTAAGTTCCAATAGAAAAGTGTAGTCTTTTCCAATTTATTTACTGTAATATGGCAAAGCACATGTTTATTTCTAATGCTCTGTGCCAAGTATTTTCTGCTGGAATGTTAGGAACGTTAGGAATGATTTCTGCATGATGGCAAAAATTTAGTTGAGCACATCTCCCAAGGCATCCTACCTCATAATTTCCTGCCATGATCAGTTTAGCAAACTTTCTTGACCCTGCTACATTGCATCGCTCTCCAATATTCACAAAGTTGGTGTAAGGTCCTATTCTGAAGGGTTCCAAGCCTGTTGAAGAAAATATCAGTTATTAAAAAATATGAATTCAACAACTACACTCAGCTGAAGCAGCTTTTATTTAAACACTTTTTTTGCCAAAACTGCAGCTTCTCAGTTTACCAGGCAATGTTAGCATATGTCATATTCCTAGAGATATGACTGCTTAATAAGCCTCCACATCTATATGTATAATACTTGGTAGAGAGGTTATAACACTTTAATGATAGTTCAAACAAACAACATAAATGTGTTGGGTACAGTAAAAGGACCTAACTATGAGAACCAGTAATCTATATCCAAAGAAATTAGAAAGTAGATTATGAGAGGCATTGCGGAGAGTAAAAACATTATCTGTTGAAGTTGCTCACAAGTGACAGGGAGAAGGCAACTGTGTTAAAGGAGATTGTAGCTCCAAAGCTTGTATGGCCCTACTGGTCCTGTGGGTAACAGGAGAGCACTTCATTCTACACTTCTGTGATCTGTTTTCAGCCAACAGCAGGCTAAAGTCCACTGTTGGCTGCTGTCTCTCAGCCAGTTCAGGCTCTGGACTTTAATGTCAGGTTCCAATCAGATGCCAGGACGAGCAGTCTCTCAGAAAGCCGCTGGGAGACTGAGCCAGCCATTCCAGTCCCCTCCACAACCCCGCACTCCAGTGAGCACTGAAGGAGCCGCTTCCCTGTCCCCTGCCTCTCCACCTCCTGCCACTAACTTCCATCTAAAACTGCTCCCCCCACTCTCCTCTCCTATCCCCTTTACCCCCTTCTCCCCCCCAGCACTGATTACCTATTACCATCAATAGTTGGCATCCCTCCTCTGCCACTCCCGCCGGCTTCAGGTGCTGCATGGGGCTTGGAGGGGATCCAGATGTGTCCCACCCCCCCATCCCTCAGATCACCCCCACGATCCATGGTCACTCCGAGCGTTATTCCTCCTTCCCCTCCCGCCACTTCTCTCTGCACTGATCTGTCAGGCTGGGGAGTGTGGTGTGGGTGATGTTGGAGCTTGGGGGGGGGGGGGGGGGGGATTGATAAACATGTGTTTACCAAGCTCCTCTCCTGTAGTAGAGAGGACGCAAGCACGGATCATTACAGATCAATCCTAGACCTCCCACTGACATTGACAGCTGATATATAGTATAGCGAGTGTTACAATTTATCAGACTTTCATTTTATGAATGAATGAGGAATCTCTATACAGATTCCTTATTCATTCAAGTAAAGTGCTGCAGAGATGGTCTCAAAAAAAGAGATATGGGGGTCTGTTTAGACCTCTCATATCTCACCAAAGATCCCCATGCAAAAAAATGCAAAAAAATATATATAACTGCAAAAAAAAAAAAATAGAAGGGAAGAACAAAAAAAAAAAAAAAACACAATAGGACCCAATGACATTTTTGGGGGACGGCAACCCCCTTAGGTACACCCGCATGGTGACGTGCGCCCCCCCCCTTGCACTCACCCCTCCATGGTGACAGCTTCCCCCCGCACTCACCCCTCCTCGGCTTCATCGGGAGAAGCCGGAAGACAATAGCGAATATTAATTCTCTATTGTCACAATTAGACCCTCAGGCTCTAATCATGAGGCTTGAAAAAAAAAAAACCTGAATCTTACACCTTGCAGGGGAGCGGCGCCCTGGCGCTCAAGTGCCCCTAATGGACCGGCCGCTCCTGGTAAGACCCCTTTCACATGGAGCGGACTCTGTCAAGCAGATCGGCCTGTTCAGCAGGGGATCTGTCTGCTGATCCCTGCTGAGCAGGCAGATAACAGGTCCACGTCCGCTACGCTGATGCAGAGCAAACACGGACACAGCCTGTAATTTTATATGGGGTGGTCGGATAGAAACGGACTGCCTGTCGAGTTCCAGCGGATACCATCCGATCCGCTAGATGGATGGGGAATGGGATCCCCATCTGTTTTTAGCGGACTGGACTTGATCGGATGCAGACTGGTGTATACGGACACTTGGCCATTTACATGGGCCTCTCAATAGAGAACATTAGGTGGTCCCATTAGGCCCGCCTAAAAAACAGACAGGCAGATCTGATTGGTGTGCTTGTGTGAAAGGGGCCTAAGGCCTTGTTCACACAGGGCATACACAGCGTACCTTTACAGGGAGGCACAGGTGTTCCGTGCATCTCTGTGCAGGCAGTCCCACTGATGTCATTTGGGATGTAGCACCTGCACGAACAGAGCCGATGCTTCCAATTTTACATCCATGTAGGTCTGCATGCATGTCCCTAAGCTCACACTGTGTGCGTTCAAGGTCATGTACCCACACGGATGTCAGATTGGGAACAGCAGCTATGCCTGTGCAGCTGTTGCATCCCGATTGACATATATGGGACTGCCTGTACGGGGATGCATGAAACACCTGTGCATCCCTATGTGGGTAAACACAGCCCCCATGGGCATACATTTTAGTATGCCACATGTGAGCGAGGCTTTAGTAACAATTTAGCAGGAATTTTGCAAGTTATGTTGTGTTTATGTGCACAATGATATTAGCATATTTTTAGCGAAAATATTGTTTTGGTAAACATTTGCGCAAATATGGTGCCGCCTTAAAAATCAGTAGCACCTTTTTATTCTACTGGCCATGTGCTTTCAGAAAATGTATGGCTTGGGGGGTCTTTTACAAATTCTGAAATCTAAGTGAAAAAGGAAAATCTCAGATTTTCTAAAACTTGTATACCTCAGATTTTCAACCAAAAAGGCACAATTGAAAATGTGTTATCTATTAACTCCATACAGGTAAAGTTTTTTTTATATTTAGCTGGAATTGAGCAGGAATTTTGTAAAATTAGCTGTGTTGTATGTGCTAATAATGGTTTTAGTGTATTTTTAACAAAATATTGTTTTGATAAACATTTGCACAAATACCGCAGGGCCTAAAAAATCAGTAGCACCTTTTTATTCGAGATCGTCTTTCAGATAAAAGTGGTCCCTGCGGCAGATTATCGGTGGCGAAAGAGGGAACCCTTCCCCCGCCGCGCTCCAGTGCCCCCCACCGCTTACCAGAGCCGCTGGTAGTGGCGGAGGCGACTGGATCCTTCTCCGTGAGTGGTATGGAGCTGAGTGAAGGGAACATGGCCCCCACCCAGCTCCATACCATTGCAGGGCGGAAGTGACGTCAAAACGTTTTTTTTTACGTCAAAACATAGCTCTATAAGGGGCATTTTTTTAATTGCATTTTAGTGTAAATATGAGATCTGAGGTCTTTTTGACCCCAGCTCTCATATTTAAGAGGTCCTGCCATGCTTTTTTTCTATTACAAGGGATGTTTACATTCCTTGTAATAGGAATAAAAGTGACACATTTTTTTTTTTTTTTTTTTTTAAACAGTGTAAAAATAAAATAAAAAGTATGTGAACACAGGAAGACGTGTATCTGGGGAGCTCCGGGCATCCTGATCTAATCCTTCGCCATCCGTGCATCCGACGTGTCAAATCAGGCTGACACCCTGCCAGCCCATTCCTTGGTGTCCCCTGCCTTGTCCTGGGGCAAAATTGCGGAGTCTATCCCCCCTGGGGCCGTCTACTCACCATAGACTCCAGGCACCTGCGGCCGCCGCCATCTTGTAGGCCTGTGTCACTCAGAGGATCTGATCCCGGCCGGACTGGAGGTAAGGGACTGTCCTCCATCCGTCCATCCACATCTGCCTGCCCATCCACCTGCCTGGTGCGGTCCGGAGGCCCGTTTGGCTGCTGGGGAGGTCCGTGGCGGCCGCGGCCTAGTACAGCTGGCTGAGCACCGGCGTTTCCTGAGAAGCCATCCCGCCGGGGATCCATCCATCCACATCTGCCTGCCCATCCACCTGCCTAGTGCGGTCCGGAGGCCCGTTTTGCTGCTGGGGACATCCGTGGCGGCCGCGGCCTAGCGCGGCCTAGTACAGCCTACAAAGCACCGGTGTTTCCTGAGCCGCTACCCCGCCGGGGGGGCGCCGCGGCCGGCCTGCCCGAACTCGGACGCGTGGATCATTTGTCACCTCCTGCCCTGCCATCCATCCACACTCCTGCCATCCATCCACCCCCCTGCCGAGGCCTGGTGTGCTGCCCAGCAGAGACTGCTTACCTGAACCGGCTAAAAACTCCTGGGGCCTAGTGTTTCTCATCTGCCTCCTTCTGCCTCTCTCACTGCCCTGGACCCTCTCCTCCCTAGTGCCCCCAGCTTCACATCCTCACCACCTGGTCCCTGCCTTTGTGTCTGCGGTGAAGTTAGGAGCTGCTGGTGAACACTGACGACCGGCCCAGCGCGTTCGCTCCTGGGGCTCAGCGCCTGCTGCCAGATTGATCGCCCTCTAACTGCCTCCTGAACGCTCACCTGGGCACGGATAAATATCCCATATAGAGGGCTCTCGGGGTGAACTATCTGATGTCCTCCTCCTCCAAAAAAGGGAGGGGGTCCTCCAAAACCACAAAGACCGACGCACAGTCCAGGCTACCGCTGTCATCTTCCCCACAGACCGACCCAATACTAGTGGGGCGGCTTCGGGCCTTGCTGGCTGACCTGGAAATGGACCCTGGCCCGGCTCCAATGGCAGAAGGATCAGCTCCACCGCCTCAAGACAGTACGGCCACGATCCTTGATGCGATCGAGCGAAGCAGGACCTCGCTGCTGGTACGCATCGATCACCTTGCTGAGGAGTGTAACCTTATACGGAACGACCTCGATAAAATAAGGGGGAGAATGACCGAAACCGAGTCCAGAGTATCAGCCACCGAAGATCTTACGGCCACCCATGCCACCTCGATTGCCGAATTGCAGCGCACAGTACAATCCCTTGTCGCAAAATCGGACGACGGCGAAAACAGGCTGAGGCGCAATAATGTTAGAGTCCTGGGTCTGCCTGAAGGAGAAGGGGACCACCCTGCTGTATTCGCAGAGGAGTTCTTTAAAAACCTATTGGGCTTCACGGACGTTCCCCCTACATACGTTGTTGAAAGGGCCCACTGGGTGCCCACGGGCCGTGTCATCCCAGGAAGTCCTCCCAGGCCTTTTTTGGTCCGCTTCCTTAACTATCGGGACAGGGACAGGATTCTCTCGGAAGCCCGCAAACACCCCACGCTCAAACATTGCAACTCCTCTATTCTTCTTTTCCCTGACTTCTCGGCCGATCTGCAGAGGAAGAGGAAAACCTTCAATGATGTCCGCAGACGACTCAGAGACAAGAACATTAAATATGGCATGCTCTACCCAAGCCGCTTACGAGTCCAACATGATGGAGCGACCCGCTTCTTTGACAACCCAGCGGATGCTGACGACTGGCTGACCAATTTGCGTTAAAAGTTTTTTCTCAATATGTCATCTAATGCACGGATCTTCCACATCCTGGTTTTGATCTATCCTACTAAACTGTCTGTAAACACCGGAGTTACCTCAAGTGTACCTCTACACGTAACCCCCCCCCCTCCCAGTTTTTTGTTTTTTGTTAGTTTTGATCTTATCTCTCAGAGCGGAGGGCCGGGTTTTTTTTTTTTTTTTTTTTTCCTACCTATCTGGAGAACTCCACCACCCGGCGGTACTATACAACTGCTCCAGATCACCTGGTTCTCCTGGCTGTGTTGGGATACATATCCCCTAACCCTCACCTACTGTTAGAGGCTGAACACTAGCTGGGGCGATCCCAGGAATTTTGAGCCTCCAGTAAGAGACATTTACTATTTAAGTCGAGCTTAAATTCAGCTCAGTGCTAATGAAGACTGCACTGTGACCTGACTACCAGGTTCACAGGCATAGTGTTTTGTTTTTTTTTTGGGTATAGGCCGCTTCCTGACCTCCCCCATGTTGTTTCGGGGGATGTTGGGAAATGGTAGGATAAGCACCTGGTGCTTGGGAAGATTTAAATTGGTTGCTATGTTTTCTATGTTATGTGCGGTTGGCCCTGGCTCTAAATACACTCATCGGGTGGGTTTCAGTTGGGACGCATTCACCCAGAGGTTAGCAATTCTCCCCTGGTATCATGGAGTCACGTGATCAGGAAACAATGTCGGTGATATCCTGGAATGTCAGAGGCCTCAACTCCAAATTTAAAAGGGCACTGATGTTCCAGTATGTCAAGTCGCACAACCCACAGGTGCTGATCCTACAGGAGACCCACTTGACGGGTGGCAAACTGATGGCCTTGAAAAAGCCCTGGGTGCAGAAAACTTTCCATGCCACGTATTCCTCATATGCCAGGGGGGTCTCTATACTGATAAATAAATCCTACCCGCGTACTGTTGAGGCGGTTCATACAGACCCTCATGGCAAATTTGTGATTCTGGTATTGACGGCCTGGCAACAAAGGTATATTATAGTAGGAGTTTATATCCCACCACCTTTCAAACCGGAGGTGCTATACACTATTTTGGAGAGGATTACCCCGTACTGTCCAGCTAAATTGTTAATCCTAGGGGACTTCAATAATACCCTCTCCCCCGATCTGGATAGGCCCACGCCTTCGCAGTCCTCTACTGGGGACCTGCTGGGGTGGACACTTTCAGCGGGGGTTACTGAGGTATGGAGGTGGTTACACCCCCAGACTAAAGCATATTCATGTTTTTCTACCTCATATAAAACCTCCTCTAGAATTGATTATGCGTTTGCAAATCAACTTATGCTAAATGATATAGTGGAGGCAACATACCTACCCAGCGGGCTATCTGATCATTCCCCTCTCAAGATCACTATGCGGACCAGAAACAAACGCAGTGGCTCCATGTGGCGCCTTGGGGCCCACTGGATCTCCCATGACGAGATTTCAGGGCAGACTCCACAAACACTGCGCGAATTCTGGGAACATAACGCGGGGTCATCCTCTCCACCCATAGTTTGGGACGCCTTCAAGGCGTTCACTAGAGGACACTACATGTCAGCAATTAAGGCGGTGAAAGTAAATCAACAAGCCAACACAAGGCAGTTGGAGGGGGAGATTGAAGCGGCGTCAGCCACTTACGGGTCTGACCCCTCGGTTTCCAACTTTGAACAGCTGCAGTCCGCAAAGAGAAATCTCCACCTCCATCTCACTGAGGTTACACGCTTAGAGATATTCCACACCAAACAAAGATTCTTTGAGCAGGGGGATAGAAATGGCAGACTACTGGCAATGATGTCCCATCATGACACCCCCATAACTCTGATCCCCGAACTGATCTCTCCCACGGGTGAATCTATTACGTCCCAAGAAGGTATCCTAAAGGAGTTCCAGGCCTTTTATCAGGCACTATACAGTACCACACTCCCTCGGGATGTGACCCCTGGCGAGATGGCGCCTCTCCTGGACCCCCTGGCTCTGGGGTGGCTCTCGGATGAGGAGAGGTCCCATCTGGTTAGGCCTATCACTGCGGAGGAGGTACATGCTATCATTAATGCACTGGCAGTTGGGAAGGCACCGGGTCCTGATGGTCTACCCGTCGAATTTTATCGGTCTCATGCGGATCTACTGGCCCCCCTGTTGGCGGACCTGTATACCCAATGTCTGGGGGAGGGAGCGCTCCCACCCTCTATGGCAGATGCACACATTATTCTAATCCTTAAGCCCAATAAAGATCCCAAACAGTGCGCCTCATACAGGCCCATTGCACTTCTTAACACTGATTTCAAAATCTTATCTAAACTAATTACTGTTAGACTCAACCCACTTCTGCCCTCTATTGTAGACACAGATCAGACTGGGTTCATGGCACACAGGTCAACGGATATTAACCTCCGCAGATTATTCACCAATTTACATGCCATACATGACAATGTGGGCACTAGAACGGTTGCCTCCTTCGATATCGAAAAGGCATTCGATTCAATCGAATGGCCATTTCTCTGGGAAACCCTGCGGAGGATGGGATTTCCGTTGGTTTTTATTGCCTGGCTGCAAACTTTATACAAATCCCCGAAGGCAGCAATCAGATTGGGAGGAAAGGTTTCTCCCCCCTTCCCGCTTTCCAGGGGTACAAGGCAGGGCTGCCCCCTCTCTCCGGCATTATTCGCAATAGCTATGGAACCGGTGGCGGAGGCACTGCGGGTCTCACCCCATATAAAAGGATTAAAAATAGCCTGGCTGGAGGAGAGGGTAGCTCTGTATGCGGACGACCTCCTGCTCTTTCTGAATGACGCGGACTCCTCTCTTAGAGGAGCGCTGCAAGTATTGACTGAATTCTCCAAAGTAACAGGATTAAGGGTGAACTGGACAAAATCCCAGTTGCTGGCTATTGACACTGAGGCAAAGAGACTTGCCCCGCAGGATCTGCAGATGCAGTGGGTGGACGAAATGGTGTATTTAGGGGTACGCGTCTCGAGAGACGCATCCAGCTTTATCCCCCCTAACCTAGACCCGGTGGTCCAAGTAGTCAAGGCCAAACTCAAAGCTTGGGAGAACCTTCCTCTATCCCTATTGGGCCGCATTAACTTAATTAAAATGAAAATCATACCTAAATTTACATACCTATTTCGTAATTCCCCACAATGGATACCTTGCTCATTTTTCAAGAAATTGAACCAAATTTTCTCCTCCTTCCTCTGGGGTCCAAATCCCCCTAGATTTAAACTCTCCACACTAATGCGTCCGGTGTCGCAGGGGGGGCTGGCATTCCCAGACTGCCAGAAATATTTTCTGGCAGCCCAGCTGGTCACGGCAGTTTGGTGGCTAGTACCGGATGCGTCCAACCCCGCTGCGGTTCTGGAGGCTGCGGTGGTTCGCTCTGTGGAAGCCCTTACACATTTACCGCTTCGAGGTCCCAAGGCTCCATATGATTTGACCACCTCCATGCACACGACTCTAAGGGCCTGGAGGGCAGGACTGGAACTCGAGAAGTTCCCACGAAATGCAGTCTCCCCGCACACCCCCCTTTGGAACAACCCTACCCTACCCCATCTCTACTCATTACCAGACCCTAAAATATGGGCCAAATGCGGTCTTAAACTGATATCTGACCTCACCACCGGCACCGCCATACACTCCTTCAATCACCTGGTATCCCAATACAATGTGCCTCCCTCGCATCTATTTCGCTATATGCAACTGTCTCATGCGTTCAAAGCCCAAATAATACCCAACGACACGCAAATAGTGCAATCCGATCTGGAGAGGGTCACAAGATATGAATGTACCAAGAAACCGACCTCAGTCCTTTATGCACATCTCCTAAGAGTTTCCTCTCCAGATCTGTCAAAGCTCCGGCAGCAATGGACACAGGATATCCCGACACTGGACTCCGAGGATTGGGAGGACATGTGGGAATTCCCCTTCAAAATCCTGGTCTCACTTCGAGACCGTCTCATACAATACAAAATACTACATCGGGCATATCTCACCCCATACAGATTGCATAAGATGAGAACCTCCCTGTCCTCGGAGTGTTGGAGATGTACTGGGGATCCAGGTGATTTTATACATATTTTCTGGTCCTGTCCAGCAATTAAAAACTACTGGTCAGAAGTAATATCTGTAATACAAGAAGTGGTAAAAACAGACATAGCCCCAACCCCGCAGATCTGCCTTCTAGGTTTAGTGGAAGAATTAGCCCCCAAGATAGCAGAGAGAACCCTCATAGGGCTCTTGCTCTTCTATGCAAGGAAAATGATCACTCTCTGCTGGAAAAAACGTGCCCCGCCATCCATATTGTTATGGAAAACACATATCAATAAAGTAATACCACTCTATAAGGAAACCTATCAAAATAGGGGATGCCCCAAAAAATATGATAGAGTGTGGGCCAAATGGCTAGCTGAGGCCTCCACGGCAACCGCAGACTGATCGAACAGGTACATAATACCAGTCTACGGGAGAAAGTGATACTGATACATTGGTTGATTTTATGGTAATGTAATCTCGGAAAAGGGTTTAATTGACATCTAATATTGTCCCATGAGTCTCAGCTGATAAATCTGATCCTGAAATACTTAATTGAACAGGAGCCAATACCGCACTAGGTTTGTTTGTTTTTTTTTTTTTTTTGTTTTTTTTTTTTGTTTGTTTTTTTTTTTTTTTTCGGATATGCTACAGATGTACGATATTAATGCTGGATGCAGCCCAATGGCCGGCTGGCACTGACTCCTGCGTGGGTCTAGTCCCAATGCTGTGGCAGGTTTAATTGTTGTTAATTGTTTGTATGTCTTATACTCAATAAAAAGATTTTCAAAAAAAAAAAAAAATAAAATAAAAAGTAAAATAATAATAAAAAAATTTAACGCGCCCGGCCCGCCGAACTCGCGCACAGAAGCGAACGCATACGTGAGTAGCGCCCGCATATGTAAACGGTGTTCAATCCACACGTGAGGTATCCCCGTGATCGTTAGAGCGACAGCAATAATTCTAGCCCTAGACTTCCTCTAACTCAAAACTTGCAACCTGTAGAATTTTTTAAACGTCACCTATGGGGATTTTTAAGTGTAAAAGTTTGTCGCCATTCCACGAGCGGACACAATTTTGAAGCATGAAATGTTGAGTATCAATTTACTCAGTGTAACATCTTTCACAATATAAAAAAAATTGGGCCAACTTTACTGTTATTTTTTAATTAAAAAAAGTGTGCTTGTAAGACTGCTGCGGAAATACAGGGTGACAAAGTATTGCAACGACCGCCATTGAATTTTCTAGGGTGTTAGAAAAAAATATATATAATGTTTGGGGGTTCAAAGTAATTTTCTAGCAAACAAAACAGGTATTAAACCAGTAAATAGCAAATCTCAAAAGGCGGTTCTGTCCTTAAGTGGATAATGCCTTTTTATTTTTTGTTTAATGTCTGAAGTTGTGAGTGGGGTGCCCCAGGGCTCCGTCCAGGGACCAATTATGTTTAACTTGTTCATAAATGATATAGAGGTTTAAAAGCTGGGCAATAACTTCACAACAGGATATAGCAACTTTACAAGAAGACCTAGTTAGGGAAGAGGGGTGGGCAGCTAAATGGTTAATGAGATTTAATTTTGAAAAAATGTAAAGTAATGCACTTGGGAGCCAAATATATGCATGCAAGTTACTTGTTAGGGAATTAAGGATAGAAAACAATCTAGGGCTCAGAGTAGATCACAGACTCAGCAACAGCATGCAATACCAGGCTGCAGCAAACAAGGCCAACACACTATTAGCACGCATTAAACAGGTATTTACTCAAGGGATAAAAACTATAATTCTACCACCTTACAAAAATTTGGTTCGGCCACATCTTGAGTTTGTGGTTCAGTTTGGGCCACCAATCCTGGGTTAGGATTTACTTGAACTGGACAGAGTCCAGAGATGGGCAATGAAGCTAATAAGAGGACGTGAAGACCTCAGTTAGAAAGAATGACAGCAAACATTAAACTTATTCTCCCTGGAAAAAAAAATCATAATGATACAATGGCACTATACAAATCTTTAAATGTAGACTGTATCACAGATTGGGGGGGGGGGGGGGGGGCTATTGAATCATGGTCTCTAAAGAAGACATACAGCCACAGAATGAAATTGGATGAGGAGAGTTTCAATCAAACTCTGTAAGGGGTTCTCTACTTTAGGAGCAGTAAAGAAGTTGAACTCCCACAGTTGATGTCAGGGAGATTAGATAAATAAAAAATTTGAAGTGTTCCATAGCAAAGATGACAGTGGTAGTTACATACACACTCAGATTGATCTGCATGGACCTGTCTCCTAATTCAACCTTACAAATCATGTAACTATGTAATATATCAAGCGCGTCATAACCAATTAAAGAGGGCATAACTTTAAATAAACAAAACATATCACAAAACATATATAAGTTAAGGGCACACTCAGTTTTGTCCATCCAATATCCCCATTACCTCCCTTTGTGTTGACAGAAATAATGGTAACCAGAACTTATCAGTATCTTTATATTAATTTTTCCTACAGAGTAATGGATGCATCCACGCCTGATAAAGTGTCTTTACACGAAAGGCGTTGAGACAGGATGCAACTTTCCTTGTTAGTCATCATTGTATCCACTTATTATCCCTCTCATTACCCCCCTTTTTACTGTTTAATGATCCCATATATCGGTAACTGCAATGTGCTGCTACATCAATTTCAAAGGTTGTATTTACATGAATTATTTGGTTTATGTAGTTGTATTCTTTAATTATATTGTTAATGAACTGTACCTTATTCAACAATTGCATATATGTATTGGCTTTTAATGTTTTTTATATTGTGTGATTTTATACCATCTTTGTGTTAATAAATTAAGTCACTATGTATAAACACTGAATTCTAAAGCATGCACAGAGTTAAGAAAAATCCTCCTTCTCCTCCTCGCAGCAGCACTCGACAGCTGATGGAAACATCAGCCGTGGTGCCAACATCGCTGGACTCCAGGAAGGTAAGTGTCCAATTATTAAAAGTCAGCAGCTGCAGTATGTGTAGCTGCTGGCTTTTAATTTTTGCAGGGGTGGGCGGACCCCCTCTAAGATCAATGCATGCATGCTGGTAGAACCCTATTATAACACCAGTACAAAGGGAAAAGAATATGCACCCATACAAAACTAAAAGGGCATGTTCACAAACACTAGAAGTTTGGTGAAGAAAATGGATGAACAGGAACTACTGATACATAGGGATTTAAAATTTGTGGGAGTATCAAAAACTTAGTTTGATCACGACTGGTTTGTGTCTATCCAGAGTTATTCCATGTATTGAAGGGATAGGGTAAGTAGAAAAGGAGGACGAGTGTGCATCTATGCAAAGAGTGATGTTCTAGGGAACACAAGGGATGATGGTGCTAACGGAGTAAGGGGGAGGTGGAATCCTTCTGGCTGGAACCCCAAAGGGAGGAAACAAAAGAAATTAACAGTGGATGTGTGCTACAGGCCCCCTAACCTGAAGGATGAAGCACAGAAAAATCTCCTCTCAAAATTAAAAATGGTGGCGAGGCAGAGAGATGCTTATTTCATGGAGGACTTCAATTATTTGGATATTGACTGGGCAGACAGAACTGCTCATTCATCTAAAGCCCATCATTTCTTGAAAAATTTTGAGGATAATTGTTAATCGGTGGATGTCCCACCTTTCTAGGTGGCTCTGCTTGACCTAATCACAAACACAGAGCTGATTGCAGATGTAGAAGTAAAGGATAACCTAGGAAATCATGATCACAGGGTAATTAAATTCACTGCAAATCATAGGAAAAGATGACAAGGGTAGGACAAGAACATTGAATTTCAGAAGAGCCAACTTTACCAAGTTGCACAGCATGCGTCACAACACTAAATAGGAAGATATTCTAGAAGCAAAAAAGACAGGAGGAAAAGTTGGAGTGCTTTAGGAACACATCAAGGACATGAGCCAGTGTATTCCAATGGGCAAAAAATGTAAAAGAGCTAAAGTTAAACCTGGGTGGCTAAATTCAAGAGTAAAACAGCATATTAAACAGAATCAACTGTCCTTTAAAATAATATAAGGCTGGTGGAGGCATGGCCAGCAGCTGGAGGGTATGGCCTCTTCATTATAGAGCTCTGAAGCAGTGGGATCCCTGGGGCAGCACAAAGCGGCAGAGAGCAAACAGTTTTATCCTCACCTCTCCTGTACATAGCGGTGACCCAGAGGAGCCATGTGGGGAAATGAAAATCCAGAGAGGCCAAACAAACTAACAGACTAGAACAGGCCACTGAATGATACTAATGATTATATGGAGCAGCTAGGTGCTTTCCTAACTTCTGGACAACCAGTCCTAGACACCACTCTTAAGGAAATACTTGTGTCCCTAAAAGGAGCTTTGCATCATGATATATAATTTATGCATCAATCTAAAAATGTGAGATCACTGCTATAGGAAAGGAGTAACCATGCAGATAGGGGGTGTGGCTTGGCATGCAGCGAGGATGGAAGAAAGCTAGAGGAGCTCTGTCAAACCACTGGATCTTATGGGCTTGCCAATATTTTACAGCTGTGAAATGGGTAGACTCGCCCACAACACTCGGTCCTGCCGCTCACCATCCATCTCTGGGACACAAAGCATCCCTGACATCTTTAAATCGCAGCCGTGGGCAAGATAGTGCAGCCCCGTGGAGAAGAGGATTTCAGTGAAGACTCAGTTGGCTTATGAGGAAGCCATAAGGGACACAGCTACACCTGATCACCCACTGACTCTTACAGACATGATGAATATAGCGGCAGACACAAAAAACACATTCTCTTCTGCCATCACAGAGCTTAGGGCTGATATCCTAGCCCTGTCTGAAAAAATGTCAAGAGCAGAGAAGGCAGGGAACAGACATGACAGAGCCATTACCCTCTTGGAGAAGGTCACAGAATCTCACTCAGCCCACCAGATAGAGATGAATCACCACTTAGGAGGAGTAAGACAACTGGGGGAGAAGGCATAACATTAAGGTAAGAGGAATACCTGAGACCGTGGAATCGGACGGCATTATCTCTGCCTTACAGTCTATCTTTTTAACAACCGGTTAGAGCGCCAGGCAGACACACTGATCGAGTTTGAGCGGGTACACCGGGCTCTGCGGGTCCATCCAGCCGACTCAGCACCCCCAAGAGCCATTATATGTTTTCTCCCCAACTTTAAATTGAAGGAAGAAATTGTGGCAAAAGCTCGCCAAAACATACATATCACTTTCTTGTCAAATTTGTTTATTGAATTTTACCAATTAGCATACATAAGTACATATGGTGGCAGCAAAAGAAAAGATCACATATATGGTGATAATATTGAGTTGTAGTTCCAACATAAACTAAAAGTAGGATATTGGATGGAAAAATCTGGATGCCGCACACCGGATGAAGTAGAAAACTTGTCTTTATTGTAGAAATAGGACCATCAAAAGTACAGGACAATCATGCAAGATGTACAGGATCAGCTGATGCATTTCACACTCGAGACTGAGTGCTTACTCATAGCTCACTAACTAAAAGTAGTTTAACTAAAACTGTTTAGCATAGATCTAACAACTCAAAGATGTCATACATTGTATAAGAAAGGATAAAACCAACTTAGACCAGGCTAATATAAGAAGACCTCAGAAAAAAAAGGTCTTATCAAGAGTATAGATTTTTTTTTTCTGTTTGTTTTTTTTATTTGTTTAAAAAGAAATCATTATAGAATCTAAAATCTTATACTAAATATTGGAACTATGTACCATTGGTATAATAACCAAGGAAATAAAAGTTTTGCTACCAGAACTATATAAAAAGAGTAAATTGAAAGACAAGAGAGAGAATAGAGGGGAAAAGTATTAGAGAGGAAGAAGATAAAAGAAAAAGTAATCTTGGGTAGGAGAAAAAATAGATAGGGAAGACAGAAATGAGAGGTAGTAGGGGTCCCCGGGGTATGAATGCAGAAAATGGAAGTATAAATCGAGATTACCAAGGTCTTAGTAGGGAAGCATCAAACCTGGAAGGCAAAAAGTAAGTCACCCAAGGATTCCATATATTCTCAAATTTGGCTATTTTATCTTGAGTTATAGCCTCTGTTTTGGCATGGATCATTGCTTGATTGATTCTATATTTGGTTTCACCAATTAAGGATGAGGATTTCTGGGGGCGTGGCCAAGATGGCGCTGTGAGCGGCTGCTTTTCAGAGAGCTCCGTTCTTTCTGGTTAAAACATCCGGATCCAGGGCTGATTTGAAGCCAGATACTCACCGCTTCTGACTGGGAGGACGAGCAAGCTTACCTGCTGCTGTGAGGGGTGAGGAGTTTCAGCCCCAGAACCGTAGTCGGCCTTCCCGGCCTACCTCGTGTGGCTAGGCCGCAGCCGCGGACTTTCCTGTCGGGCCTCGGAGCGGGACGGAGGCTTCTCGCACGCCGTGCACTGGATTACGGAGCATATCAGCTCACGCGGGCGGCTGGCAATGACGGGCGAGCCCATTGTCTGGTGGACACAGGTTGCTCTTGTGGCTACATCCCCCCCACGAACAACTAGGCCGCGGCCTTTCCTGATGGCCCAAGAGATCCGGACTGGCCCGGAGGTGTTGCGCGGCCTCCGCCTGGGAGGTGGGTGCTCTGTGCGACCCATGAGACAAGTCAGAGGAGCGAGAGAGGGTTTGGATCATCTACAACACAGATTCTGGCCTGCTCGCTGGGATAGGCCGCGGCGGAAGTAGCCATCCCTGACGGACCCTGGAGGCCTAAGGGGGTCTGCTGCTGCACCCCAAAGACTACAGGTGAGGGGGAAGACTGCCTGGGGGGCCCTAATCCACACAAGCCATTCTCCTGGACACTCTCTGGCCCCACTACCAGGCTCTCCAAGTTGCCCATAGTCCATACAGCTAATAGGGTGGTCCCAGACATCTGAATGAGGCGCAGGAACTCATGTGCAAAGTTTAGCAAAGGGGGCAAAAAACTGACTTTTCCACCACAACTGGACCACCCTCAAACACCCACCAACCCCTGTGTGGAGGTTCGCACCACCCGCAGTGCTCACAGAGCCTCACAGGTGGGCTCTATGGACTCGGATGAGTCCCAACCCCCCTGGCTGGCGGACCTCATGGCGGCCATTGCCACATGCCACTCTTATGTTAACAACAAAAATTGAGGCTGTTCAGTAGGATATGGGCCTAATCCGCCAAGACATAGACAAACTCAGGTCGAGAGTCACTGAGACAGAGCAAAGACTGAGTAATAATGAAGACACAACGGCAGAACACGGAGCAGCACTCCACACCCTTCAAATCAAAGTAAAGGCCCTGGAGTACAGAGCCGAAAATAGAAACCGGCACAATTACCTTCGTATTGTCGGCCTACCTGAGGGAGCAGAAGGGAACAACCCCACCTCCTTCATAGAGGGTATGCTACATGACCTACCTGAGGCTCGTTGGTTGTCTCACTACATGGTGGAAAGGGCACACTGCGCACCGCCTAAACCGGAGCCTCGCACCTTTATTCTCCGTCTCCTTAATTTCAGAGACAGAGACTATATCCTCCGTGCCTCTAGAAATGTTGGGGACCTCCGATACCAGAATGCCAAGTTGATTATTTTCCCTGACTATTCGTGGAGACCCAAAAGCTCAGAAAATCCTTTGACCAAGTCAAAGCGGCATTGAGAGCGTGCAACATTCGCTACAGCGTTCTCTTCCCTGCCCGTGTAAGAGTCCAGGATGGTGAGACAACCCAATTCTTCACCACACCTAGGAGAGCCATCTACCTGGCTGGACTCGCTACCACCGATCAGCTGATCGACCAAACGGCATGTGCCGCATGACACCCTCAATTTTGCTCAAGTCCGAACCCAGGCCTGGGTTATCCACAAATTACGCCATGGATGAACTATCTTTGTTGCACCTGTTGTGTCCTGTTTACACCCATGGTGTGTGCGGATTTGACTGCGGAAATCAGCCACCCCCTGTCGGTGATATCTAAGTTAGTGCCCCTGACAAAGGACATGATCGGGAGATTGTTGTGATCTGCCATTGTTCTTTGCTTGTTTTGCTCCTCTTTTGGAGCATTAGAGTTCACACTATGTATGCCCACCTAATACTGGATCACATTCACTGTGGGGACACACTACAGTTCTCCTCCTCTCTCTTTTTTGGCTCAGTGTCCTTACAGCTTGCTACACTAAACCAGTGGTAGTCTCACACTTAAAGAGCTGTTTAAACTGCTGCTTGCCCCCCCCCCCCCAAGAAGTTTTGGAGGGCAAAGCTCGCCTCTTACACGGACACCCTGTTGCAGCCAGTGAGCTGAAACTGTTTGGGATGAATACCCACCTCAGTTTGGGGAGGTTGGGTGGGGTGGGGAAAGTTCCCCTAATGGGGCCAGTTTATTTTACTTTAGTTATTGGGTCCTTACAAATGTTTCTAGTTTGGTTTTGTTCTATATATACACTAAAATACTAGATTTTTCAGCATTGCATTGTTTTCAGTTGTGTCTGTCTTGGGTCTTGGGTCCAGAGGCCCAGTTCAGGAGCCGAGATCTATACTGATCCTGATATTTCTATCCCTGGAGCCTATATCTACCCTTAACATCCTCTCATGGAATACCAGGGGGTTAAACACCCCGGTCAAACTCTCCCTGGTGTTCAAATTCATTAAAGCTTATAACCCACATATATGTGTGCTCCAAGAAACACCTTATAGGGAGCACGGTACTTGCCCTTAAAAAACCCTGGGTGGGCTACCATTAGTATTCTGGTATTGAAGTCTCTTCCTTTCCGGCTCTTGGATTTGGCCCTGGACCCAGATGGTAGGTATGTCATCATTCACGCTAAGATCCACTCGTTGACATGGACCATTGTTGATTTATATTTACCTCCTCCGGCTTCCTTGCTGGTGCTAAACCAAATCAACAGCAAGATGGCCTAGTTTGCTTCTGACAACACTATCATTCTGGGTGATATTAACCACTTGCCGACCGGGCCATAGCCGAAAGACGGCTGCAGCGCGGTCGGCTAGATCTGGGTGGACGTCCATGGACGTCCTCCCAGAATACTGCTCTCGCGCGCCCCCTGGGGCCCGCACCTGAGAACTTCCATGACCGCCGGGTCCAGAGGACCCGGCGCATCACTGATCGCGGCCGTTTACCATGTGATCGCTCCGTCAAATGACGGAGCGATCACATGTCAACAGACGCCGGTTCCTCCCTCCCCTCCCTGTACCGATCGGTACAGTGCGAGGGGAGAGTGGGAGGGATCGGATGGCAGCACCGCTGTGGGCTGCATGTGTAGTGCCCACAGCGGTGCTCAGTGACAATTAGTCACATCCATCCCTGCATATTGCCCTGCAATACTCTGCATATTGCCCCGCAATACTCTGCATATTGCCCCGCAATACTCTGCATATTGCCCCGCAATACCCTGCATATTGCCCCGCAATACCCTGCATATTGCCCCGCAATACCCTGCATATTGCCCCGCAATACCCTGCATATTGCCCCGCAATACCCTGCATATTGCCCCGCAATACCCTGCATATTGCCCCGCAATACCCTGCAATATACCCGGCACTACTCTGCAATATACCCGGCACTACTCTGCAATATACCCGGCACTACTCTGCAATATACCCGGCACTACTCTGCAATATACCCGGCACTACTCTGCAATATACCCGGCACTACTCTGCAATATACCCGGCACTACTCTGCAATATACCCGGCACTACTCTGCAATATACCCGGCACTACTCTGCAATATACCCGGCACTACTCTGCAATATACCCGGCACTACTCTGCAATATACCCGGCACTACTCTGCAATATACCCCGCAATAATCTGCAATATGCCCAGAAATACTCTGCAATATACCCTGCAATATAAAAGAATAAATTATGGTGTTTGAAGCGCTTCACAATGTGAAAAAATTGATGAATAAATAGTAATAAGCCACTAAGGAATGCTCAGAAAAATCCAGCAGTGAGTAAAAAAATCCCTAAAATAACTCCGGTAGTAAAAAATGTGTAAAATAATATAAAATTAGTGACACCAAATGTGTAAAAAAAAAAATCACATAAAAAATAAATAAGAATGTGTTCAAAGAGTTCAATCTATAAAATGTATAATCCGATTGACAAGATTGTCTAGATCAAGTCCCACTAGCAAAGTTCTAGATAATAGCACACACTTGCTTAATAGGAGTGCTAATTGATACCTTTAGCAACAATGTTTCTTTTGCTTCTATTCACATCAGATGTGACGATCACAAACAGACCTCACAGATAAAGCAGATGAGAGAAAACAGATCATTGTGCAATGGTTTTGATACCAGGTACACAGGCAAACTTGCATCTAATCCACTCACGTGCGCCTTATAATGATAAGGCATAAGCAGGTTTCTATATAGCAGTCAACCGCCTCAGACAGGAGCAGAATCGCTGCAGTACACTGTGTGATACTGCCAGTCTGCACAGAGCGTCCTTGGCTCCTCCCACGCGTTGCATCACGGTCACGTGACTTTTTCAAGGATAACTCAAGCTCTTGCGGTCTCAGCTTTATAGCACAACGGCAGAGTGGTTGCCATGGCTACAGCCTGAGTTTTTCATCATCCTGCTTCCTGCATAACCTTCATTCCTGTTAAAAACTTACTTTTTATTAAACATATGATCCATATGAATATCGTTGATTTTTTAAAAAAACCTTGATTTCATAAAAAACGCAAAATATAAACAATGGGTAGCCATAATCAAGTTTCATTATTCAACTCCCTCCGGTGGTCAAAAATAGGTATGACATCTCAAAAGGGAGTATATAGCAAAGCAATCTCCCAGATAGTATTGATAATTGACCTATAATAAATAATTTAATAATAATCAGTATATCAGATAGGGTGTCATGGAAATGGGGTATCCACATGCTATACTGATAAAGATAGGTAAAGAGCGGAGTAAAAATGATGACAATATAAAATGCAAAAAATATATATTAAAAAATACTGAATAAAAAATATATTAAAAATTATTCTGTTAATAATTCCATGATGATATACCACCATGATAAATCAATAAAAACATTATTAAGATATTAGCTAGAACTGAACCAACTGTTGCCACTAAAAAAAGGAGTATTGGACAAATCACTATAAAAATCTTGGACTGAAAAAATATATAATATAAATATAAAATATGAGAATTCTCTAAAAATCAGAAATAAAACAATTATTGGAGGGACAGAGGGGGTGGTATATGTTTTACAGTGCTCCTGTTCCCTCCAATACATTGGCAGAACGAAACGACCAATGTGGAAGAGAATAAGAGAACATATCAAGAACATCAGAAAAGGCTATCCAAAGCACAGTGTTTCAAAACATTTTGACAGGTGTCACAATAGAGACCCTAGGGGTCTCCAATTCTGGGCTATTCAAAAGTATAAGCCTCATTGAAGGGGTTCCAATAAAGTTAGGGAACTCAGCAAGAATGAATCCAAATGGATATTCCAGATGCGTACACTAGAACCCCATGGTTTGAACATTGAATTCGACCTTAATTGTTTTATTTCTGATTTTTAGAGAATTCTCATATTTTATATTTATATTATATATTTTTTCAGTACCCCTTCAGTATCCCTTCTAGAATCCGTACTAACGGTTGCCTATCGGGGAAGTTTCAATTAGCTCGGGGCACGAGACAGGGTTGTCCCCTCTCTCCAAGCTTGTTTGCTGTCTCAATGGAGCCCCTGGCTATATTGCTAAGAGCGGATCCTGGTGTAAGGGGACTTCAGGTAGGCCCAATTGAGGAAAACTGTCACTGTATGCGGATGATGCTCTGCTTTATCTAGCGGACGCATCATCTTCTATACAGACTGCACTGGAACTAATTAACCGATTTGGTCGATACTCAGGGATTCGTATTGGGACAAATCGGTCGTCTTCCCACTCCATCCCTCGATCCCCAGAGTGCCACATCCGCAGCTCAAATGGGTAGATGATTTTAAGTACCTGGGGATTAAAATTAGAAGTGCAGGACTATATGGAAAATAACTTGCGACCACTCATGACACATCTAGCGGCTAGATGTGCTGCATGGCGTTCCCTCCCTTTGACCCCTGTGGGCAGAGTTAATTTGCTAAAAATGATCTATCTTCAAAAATACTTATACTTCTTCCGTAATACCCCCATACACATCCCAAGGACTTTTTTCCAGAGGTTGGAGAGTCTGTTGCTATCCTTTGTCTGGGCTGGGAGGCCCCCCAGGGTGGCCAAACAGATATTATATCTCCCACTTTAGGGGGGGGGGGATTTGAGCTCCCGAACTTTCAGCTTTACTACTGGGCGGCCGACCTGGTCACAGTTTGTTGGTGGTTCTCCCAGCCCCCACAAAATCCAGCAGTCACTCTGGAAGCGCCCATCCTGGGCTCCTTTGCAGCCCTGAGAAACCTGCCATTCCATGGACTTAGGGCTAGTTCATCCATAACAACTCGGATGTGAACCACAGTGAGGGTCTGGCAGGAGGCTAGGAAGATTTATAGGAAACCCAATCACATTTCACCACACATGTCCCTATGGGGTAATCCTATGCTCTCCCACTTCTACATCATCCCAGACCCTTCTGTGTGGGTGAAAATAGGGAATCATTACCTTAACCACTTGACGACCGCCTCACGCCGATGTACGTCGGCAAAGTGGCACGGACAGGCAAAATCACGTACAGGGTACGTGATTTGCTTTCCGCGGGTGGGGGGTCCGATCGGACCCCCCCCCCCGGTGCCCGAGGCGGTCGTCGTTTGTCCAGCGGCGATCGGTGATGAGGGGGAGACCATCCGTTCGTGGCCCCCCCCTCGCGATCGCCGCCGGCCAATGAGAATCTTCCTTTGCTGCTGTATGCTAAACAGCAGCAAAGGAAGTGATGTCATCTCCCCTCGGGTCGGTATTTTCCGTTCCGGCCCGAGGAGAGAAGACATCAATGTGAGTGCACAAACACACACACACACAGTAGAACATGCCAGGCACACATTACACCCCGATCCCCCCCCCGATCGCCCCCCGATCCCCCCCCAATCACCCCCCCTCCCCCTGTCACAAACTGACACTAGCAGTTTTTTTTTTTTTTTTTTTCTGATTACTGCATAGTGTCAGTTTGTGACAGTAAGTGTGTTAGGGCAGTTAGTATTACCCCCCTTTAGGTCTAGGGTACCCCCCTAACCCCCCCTAATAAAGTTTTAACCCCTTGATCACCCCCTGTCGCCAGTGTCACTAAGCGATCATTTTTCTGATCGCTGTATTAGTGTCGCTGGTGACGCTAGTTAGTGAGGTAAATATTTAGGTTCGCCGTCAGCGTTTTATAGCGTCAGGGACCCCCATATACTATCTAATAAATGTTTTAACCCCTTGATTGCCCCCTAGTTAACCCTTTCACCACTGATCACCGTATAACCGTTACGGTTGACGCTGGTTAGTTTGTTTATTTTTTATAGTGTCAGGGCACCCGCCGTTTATTACCGAATAAAGGTTTAGCCCCCCGATCGCCCGGCGGTGATATGCGTCGCCCCAGGCAGCGTCAGATTAGCGCCAGTACCGCTAACACCCACGCACGCAGCATACACCTCCCTTAGTGGTATAGTATCTGATCGGATCAATATCTGATCCGATCAGATCTATACTAGCGTCCCCAGCAGTTTAGGGTTCCCAAAAACGCAGTGTTAGCGGGATCAGCCCAGATACCCGCTAGCACCTGCGTTTTGCCCCTCCGCCCGGCCCGGCCCAGCCCACCCAAGTGCAGTATCGATCGATCACTGTCACTTACAAAACACTAAACGCATAACTGCAGCGTTCGCAGAGTCAGGCCTGATCCCTGCGATCGCTAACAGTTTTTTTGGTAGCATTTTGGTGAACTGGCAAGCACCAGCACCAGCCCCAGGCGTCAGGTTAGCGCCAGTACCGCTAACACCCACGCACGCAGCATACGCCTCTCTTAGTGGTATAGTATCTGAACGCATCAATATCTGATCCGATCAGATCTATACTAGCGTCCCCAGCAGTTTAGGGTTCCCAAAAACGCAGTGTTAGCGGAATCAGCCCAGATACCTGCTAGCACCTGCGTTTTGCCCCTCCGCCCGGCCCAGCCCACCCAAGTGCAGTATCGATCGATCACTGACACTTACAAAACACTAAACGCATAACTGCAGCGTTCGCAGAGTCAGGCCTGATCCCTGCGATCGCTAACAGTTTTTTTGGTAGTATTTTGGTGAACTGGCAAGCACCAGCCCCAGGCAGCGTCAGATTAGCGCCAGTACCGCTAACACCCACGCACGCAGCATACACCTCCCTTAGTGGTATAGTATCTGATCGGATCAATATCTGATCCGATCATATCTATACTAGCGTCACCAGCAGTTTAGGGTTCCCAAAAACGCAGTGTTAGCGGGATCAGCCCAGATACCCGCTAGCACCTGCGTTTTGCCCCTCCGCCCGGCCCGGCCCAGCCCACCCAAGTGCAGTATCGATCACTGTCACTTACAAAACACTAAACGCATAACTGCAGCGTTCGCAGAGTCAGGCCTGATCCCTGCGATCGCTAACAGTTTTTTGGTAGCGTTTTGGTGAACTGGCAAGCGCCAGCGGCCTAGTACACCCCGGTCGTAGTCAAACCAGCACTGCAGTAACACGTGGTGACGTGGCGAGTCCCATAAGTGCAGTTGAAGCTGGTGAGGTGGCAAGCACAAGTAGTGTCCCGCTGCCACCAAAAAGACAAACACAGGCCCGTCATGCCCATAGTGCCCTTCCTGCTGCATTCGCCAATCCTAATTGGGAACCCACCGCTTCTGCAGCGCCCGTACTTCCCCCATTCACATCCCCAACCAAATGCAGTCGGCTGCATGAGAGGCATTTTTATGTCCTCCCGAGTACCCCTACCCAACGAACCCCCCAAAAAAGATGTCGTGTCTGCAGCAAGCGCGGATATAGGCGTGACACCCGCTATTATTGTCCCTCCTGTCCTGACAATCCTGGTCTTTGCATTGGTGAATGTTTTGAACGCTACCATGTACTAGTTGAGTATTAGCGTAGGGTACAGCATTGCACAGACTAGGCGCCATTTCACAGGGTCTCCCAAGATGCCAGCGCATTTTGAGAGACCCGAACCTGGAACCGGTTACCGTTATAAAAGTTAGTTACAAAAAAAGTGTAAAAAAAAAAAAAAAATATGAAATAAAAAAAAAATAGTTGTTGTTTTATTGTTCTCTCTCTCTCTATTCTCTCTCTATTGTTCTGCTCTTTTTTTACTGTATTCTATTCTGCAATGTTTTATTGTTATTGTTATTGTTATTGTTATTATGTTTTATCATGTTTGTTTTTCAGGTGTGTAATTATTTACACTTTACTGTGCTTTATTGTTAACCATTGTTAACCATTTTTTTGTCTTCAGGTACGCCATTCACGACTTTGAGTGGTTATACCAGAATGATGCCTGCAGGTTTAGGTATCATCTTGGTATCATTCTTTTCAGCCAGCGGTCGGCTTTCATGTAAAAGCAATCCTAGCGGCTAATTAGCCTCTAGACTGCTTTTACAAGCCGTGGGAGGGAATGCCCCCCCCCCCACCGTCTTCCGTGTTTTTCTCTGGCTCTCCTGTCTCAACAGGGAACCTGAGAATGCAGCCGGTGATTCAGCCAGCTGACCATAGAGCTGATCAGAGACCAGAGTGGCTCCAAACATCTCTATGGCCTAAGAAACCGGAAGCTACGAGTATTTCATGACTTAGATTTCGCCGGATGTAAATAGCGCCATTGGGAAATTGGGGAAGCATTTTATCACACCGATCTTGGTGTGGTCAGATGCTTTGAGGGCAGAGGAGAGATCTAGGGTCTAATAGACCACAATTTTTTCAAAAAAGAGTACCTGTCACTACCTATTGCTATCATAGGGGATATTTACATTCCCCGAGATAACAATAAAAATGATTAAAAAAAAAAATATGAAAGGAACAGTTTAAAAGTAAGATTAAAAAAGCAAAAAAATAATAAAGAAAAAAAAACAAAAAAAAAAAAACACCCCTGTCGCCCCCTGCTCTCGCGCTAAGGCAAACGCAAGCGGCGGTCTGTCGTCAAACGTAAACAGCAATTGCACCATGCATGTGAGGTATCAGCGCGAAGGCCAGATAGAGTGCAGTAATTTTTCCAGTAGACCTCCTCTGTAAATCTAAAGTGGTAACCTGTAAAGGCTTTTGAAGGCTTTTAAACATGTATTTATTTTGTTGCCACTGCACGTTTGTGCACAATTTTAAAGCATGTCATGTTTGGTATCCATGTACTCGGCCTAAGATCATCTTTTTTATTTCATCAAACATTTGGGCAATATAGTGTGTTTTAGTGCATTAAAATTAAAAAAAGTGTGTTTTTTCCCCAAAAAATGTGTTTGAAAAATCGCTGCGCAATTACTGTGTGAAAAAGAAAAATGAAACACCCACCATTTTAATCTGTAGGGCATTTGCTTTAAAAAAATATATAATGTTTGGGGGTTCAAAGTTATTTTTTTGCAAAAAAAAAAAACTTTTTCATGTAAACAATAAGTGTCAGAAAGGGCTTTGTCTTCAAGTGGTTAGAAGAGTGGGTGATGTGTGACATAAGCTTCTAAATGTTGTGCATAAAATGCCAGGACAGTTCAAAACCCCCCCAAATGACCCCATTTTGGAAAGTAGACACCCCAAGCTATTTGCTGAGAGGCTTTTTTTTTTTTTTTTTTTTGCACAAAGTTGTCACTAAATGATATATTGCTCAAACATGCCATGGAAATATGTGAAATTACACCCCAAAATACATTCTGCTGCTTCTCCTGAGTACGAGGATACCACATGTGTGAGACTTTTTGGGAGCCTAGCCGCGTACGGGACCCCGAAAACCAAGCACCGCCTTCAGGCTTTCTAAGGGCGTGAATTTTTGATTTCACTCTTCACTGCCTATCACAGTTTCGGAGGCCATGGAATGCCCAGGTGGCACAAAACCCCCCCAAATGACCCCATTTTGGAAAGTAGACACCCCAAGCTATTTGCTGAGAGGTATAGTGAGTATTTTGCAGACCTCACTTTTTGTCACAAAGTTTTGAAAATTGAAAAAAGAAAAAAAAAAGTTTTTTCTTGTCTTTCTTCATTTTCAAAAACAAATGAGAGCTGCAAAATACTCACCATGCCTCTCAGCAAATAGCTTGGGGTGTCTACTTTCCAAAATGGGGTCATTTGGGGGGGTTTTGTGCCACCTGGGCATTCCATGGCCTCCGAAACTGTGATAGGCAGTAAAGAGTGAAATCAAAAATTTTTACCCTTAGAAATCCTGAAGGCAGTGATTGGTTTTCGGGGTCCCGTACGCGGCTAGGCTCCCAAAAAGTCCCACACATGTGGTATCCCCATACTCAGGAGAAGCAGCTAAATGTATTTTGGGGTGCAATTCCACATATGCCCATGGCCTGTGTGAGCAATATATCATTTAGTGACAACTTTATGAAAAAAAAAAAAAAAAAAAAAAAAGTGTCACTTTCCCGCAACTTGTGTCAAAATATAAAATATTCCATGGACTCAATATGCCTCTCAGCAAATAGCTTGGGGTGTCTACTTTCCAAAATGGGGTCATTTTGGGGGGTTTTGTGCCATCTTGGCATTCCATGGCCTCCGAAACTGTGATAGGCAGTGAAGAGTGAAAGCAAAAATTTACACCCTTAGAAATCCTGAAGGCGGTGATTGGTTTTCGGGGCCCCGTACGCGGCTAGGCTCCCAAAAAGTCCCACACATGTGGTATCCCCATACTCAGGAGAAGCAGCAGAATGTATTTTGGGGTGCAATTCCACATAGGCCCATGGCCTGTGTGAGCAATATATCATTTAGTGACGACTTTTTGTAAATATTTTTTTTTTTTTTTTTTTTTTGTCATTTTTCAATCACTTGGGACAAAAAAAATAAATATTCAATGGGTTCAACATGCCTCTCAGCAATTTCCTTGGGGTGTCTACTTTCCAAAATGGGGTCATTTGGGGGGGTTTTGTACTGCCCTGCCATTTTAGCACCTCAAGAAATGACATAGGCAGTCATAAACTAAAAGCTGTGTAAATTCCAGAAAATGTACCCTAGTTTGTAGACGCTATAACTTTTGCGCAAACCAATAAATATACGCTTATTGACATTTTTTTTACCAAAGACATGTGGCCGAATACATTTTGGCCTAAATGTATGACTAAAATTTAGTTTATTGGATTTTTTTTATAACAAAAAGTAGAAAATATCATTTTTTTTTCAAAATTTTCGGTCTTTTTCCGTTTATAGCGCAAAAAATAAAAACCGCAGAGGTGATCAAATACCATCAAAAGAAAGCTCTATTTGTGGGAAGAAAAGGACGCAAATTTCGTTTGGGTACAGCATTGCATGACCGCGCAATTAGCAGTTAAAGCGACGCAGTGCCAAATTGGAAAAAGACCTCTGGTCCTTAGGCAGCATAATGGTCCGGGGCTCAAGTGGTTAAAACACATAGTTCAGGACAGTAGGATTATGACTTTTCAGGTGCTGAGGCGAACATACGCACTTCCGCTCTCTTTTCAGTACAGATACTGGCAGTTGAAGCACGCCTTTGAGGCCCAGTTCCCTGCCCCCCTTACCTTGGAGTCAGACTCCATTGAGCGTGCCTTGATTTCCAGGGTGATGGGGAAGCCTCTCTCGACATTATACTTATATCTCACAGTAGAATATGACACCAAACTAACCAAAACCTGGAAAAAATGGCTCGACGAAGAGGAGTGGAGGGAGTGTTTAATTTCATACATTCCTTCTACGATTGCTGCAAAAGATAGGTTTATTCAATTCAAGTTCCTACACAGGGCATACTTCACCCCACAGAGGCTGGCGCGCATTTACCAAAGAGACCCCAACTGTCAGATGCAGGCAGGAGGTGGGTACCTTCTGGCACATGGTCTGGTCCTGTCCCAAACTCCAACCCCATTAGACGGCAGTAGCCTCTACACTTAGTAATGTAACGGGATTGAATATACAGGTTGATCCTCAAATTCTATTACTAAGTCATTTGGAAAATGTTATGGGAGACAGGTATTGTAAATTGTGTTTTACCTTCTCATTATACTATGCTAGACATGAAATTCTACTGATATGGAAACTAGAGGAACCTCCTACTCTTGCCTTGTGGAGGCGGTCGGTGACCTCGGTACTCCCTCTGTATCGGATGACCTATGAAAGCAGACAATGCCCAGGGAAATTTGATAAAATCTGTTCCTCTTGGATAGATGCCTCTGATGGCCCTTGAACCCCGCTCCCCCCAATTATCACTTAAATTACACCAGCGGATATTGTCTATCTCATGCCTATCCCTCACACCATCCCCCCTCCCCTTCCTGCGCCCCTCCTTCTTTACTTATCCTGAATACTTCTTGCTTTGCTGCATCTCCCCCCCCCCCCCCCCGCCCACTTGATTATCAGATATCTACATAATGTTTGTGAGATCTCACTAATGCTGACATACACTAATGTGTATATGTAACTGATACTTATGACGCCTGCACAGCTGGAACATTTGACAAATTATAACTGCTGGATGAAGGTGGTTTTTCGTGTCTATATCTTTATTTCATTGAATGCACTATATTTTCTATTGTAATGCTAACTTGTCTAATACACTTTGCTGTAAAAAAAAAAAAAAAAAAAGGGATAGGGATTTCTAGGCTTTGGCAATTGTTTGTTTCGCGGCTGTAGTGATCTAATAGGAGTTTGAATTGGCTGTAGGAGAGAGCGGCCGGTTTTAAGTTTAAAAGTGCTATTGTAGGATCAGTATTGATAGGGATTTCAAACAGTGTTGAAATCTTAGGAAATACATCTTTCCAGAATTTTTGTTTGCTACCGGGCAATCCCACCAAGTATGGAAATGTGATCCTAGATCACCACAGCCACAAAAACAAGATGGAGAATAATTTGGAGAAAATTTGGCAATTCTGTGTGAGTACTTTGTAATTTGTCTCTAAGGCAGCTATATTTTGCGAGGATGACTTAGTTGTGATCCAAATCTTATCCCAATCGGCTGCTTCCAACGAAAAGCCAAGATCCATCTCCCACTTAGCCACATATGATGGTGGGTGTGAGATGGGTTTAGTAACAAGATGAGTGTAAAGAGTTGAAATAAGTCCCTTAGTGTGTGGGTCACGTTTACATATATTTTCAAAGCACATTGATTTATCTAAATTAACTCTTACTTGTATATAGGGCATAAAAAAAATTAAATTGTAAGATATAGAAAGAGCTCTGTATTAGGAAGTTTGTGACTTTCACATAAGTCAAGGGAAAGTTTTGAATGAAGTAGGATGCTAGCTCACAGAGTGGAGTTAGATTAGTGGAGAGCCATGCTTTAAAAGATTTAGGGGAAGACCATGCAGGATAGAAAAATAGCATTTTTACATCATACTTACCTTTAAAAATCCTTTTCTTTGAGTATATCATGAGACACAGAGTTAGGCTAATATTCATTACCTGCTGGGTTATACTTCATCATTAGGTGAATGGACACTGGTAGACCAAAGGTCTTCAGACAGGAAGTGATCCCCTATATAACTCCTCCCATACAGGAACTTTAGTTTTGTAGCAAGCACTAAATCCTCAAAAAAGGGAGGGAGGGATCTCTGTGTCCCAATGACGTACTCAAAGAAAAGGATTTTACAGGCAAGTATGAAGTAAAAATCCTATTTTCTTTTTCATACATCATGGGGCACAGTCAGGCTAATATTCATTACCTGCTGGGACGTTCCAGAGCAATAGCCTTGAGGGGAGGGAGACACCAAGCCAAACAATAGCCATCAGAACTTATATGGCAGCCCGCAGTACACTGCGGCCAAAAGCCAAGTCCTCGGCTGCTCGAACATCCACTTGATAAAATTTTGGGAACATATGCACTGAAGACCAAGTGGCAGCCTTACAAATCTGAGCCACAGATACCTGATGGTGAAAAGCCCAGGAGGTTCCTACACCCCTGGTAGAATGAGCTCTCACCCTAAAGGGAGGAGCTTTGTTTCAGACCATAGGCCTGAATGACCAATTGACGGACCCAGTTGGCAATGGAAGCTGCCTGCCCTTTATTGGGTCCTTTTGGTAAAAAAAAAAAAAATCTAGACAAATAAAACTCGACTGCCCGGACAATGTCCAAAGAACGCAGCAGTCTCTCTTCCGCCGAACGAGGCTGAGAGAAAAAAGAAGGCAAAATAATGTCCCGATTTAAATGAAAGGCTGACACCACTTTTGCAGAAAGGATGGAACAGGTTGTAACATGACTGTCATGGTGAAGGATCAAGTATGGTTCCCTGCATGAAAGGGCCACCAACTCCGACACCCCTCTAGTTGAGGTGACAGCCATCAGGAAGGCTAGCTTGTGTGACGGCAAGTCTAATGGAATTTCCTTAATAGGTTCAAATGGTTGTTTCTGTAACACAGACAGCACCAAGTTCAAGTCCCAAGGACACATAGGTGACCTAATAGGGGGAAGCAAGCGTGTTGCCCCTTGCATAAAGGTTTGGATCAGTGAATGGGAGGCTAAATGCCTTTGGAAGAATACTGATAGGCGAGAAACTTGACCTCTTATTGTACTCCAAGCCAATTTGATTTCCACAGCTGACTGTAGAAAAGAGAGAATTCTCCCAATCGCATATTCCCGAGGATGCCATTTTCTGGCTTCACACCAAGCAATCTAAAAAAGTCTTCCAGACCTTATGATAAATCTTCCTAGTGATAGCTTTTCTAGCATTCACTAGAGTAGAGACCACTGGTCCCGAGATGCCACGGTCTTTTAACACCCTGGCTTCAATAGCCATGCCGTCAAATTTACAGACTGTAAATTGTGGTGGAATATCAGACCTTGAGACAGTAGATCGGGGCGACGTGGAAGCGTCCATGTCTATTGTCAGTCTCACAATCTCCGGGAACCAGTGCCTTCTGGGCAAGGCTGGTGCCACTAGAACGACTGGAATCCCCTCCCTCCGAATCCTGCGCAACAAATGTGGAAGGAGAGGGATCGGAGGAAAAGCATAAACCAGGGAGGACTGGCTCCATGGAACTATCAGAGCATCTTCTCCAATTGGCAGAGGATCTCTTGTTCGAGACACAAACTGCTGTAGCGTGGCATTGTCGGACTGGACCCTGATGGGGCAAGTCCTGAAGCACTACCGTCCAGGATCGTAGGGCCAGACGTACTACCCGTAATTCTATGACGTTGATGCACAGGGTCTGCTCTGCCCCTGACCATTTCCCCTGGGCTGTGAGCCCGTCTGTAGTCAGTACTCTCCAAGTTACCAGGAGAAAGGATATTCCCTTTTGCAGGTTCTGATCCTGCAAACACCAGTTTAGGCTTAAGCATGCCTGAGGAGATAAGCACATTGGATAATCCAGGGCTTTTCTTCCTCTGTTCCAAGCCAACAAGATGTCTTGTTGTAAAGGCCTGGAATGGAACTGGGCATAGGGCACTGCCTCAAAGGAAGATACCATCCTTCCTAGAAGACTCATACAGAGCCGAATGGAGGGTTGTCTGGTGCCCCTTATCTGACGCACCTGATCCTTACAGGTTGCAAGAATACTCTTGCTTGGACCGTGTTTAGAATCAGACTTAAATATTTTAGACTTTGAGCTGGCCTCAAGGCTGACTTTTCAGTATTTATGATCCAGCCTAAGCTTTTCAAATACCTCACAGTGTATATTATGCTCTGTTCTAGAGCCTGTACTGAGTGATCTCTGAGCAGGAGGTCGTCCAGATACCCGAGCACCAGGATCCCTTGGGCCTTTAAAAGACCTAGTACTGGTGCTAGGACCTTGTGAACACCTGGGGAGCTGTAGCAAGCCCGAAGGGTAGAGCCACAAACTGAAAAATGATGTTCCACTACTGCAAAACGTAGTTACCTCTGATGAGGCTGAAAGATAGATACGTGTAAGTATGCATCCTTTATATCGATGGAGGCTAAAAAGTCTCCCCTCTAGAGTGAGGTTACTACTGAGTGGACAGACTCCATCCGAAAAGATTGTATCAATAGATACTTGTTCAGGGTACCTTAGGTCCAAAATGGGCCTTGTGTCCCCATTTGGTTTCTGAACTATAAACAGGTTTGAGTAAAACCCTGTGCCCCTTTCGGATACTGGAACCTCTACAATCACTCCTTGATGCACTAGATGTAGTGCCTGAAGCAATAAGTTTCTTTTTGGAGGATCCGAGGGAACGTTGGATCTTAGAAACGTCTGAGAAGACACCCCCCATAACTCCATCTTCTAAACGCAAGATATAATTGAGGTGACCCACTCGTCCTTAATTGTTGTTTTTCAAATATCTGCAAAGGAGGGTTTGGTGCTGGTTTTAAAAGAGTTTTGGACCCAGGGTTTTTTCTGGCCCTGGCCTGGTGGCTTGCCCCTGGCCCCAGCGCCCTGTTGGAGGTGGAACCGCCCTGAAACAGACATTTGAGTGAGAAGTCCCTGTTTTTTTAAACGAGGGCCACTTGGTGCTTTTCTTCACAGGAAGTAGAGAACTCTTCCCTCCGGAAAGCTTTTGGATATATTTGTCCAAGTGATCACCGAATAAATGTTCCCCATGAAACAGAAAACCTACCAATAACTTTTTACAAGGAAGCTCGGCTGACCAGTTCTTAAGCCATAAAAGCCAGCGCATATGTACAGACAAGAGAGCCAGACGAGAAACCTACTGCATTGAATTCTTTAAAGCACGAACAGCAAAACACAGTGCTTAAGGAATATCTGTTTTACTTTCAGGCAGATCATCCTCCTGGTTAGGCCTATCCGGTCGTTTGACTTGATCCTTTACGGACTGGCAAATACCAATTGCTGCAAAAGCTGACTGAATGGCTTAACTGGCCAAAGAAAAGGAAGCCTTTAATAATAACTCCAATTTATTGTCAACGGGGTCTTTCAAGCCCTGTGCATTATCTACCGGACAAGTTAAGTTCTTGTTTAAGGAAGAGACTGCTGCATCTACGGCTGGCATGCTCCATTTTTTTAACAAACTTTTCATCCATGGAATATAAAACGGAAAACCTTTTAGGAGGCAAAAAAGTCCTGTCAGGATGTTCCCAATTAGCATACACTGCCTGTTCCAACAGGGGGTGTAGCAGGAAAGTCTGTGCGACCTGAAAAGGTCTCAGAGATCCCAAAGAGGACCAGGGGGGCTCAGTCACCTCTGCAAGAGGCAACTTAAAGGCAGAACAAACCATTTTGGTAAGAGTCAGGATGAAAAACCTCTGACTGAGGCAGACATCGAGTTGATATCTTCTTGTCCAGATTGCTCGGAAGCAGACTCATCTGCTAGACACGCCACCGAATCCTGAGCTTTAAGCTCTTCCCCATTATAGAACCATTCCTGCTCCAGACGAGGAGACTCAGAGGAGGGGGATCTGTCACGCTTCCTGCCACCCTGCGGTATGGAGGCAATCATGCCTGCAATCCTGTGCTCTAACCTGACTAGGGCCAAGGACAGTTCATCCTTAGTGATAAAGGGTAAAGCAGCAGTGTTGACTGTAGGCACAATAACAGATAGGTGCAGCGGCTCAGATTGCCGGGAGCCTTTGGTCTTTCAGGGGACACAACACTAGGGATACGACTAGGTTCATCAGGAACTACTGGTGACGTAGGTGTGCCCTTCCCTGTGGTGTTGGATAAGCTGGGTGTGCGCCGGAACGTTCTATGCGTCCCGGCAAATGTGGGCGTGACTGTATTCGCGTACAACGCAAATCTTTGTGCGCCCAGATAAAGGCTATGGCGCATGTGCGGCGAAGGTGCACGTGCGGCGAATCCGCATGTGCCATGGCCACCATACAACCTGCTGCGCTCAGAGGCGCTCTTGCGAACGCACATGCGCTATGGCGAACCAAGGCGAAATGGCGCACCGTAGTGTGCAATCGTACAGGTAAAAAACAGCCAGACACAAGCAAAAAAATGTACACTTTGCAAACACCCACAGCTAGCCCCAAACTCCCCCAAATGGTCACTGCACACAAAGAGGACCAATCATAGATCAGAGCCAAATTGGTGGACCTAGATGATAGGTCTCACCATAATAACATGAAAATACAAATAATACCTGAATCGGTTGCAGCTGCTGGCCTCAAATTTTTCGCTCAAGCTCATGCAAGCTGTCCTCCCAAACGCCACACCTCTTGAAATCTCAATAGATAGCATACACAGGATCTCAAAACCACCTCATCCAACAGCCTCTGCCTGCTCCATTTGAAAAAAGCTACAGCTTTTCCCAGACCTCTCTAAATACACAGTTCAACTGCGCAGACAATTGAATTCTGTCACTAAAGCAATGGGTAAGCACTGCATAACCATAAATTCAATATAAACGGTGCTACCCTGCAAACCTAATGATTACAAAAAATGGTTCTGACCACATTGTCACTACATTAACAGGAGGAATGAAATTGCTCCACACATTTGGCATCATTCTGGAACAACCCCTGGACCATGGCCATCCCTTGCCGCAATGTAAGCAGCTACACAATCGTCCCACTCAAGGGAAGCATACTGAATAAGCACAGGACACCATGCCCACGGATAGGCCTTCTACAACTTGAAGATTTTCTTTTCTCTTTTGTTCACGGTTCCATGTTTTATTAACCAATAGTTATATTTGACCATTTCCCCCCACAGCGGATCTGCTAAACATAGCTGATTTGATCCGTCTGTCAGGGCTGGGCTCAGCCCTTCCTTCTCTGAGCTGGCTGCTCAGCTGTCGGCTAATTGCCAGCTCCCATCTCTCCACAGTGACTCACCTGTTGGTATCCTGCTCGTCAGTCCTGCTTACTTAAGCCGTCCAGCCCAGATGATCTCTGCCTTTGCCTTGGTCAACATCACAGAGACTTTCTCCTGCGCTCCGGTTAAAGACTTGCTTGGCTGACATTACTTCTGGCTCCAGATCCTCCTTGCTGTTCCACTACGCCGATTCCTGACTTCCTGGCTTGTCTGACTATCCGTTCCGGTTACCGAACTTTGGCTATGTTTTGACTATGTTTGTTCTCTCTACTTTATTAAACAAGAGTGATTTAAATATACTTCTGTCTTGCTCCGATTCATGGTTTCTGACACCGTTGCAGGCTACACTACTTAGCCTCAAATGAATCCGGCATTTTTTTTTTTGTATGTTCACTGACTTGGGTTTAATATCTAGCTTTTCAGCCTAGACGTGAAGCTTCCTGAAACCCACGCAGTAAGAAGCATCAACTAAGACATCGTAGCAACAGAAGAACAGGTCTGCTCTCCTACGCAACTACCAAGTGCCTATATCCTCAACACCACACGCCCTCAACCAGTGATGACACTCAACATCCCTTCTATAAATGCAAATGGGCTTAACTACCCTGCAAAAAACACTCTGTGGAAAACTGCCTAATCCAACTGGCATTTTATGTGTTCAAGAAACACATTTCTCATCTACCACACCGCCAAAATGTTCCAAACATTAGCCACACATCTTTCAAGCATCCTTTTCCTCTAAGAAATGAGGAGTCCTAATTGCTGTGAGAGACATAGTAGCCTTTCAACCGCAAACAATCTTAGATCCAAACGGTCATTATATTATACTGATCTGCACAATCAACGGCTCATATACCCTAATCAACATATACTCTAACAGCCACCAAATGTGTTTCCTCAAGAAGCTCATGCGAACCATCAAATCCATACAAAAGGGATATACGTTAATCTGCAGAGACTAACTTAATCTCAGATGTCCACATATACGCTTCCAATGCATCCCCTTTGAAACAATTCATATTTGATCAAGACCTATTTGATATATGGCGCTGCCATACTCGCATGACAAGTCATGTTTCCACTATTGCGACCCCAAAGTTTCGCTATTTAGAATGTGAAAAGATATAGCCAGATAGCTGAATATTTTGTGAACATTTTAAAGTTTGGCGTCTGTAGGTGAAAGTATGAAGGAGCTGAAACTTTTGGGAGCGGAAGAAGATTTTAAGGATCTGAAGCATGCTCTCATTGACTTCAATGGTAAAAAAAAAAAAAAAGTGTTAAAAAGCTTAATATTTTAAAAAGTATAAATAGTAGAAAAAAAGCTAAAGCATTCCCACTAATAAATAAAAACAAACAACAATAGTGGGACTGCTAAAGCATTCCCACTAATAAAAACGAACAATAATAGCGGGACTGCTAAAGCAGTCCCACTAATTATACTGATTGGACTTGATTAGGAAAGCCACACACCTGTCTATATAAGACCTTACAGCTCACAGTGCATGTCAGAGCAAATGAGAATCATGAGGTCAAAGGAACTGCCTGAAGAGCTCAGAGACAGAATTGTGGCAAGGCACAGATCTGGCCAAGGTTATAAAAAAATTTCTGCTGCACTTAAGCTTCCTAAGAGCACAGTGGCCTCCATAATCCTTAAATGGAAGACGTTTGGGACAACCAGAACTCTTCCTAGAGTTGTATAGAGGAAAAATATGAAGAGGAAGGAACCAGGACCTCTCCAATTCAGTCCTGCCTCTTCCATAAAAAGATTATGGACTATTGCGGTACCTCATGAACCCAGTTTCACGATCATTCCCACTTCATGCACCAAGGTGGTCCTTACCCCTTGAAGTATAGATGAGCCGTAGATTTATAATTTTATAATTATATTTTCATTTTCATATCAGTTTATGTTGCCATACCACCCCCCTTGCCCGCCCCCGGGGGAACGCCCGGCGAGGGCGGCTCACAAGTGTCGTTCCAGCCCTTAGGGGCAGTGGTTGGTGAGTGCAAATACAAATGATTGATTAATTTCTCCAATGTCATGCTTTCTCATTTTCTTTATATTCATTTCATATTCGGTAGTTGTATTTGTAATGTTGATTATTTCACCTTGTAGAAATTGTAGTACTCACAAACCTGCATTCACTTACCTCTGCGGGCATTATAAATTGTTATCCCTATCAACATTATTGTGAAATATGTTTGTACTATATTATTGTCTATTCATATTGATGTCCACATATGGACTTTTTAAAATGTCTATTTTTTGAATAAACTGAAATTTTTATCTTATTCTATTTGTGTTCATGAGGTACCGCAATAGTCCATAATCTTTTTATGGAAGAGGCAGGACTGAATTGGAGAGGTCCTGGTTCCTTCCTCTTCATATTTTCCTCTATACACTTCCAAAGGATGATGGTACCCACTAATGATATATTACCCCTTTTCTAACTTTGTGGCACTGACGCTATTCTTCCTAGAGTTGGCCATCTGGCAAAACTGAGCTATTGGGGGAGAAGAGCCTTGGTGAGAGAGGTAAAGAAGTACCCAAAGATCACTGTGGCTGAGCTCCAGAAATGCAGTCGGGAGAAAGTTGTAGAAAGTTAACCATCACTGCAGCCCTCCACCAGTTGGGGCTTTATGGCAGAGTGGCCCGACGGAAGCCTCTCCTCAGTGCAAGACACGTGAAAGCCCACATCGAGTTTGCTAAAAAAAACACCTTAATGACTCCAAGACGGTGAGAAATAAGATTCTCTGGTCTGATGAGACCAAGATAGAACTTTTTGGCCTTAATTCTAAGCTGTATGTGTGGAGAAAACCAGGCACTGCTCATCACCTGTCCAATACAGTCCCAACAGTGAAGCATGGCGGTGGCAGCATCATGCTGTGGGGGTGTTTTTCAGCTGCAAGGACAGGATGACTGGTTGCAATTGAGGGAAAGATGAATGCAGTCAAGTACAGGGATATCCTGGATTAAAACCTTCTCCAGAGTGCTCAGGACCTCAGACTGGGCCGAAGGTTTACCTTCCAACAAGACAATGTCTCCAAGCACCATTCTGTACACTCTAAGAAAAATACTAATAAAAAATATGGGCAAAAGGAAAAAAAAGAAAAAAAAGAGGAAGAGGAGAGGAGAAATTAAAGGGAAAATAATACCGTCCATTCAGAAGCTCCCCACCGACCACATATCCAATTGCCATTAAAAACCTTGGCTTACTTGTAAATAAGTAAGCCAAGGCTTCCATACCTTATCAAAAAGTATTTGTTTATCCTGCAGGACACTCACATTTTTTTCATTAAGCATAATCCATAGTTACATAGTAAGGTTGGAAAAAAAAAGACACCAGTCCATCCTGAGGTGTGTACTTGTGTTTACGTCAATAGTACATTGTATATCCTTGTATGTTTTGATCGTTAAGGTGCCCATCTAATATTTTTTTTATACCATTGACCTGCTGGTACCACTGCTTGTGGACAATAATTCCACATCCATACCGCTCTGACAGTAAATAACCCTTTTAGGGAAGCTGGATGCACTACACTTTCAGAGCCAGTCTGCTGCATGTGCATTAATGGGCTATTTTTCTGAGCCCAAGCTGGTTCTGTATTCTAACTTGCCACTTGCCTACTGGGCACTTATACCTCCTTCCTGCCCAGACAATTTTCACCTTTCAGTGCTCTCACACTATGAATGACAATTACTTAGTCATGCAACACTTTTTTTCACACAAGCTTTATTTTGACGCTACTTAATCAGCAATGGTTTTTTATTCTTTGTGCTTTAAATGAAAAGCAAACAAATTTTTGTTATAACATTTTGCAAACAAGTAATTTTTCTTCATAAAATTGAGTTAAAATTTATACTGGTATACTTTGTTGGTAAAAATAACCCAAATATGTGTATAATATTTGGTCTACAAGCTATGGTACCAATCAGTGTACATTTTCACACCTGATGTACTGATGGCCTATCTCATTTCGAGACACTACTAATGCCCTGTACACACGGTCGGATTTTCCGATGGAAAATGTGTGACCGGAGCTTGCTGTCGGAAATTCCGATCGTGTGTGGGCTTCATCTGACTTTTTCCGTCGCAATTTCTGACACAAAATTTGAGAGCAGGCTATAAAATTTTCCAACAAAATCCGATCGGTTACATTCCCATCGTGTGTACACAAATCCGACGCACAAAGTGCCACGCATGCTCAGAATAAATTAAGAGATGAAAGCTATTGGCTACTGCCCCACTTATAGTCCTGATGTACGTGTTTTACGTCACCGCGTTCAGAACGATCGGATTTTCTGAAATTTTGTGCGGCCGTGTCTATGCAAGACAAGTTTGAGCCAACATCCGTCGAAAAAAATGAATGGCTTTCCAAGTTCATGAAACACACCTCCACAATTACCTCAAAACAGGTCATTTGTGTTCCTGTCCACCCACGATCTCGCTTAGGTACATTTACAAGGTCTTCCCATTGCGTAAATCACTGAGAATTACTTCAAAAATGAGTAACAAGGTGGTATCTAACTGTACCAATTGTCCAAATTCTCATCTAACTATGGCTCTCTGCTGGAGAGGATGTGGACAGTTCAGTAATCTATACCATATTTTTTAAATCTGCAAAACCCCCACTAGTTTTGGAGAGAGATATTTTAATTACTATCTGACATAACTGGATTCTTCATAAAGCCCAGTCAAGCTTTAGCCATTCTAAATTTACAAATAGATAAAATCCCGTCCACATTCTGAACAGTGTTTGCCCACGTTTTTCTAACCACAAGAACAACCATAACTAGGCATTGGAAGATGCCCCAAGCTCCCAATAAATCTGAGGCCTTAGTGAAGCTGAATTATTCATATCAAAGATCCTCATCTATCAGGACAGGTAAATGGGAATTGTTTGACAATTAATGGAAACCATGGATGGATTGGTGTAGTCAATGAGTTATTGTTTAGTTCTTGCTCTAGTAACGTATTGTCAAGAATACTTGATACAGTCTTCCATTATAAATCTGTATTGTTAGTAGAATGTTACCCATTGCCCTATGTGGCAATAATGTTGCATATGGATTTCCCTGACCAGAAAACACTATGTATTTTTTTTCCTTCTGTTCCTTTGTTTTGTTGAAAACATATAATTCAACAAAAAACTAAATTATAAAAAGTGGCACAATCCTGAAAGAAAATCCATCTTCTCGAGGGCGCTGAAGCATAGGTTTCCGTTTTCGGAGGATTTGGCATCTGTTTGGAACAAGAATCCAAAGCTGGACGCAACGTTTTCCCAGGTATCCAGGCAGACTGACCAAGTTTTTGAGGACTATCAGATTCAATGGACAAGACGGACTCCCTTGTAAAAAAAGACCTAGGATTCATCTGTGGGAAATTTGAAGCCACCAATGGCGGTCACAGCGGTGGCCTGCAATTTAGAATACTGGCTTTCACAGGTGCAGGTGTACATTGAAGCGGGGACCATCTTATTTTCCTTCACTATACTCCTTTGGGGGGTAGCTTGTATCGCAGAGTCTGTCCGCTAGGTCCTGTGCTCTAGCCAATTTGTCAGAAAGGCCTTGTGGCTTAACCACTTCAGCTCTGGAAGGTTTTACCCACTTCCTGGGCAGGCCAATTTTTGTGATATGGTACGCTGTACTCCAATAAAATTGATGTTCTTTTTTCCCCACAAATAGAGATTTCTTTTGGTGGTATTTGATCACCTCTGCGGGTTTTATTTTTTGCACTATAAACAAAAAAAGACCAAAAATTTTGAATAAAAAAAAAAAATAGATTTTTTTTTACTTTCTGCTATAAAACATTCCCAATAAAAAAAAAAGTGAAAAAATGAAATTTCTTCATCATCAGTTTAGGCCAATATGTATTCTGCTACATTTTTGGGGAAAAAAATCCCAATAAGCGTATATGGATTGGTTTGTGCAAAAGGTACTTGCTTTTGTGCAGCCGGGCCTCACTGCCGCAGTATATATATACGTGGGGGGTCCAGAAGCGGTTAAGATTTGGCAGGAGGATAGAGCCTCTAAAGTCAAGGTGTAGCATTTCTCTTACTTGCTCCTGGGGTGGAAGCTGTGCTAGATCACGCTGCGGATAGAAAGTCCTTTCCAGACAAGCACAAACTATCAGTTCAGGAAAGAAAGGGTCTCAAACTCAAAGACTCCTTTAGGGCCCATAGGTCTGAGGGTCAGAAAAAACCCTGGGGACAGAGGGGGTGCAATTTTTCGCCCTCCTGACCAGCCCCCCAAAACTCAATGACAATTTGATTGTGGTGAGGGGGGGTGAGGAGGACCGGGGGGGCTTTCCTCCCACATTGGGAAGAGGTCTCCTCCAGTCAATTTGTTTTGGGAATTGTAAGGAGGGGTACCGCTTGGAATTCTCAAGACCTCCCCAATACAATAATAATAAATGTTGGCAAACAAAAAAACAAAAAAAAACAAATAGACTACATAAAAGAGGAGAAATAACTTAGACCAAAAGCAAAAGGTAGGCAATAGAGACAACAAGAGCAGAAGGAAGAAAAGGAGCAATTCCAATTTACATTCAAATAATTTGAGTAATAACTATATGAAGCAAGGAATCAGTTCCCTTATAGCAGGTTAAACAGCACACTGCTTGTGCTGTCTAATCTGTCCCTCTATGATGTAAAAAACCTGGTTGATCCTGCCTATTCCTGTGCCCCCTTTAGTATTCTGACCACGGTAATTATGGCTGCTGATCCATAATTACCATGGTCAGGTTACGTGTCTCTCTTCCCCCTCCCTGCCTGTCAGCGCCTGTGTGTAAGCCATCTCCTCCGTGCCCCTCCTCCTGCTATTAGTAGCTAGTTAAATAAAGATAAGGATTACTGCCAGCACCTCAGTTTTACTAAGCCATCCTACACTGTGTATAAGTTTGTATAAAATTGTGTCTGTAAATACCTTTTTCAGATAATTTCTGGCCAGTCCGGGCGCTCTCCTTCCCCAATCTAAAGGCAACAGTGAGAGGGGCTGAGATCCCCCTCTGACATCAGTCGGGAGGTCAAGTGACCACTCTGCTCTCCGCTTAGCCCCTCCCACTGTAGTCCTTCGTGGCCAGTGGGAGTAAACCTAAACAATGACAAATTTTTGGTATTCGGGAGAGAAATGGTTGACGTCAGTGGGAGGAATATTGCCCCATTTTTTGCTGTCAGTGGAAGGAATTATATCCCATCCTTGGTGTCAGCGGCAGAAAATTCAAGTTAGCCTTACTGGTAACTTTTCCAAGAGTCTTTCAGGACAGCACTTGGGAGAGAGTGACTCCTCCCCTTGCAAACAGGAAACACCTCTTCCACCAAACTTTAAAAGGAGGCTCCTTTCCACACATTGTCAGTAGTAGAGAACCTCCGGCACCAAACTGGAACACATAATCGAGATATGATTAGTCACAGTATATATATATATATATATATAGATACATATATATACATATATATATATATACATACACACACACATACATACACACATACATACACATACATATATACACAAACATATACACACACACACACAATAGGGCGGGATGCTGCTGTCCTGAAAGACTCTTTGAAAACAAGTTACCGGTAAGTCTTGAATTTTCCCTAACTTCCCCTTTCAGGACAGCACTAATAGAGACTTAGGGAGGGACCACAGCCTGCACAACCTTTCTGCCAAAAGCCTGATCCCCTGCTGACAGGAGATCCACTCTGTAATGACAGACAAATGTTAAGTAACTTGACCACGTAGCCACCTTACAAATCTGATCTGGGGTGGCACCAGCTCTTTCTGCCCATGTAGTGGCCTGGGCCCTCGTTGAATGAGCCCTAATTCCCAGCGGAGGAGATAAACCCATCTGAAAGTAGGCTACAGAAATAGCTGTCTTAAGCCATCTAGCCAATGATCCTTTTGATGCTTGGTGGCCTTTTTTGTTTCCAGAAAAAAGAATAAATAATGAATCTGAAGCTCTAAACCCTCCTGTTACTTCCAAATAATGTAAAAGGATACGTCTTATGTCCAAGTTGTGGAACTGCTCTTCCTTTTTACCCGAAGGGTTAGCACAAAAAGTTGGGAGAATAATCTCCTGAGACCTGTTAATAAAACTTACCACTTTTGGCAAAAAACCTGGGTCTACCTTAAGGACAACTCTATCTGGAAAAACTGACAGAAAATGCTCCTTTACTGATAGGGCGTGCAGTTCACTAATCCTTCTTGCTGAAGTAATTGCGACCAGAAAAAAAGTTTTCAAAGTTAAATTCTTTAGGGAAATGGTCTGTAAAGGCTCAAATGGTTCTTTTACAAGAGCTTGTAGAACCATCGAGAGATCCCAATTTGGAAAATGTCTTACCGGGACCGGTCTTGACCTGGAAAGTGCTTTGATAAATCTCATGATCGGAGTTTCTGAAGATAATGATCTCTCCAGATAAACCCCCAAGGCGGCCACTTGCACTTTAACCGGTTCAATACCGGGCCTTTTCACCCCCTTCCCAGACCAACTTTTAGTTTTCAGCGCTGTCGCAATTTAAACGACAATTGCGCGGTCTTGCGACGTTGTACCCAAACAAAATTTACGTCCTTTTTTCCCCACAAATAGAGCTTTCTTTTGGTGGTATTTGATCACCTCTGCGGTTTTTATTTTTTTGCGCTATAAACAAAAGAAGAGCGACACATTTGAAAAAAAACACAATATTTTTTACTTTTTGCTATAATAAATATCCAAATTTAAAAAAAAATAAAAAATTTCCTCAGTTTCGGCCGATACGTATTCTTCTACATATTTTTGGTAAAAAAAAAAAAAAATTGCAATAAGCGTATATTGATTGGTTTGCGCAAAAGTTATAGCGTCTACAAAATACGGGATAGATTTATGGCATTTTTTTAAAAAAAATATTTATTTTTTTTTTTACTAATAATAGCGACGATCGCGATTTTTTTCGTGACTGCTACATTATGGCGGACACATCGGACACTTTTGACACATTTTTGGGACCATTCACATTTATACAGCGATCAATGCTATAAAATTGCATTGATTACTGTGTAAATGTGACAGGCAGTGAAGGGGTTAACCACTATGGGGCGGGGAGGGGTTAAATGTGTTTCCTAGGGAATGCTTCTAACTGTAGGGGGAGGGGACGCACAAGGGGAGGAGACCGATCAGTGTTCCTCCATTTTGGGAACACAGATCGCTCTCCTCTGAGCTGACAGGACGTGGATGTGTGTGTTTACACACACACACATCCACGGTCCGGCCCGGTTAACGGGCAATCGTGGGTGCCCGGCGGACATCGCGGCCGCCGGGCACACGCACCGGGTCCCGAGCAATGCAGCGGGCGCGCACGCTCCCGGCGGTGCGCCCGCCCCCTAAGCGGCCGGGATTTCCAGGACGTCATATGACGTCCACCCAGGATGGGAGATCCCATCTGTGGACGTGATTTGACTATATGCGGGTAGGGAAGTGGTTAAGAGTGCTGACCGCAAGATCTTTGTTTGCACCCTTTTGCAAAAATTCTAGCACAGAAACTAGGTCTTTAACCTCCCTACGGTCTGAATGACAGAAAGAAACATAGACTTTCCATACTTTGGCGTAAATACCCCTGGTTACCTTTTTCGTACTAGAAAGCAACGTAGTTATTAACTTTTCTGAAAAGCCTTTGCTCCTCAGCAATTGCTCCTCAGATACCAGCCAGCGAGCTTTAACCTGCCTACATCTGGATGACAGACTGGCCCCTGAATCAACAAATCCTGTCTAAGCGGAAGATGCCAACATGGTTTGATTGCCAACTGTAGAACTGTGGAAAACCAAGCTCTCTTTGGCCAATATGGAGTAATCAAGATTATTGATACCTTCTCTTTTTGTATCTTTCTCAACACTAGTGGAATCAACCTGAATGGAGGAAAAGCATATCCTAGGTGAAAATTCCACGGATGCGCCAGAGCATCTATCCCCTGAGACCTGTCATCTCTCTGAAGGGAGAAAAATTGCGGGAGCTGCGTTTTGTCTTGACGCAAACAGGTCTACCTCCTTGTTCAGACTCCACTCCGATTCCTGCACTTTCTGTCAGCTCAGATAATCCGCTACTTCGTTTAATGTGCCTTTTAGATGGACTTCAGATAGTGATAGTAAGTGATTTTCCGCCCACTCCAGAATCTCTACTGACAGTAAGTGAAGAGCCCTGCTTCTTGTGCCTCCCTGTTTGTTCAGGTAGGCTATGGTAGTGGCATTGTCTGACAAAACCTGGACATGGCACCCTATGAGGCTTTGAGAGAAGAAAGCTAATACTAGGGCGACCGCTTTTAGCTCTCTCCAATTTGAGGATTTTTCGGCCTCGACCTGGAACCATGTTCCCTGTGCGAAGGCCTGACCCATGTGGGCCCCCCATCCCTGCAAACTGGCTTCTGTTGTGACCACTTTTCCGGTCGGAAAAGACCAAAGAAGACCTCTTTGTAGAACTACATGCCTTTTCCACCACCACAGTGATTGTTTGACTCTGGTGGGGATCTTTATCTTCGTATCTAGACTCTCTGTGCTGTGGTTCCATGTTCGCAGAAGGAACCTCTGGAGAGGCCTGAAATGCAGCCTTGCCCATTGGATGGCTGGCATAGAAGAGGTTAATGTCCCCAGAACTGACATAACCCTTCGGACTGAAATCAGCTGGTTTGTCTGTAGTGTCGTTACTACCCTCTGAACCTTGATCTTTTTCTCTTCTGGGAGAAAAATCTTTTGTTTCACCAAATTTATCAAGTAACCCACAAAAAGTACTTGTTGGGCTGGAACGATATTCGATTTTTGCACATTCACTATCCACCCTAGTGACTCCAAATGACTGCGGGCTCTGTTCAGATCCCCCTGCAACTTTTCCCTGGATGGGGCAAAAAAAGAGGAGGTCGTCCAGATATGGGATTACCGCAATCCCCTGGAGTCGAAGAGGGGCGAGAGCTTCCGCCATTACTTTTGTAAAAATACGCGGCGCTGACGCCAGGCCGAAGGGAAGGGCCCTGAACTGAAGATGTATAATCTCTTTGCCCATCTTCACCGCAAACATCAGGAATCTCTGGGACTGAGGTGCTACAGGAACATGAAGGTAAGCATCCATCAGATCGATTAATGCCATAAAATATTCTTTTGTCAGAATGTTCCTGACTGTGAAAATCAAGTTCATACAAAACTTTTTGTATAGGACCGATTTGTTCAGTGGTTTCAGGTTGAGAATAAGACGGAAGTTTCCGGATGGTTTTCTTATCAAAAATGTGTGAATAGAAGAACTGACCCTGTTCTTCTGGGGATACTGGTATCACGACCCTCTGGTGCCTCAGATCCTTTAAAAGTTTCTTCATAGCCAGGGCCTTTGTTAGATCCCTTGGTTAATTTGTTACAAAGAATCTTTCAGGAGGGCGATCCGAAAACTATCCTGTAACCCTGGGACAGCATGTCTAAAACATATTGATTTTCTGTCATGCTGGCCCAAAGGGGAAGGAAACTTTGAAGCCTTCCCCCCACTGGTACGCACTGGACATTTCCTTTTCCCTTCCCCTTCTGTGATGCCCAATTTTTCCTTTTCTCCTGGGGTTTGGATTGTTCTTGAGCCCTTTGGGAACAAAAAAACGTTTAACTGGCTGTTTTTTCTTTTTGATAGGGAAAGACTTCTTTTTTCAGCTGTTCTATCTAGAACTGCATCTAAGTCAGGACCAAAAAGCAAGTCTCCCAGGAACGGTATCCCACACAGCTTATTTTTGGATGCTGCGTCCCCCGGCCACGTTTTTAACCACAGAGTCCTTCTGCCTGAGTTAGCTAAGGCTGCAGATCTAGCTGTCATTTTAATTGATTTCACTGAGACATCAGAAATAAAGGCAACAGCGGCTGACAGAGTCGAGAATGAATCCAAAATTTCTTGTCTTGGTGAGTCTGCTGAAATATGGGTCTTAAGTTGATCTAACCAGAACTCCATATTCCTGGATACCACAGTAGTCGCCATAGCAGGTTTAAGATTCCCCAAGAGGGATTGCCAAGCCCTTTTAAGTAGCTGATCCATCCTTTTGTCCATGGGAACTCTTAACACCCCCATGTCCTCGAATGCCAAATCTGTTGACCTTGAGACTTGGGAAAATGCAGCATCTAGTTTGGGGCTTTTGTTCCAAACCGCTGGATCTTTATCAAAAGGAAAACGCCTTTTTAAGGCTTTAGGAAAGAAAGGTTTTCTCTCAGGCTCTGTCCACTCCTTTTTAATGGTCTCGGAAATAACTGAGTGCACTGGGAAATTGTGATTTTTGCGTTCGCGGAGCCCTGTATACATTTTGTCATGCAGAGATAACTTTTCTTTCCTCTTCCAGACCCAGTGTGGTATAGATTGCTTTTAACAGGCCATCTACTTGTTTTAAAGACAACTTAAATTTTGAAGGTAAATTTTCTCCTTCCTCCCCCTCATCAGATTCCTCTGCAGACTGGGAGGGGGCATGTCCCTCTGGGGTAGGAGATGCCTCAGTCTCCGTCGGGATTACAAGTGAGCCCTGAGAGGACTGTGAGGTAGTTGGCTGACTCAGGGATGGGTTTGCTAGAGAAGAGCGAAATGATTGAACAGTCACATCAAGTTCTTTTTTAAACAGATGCAATCAAGTCGCAAGTGGAAGAAGCTTCTTCTTTAACTAGCGAATCAATACAGGCTTGACATAAAGTCTTCTGCCATCCTTCAGCTAGTTTAGCTTTACATGAAGGTCATTTCCTTTTTTCCACTGTGGGTGCATGTGCCGGTGTCAGGCCTGTCGTTATTGGCACGTGCACGCCATCCTCATATATACATACATCCATTATTTTGATCATATGTCGGTATGCATGTATTTTTTCTACTTCTTATATTTAACCCTTGTGCACGCTCCTTGTGTATACATGAAATGAACCATGTTTCAATGCCTGTAGACCTATGTCATTATATAAACATTTTATATTGTAACTTACCTCCACTATTCATTTGCTTCATCTAAAGCCCCGATTCCCTCTTTTTTTTCTTGATTCATTACCGGGATGGAGGCACCTCAGGGTGCTTCATTTAAAGTCCCACTTTCCCCCTTTTTATATACCTTTTTGACACTGGATCAGAGCTCTTGGTCTGCCATGAGACAAAAAGAGACCATCCCAGTGAGACAACCTTCTCTTTAATGACGCTCACCACAGGTGCACAGTGAGAACTAAAGCTTGCCTCATGTGCCCAGACAGGCCCCTGCCACCTGGGGGGGGGAGGAGGGAAGAGACCCCACAGTAAAAGGAGGACAGTATACAACTGCCCCTTACCTGGGCCTTGCTGGTGCCTGTGCCTTTCCCACTTGCTGCCGCCATCGATTCCATCAAGGAGCGCTTGCTGTGCGTGTTATGTGGCTAAAAATGCCGGTTCCAGGCTCCAATAGCGCCAGTGCGCTGGACCGGAACCGCCAAATAAGACCAGCCCTGTTCGTCCCCTTTTCCTCTGCGATTTCAGGCAGAAATGACGCTGTACGCCTGCTCCGTGGGCGCCACCTCCTTCCCGGATGCCTCACTTCCGGCGGATGGAGCCCCGCTGCCATTCCCAAGATGGCGGCGGCGAAAAATAAGCAAAAGGCGGCGTACCAAAGCAAAAAACAAACTGAATAGCGACCGCCTGCCTTGCCGCCGCCTAGAAGTAATGCCCACGAAAGTCTGACTCACCCTGAGTCCATATGAAGAGGGAGAGGGAGCCCAGCCAGCAGCACCTAACAATAGCTGTGGATGGGAGGAACAGCTCTCATGAGGTAAGTAAAAAACAAAAATTTGGTGAAAAACACAGGAAACCTGAGCTCCCAGGACAGCACCTGAGAGCCCTAACTTCCCCACGAAGTGTTCACTCCGGAGGAAACACAAAAACTGACAATGTGTGGAAAGGAGCCTCCTTTTAAAAGTTTGGTGAAAGAGGTGTTTTCTGTTTGCAAGGGGAGGAGTCACTCTCTCCCAAGTGCTGTCCTGAAAGACGTTAAGGGAAATAATGCCTCAAAGGCCAGATGAAGGCAAGCAAAGGGCCACAGTTTGCAGACCGCACCGCCACACTACCACTGGGTGGAGACATCAGCACCCAGCAGTGGAAGGGGCGTTAATCTTCCCAGGGCTCTGGTGTGTCAGAGGAAAGGCAGCCTGCTCTGGCGCTGCTGTAATCATTGAGCGGGGATTGGAGAGGGAGCTAGAAGGAGGCACAGGCACCTGGCCGGTTGCACACAGCCTGGCCTCTGAGTATCTGGTGGCAGGCTACAGGTGGCAAGTGGAACGCTGCATCTAGTGGCAGGCTACGGATGGCAATTGACAAGCTGCATCTGGTGGCAGGGAATGGTGGTAAGGGGCACGTTGCATTTGGTGGCTGGAGATGGTGGTAAGTGACAAGCTGCATCTGGTGGCAGGGGATGATGGCAAGGGGCATGCTGCATCTGGTGGCAAGCGACACGCAGCATCTGGTGGCAGACGGTGGTGGCAAGCGACAAGCTCAGGGCTCCCACAGATTCTGCATTATGTTGAACCATTTCATTATATAGTGTGCTTCAATCTTCCTGACAACATATCAACCATGGTGTCAGGATGATTGAAGTGCTAACACCAGCCATTTTCCCAACAAAATACACCCAGCTCCCGGCAAAATTTTCTTCCAAGGAAGCGGTTACCCATTCCAAAAAGGTTGGGGACCACTGACTTAGAGCCAAGATCAATAAGGTTAAATAGTACAAACATAGCAGCTTTTATTTGTTGTGTAGCACATTTTGACAGCTTTTTGAGAGTGCACATTTCAAGATCTTAGAACAGTTTTAAGAAAAAAAAAAATTTGAATTACATACCAGAAAGAAGCATGTTACCATCAAAGACAGATTTTGAAGGAATCCTTGGTCTACAGTGTTTCACAGCTTCTGCAATTTCCCTAATAAAATACAATTTATAATATATACAGTTTGTAAAAGAGAAACTAAAAAGTGAAGACTTGAAATACTGACAGGTGCACATCTGCCCACCCAAAGCTCCCCCCCCCCCCCATTCAGGCAACTCTGTACTCTAGCAAATAATGCCATTGCATACAAATCATCTTTTTGCAGGTAGCATTGTGATCTGGGGACCTAGTTGCCCACTCATAAGAAAATATAGGCCCATTATAGTTAATCCTACCTACTATGGGCCCCTTGTGGTCTCAGACAAAGAGTTGAAGTGTCAACGGCAAGCAACAGGGCCCCAAGGGCCCTGGATATAACCGTGTGACAAAGTAAATCTACCAAAAATTGAGTATCAATTTTATCTGATGAAAAAGAACCAAACCACACACGATTCCTGTCCAAATTCAAAGTTTGCACTGCTATATGCGAACCGATTTCGGGGGCTCATTAACTTTCTATTGACACCCGCAGCGGTTTGCATAGGGCAGTGTAAACTGCCTGCAAGTTCTATGGTATGTGGAAACCAGCACTGGAATCACACCGATTCCTGCATTGCACTGGTGTGAACCAGCACTTAAAATCAATACTTATCTTTTTGCCAGAAACTTTTGCTTTTTGAGCCAGCCTGCTCCGGTTATATGAGCTGCAAGTCTCAGACTCTAAAGCCAGTGTCCTTTTACCACTCCTTTTCTCCCTGGCTATACACAGAACACCCAGCATTCTCTGACTGACCAACCAAGGGGAGAGGGGGCAGAAAAATATAACTAGCACTGCAATCTAAGACCAGCAGCTCTCATACCTGGAGTGGAAGAAAAGTGCAGCAAGAGCTATACTTTTCCAGGAGAAAGAAAAGTTTTGATTTTCAAGTATTGCAAAGCAATACAGACATTACAGCTGGGCATAGGAAACATTTCTTTACACATCAGAACTTAAACATCTAAGCCAAAATTCCACATTAAAGAAGCAAATTACCTAAATGTATACATAAGGATTTAGTAAGAGCGCCTGCACGGTTTCCTGAAGAAAATTGTTATTTTTATGGTTTTATTTCACTTATTGACCGATGTTGCTCTTTAAAGAAAGCATGGTAACAAACAAAAAGACAGAAAAATGTACCTAATATGGGCTGGAGTAGTTCCACAGCAACCCCCAACAATATTCACCAAACCATCCACTGCAAACTCCTGCCAACAAGAACAAAAGCTTATTCATTTTTACATATTTACAAACACAATAGTATTTTATATATATATATATATATATATATATATATATATATATATATATATATATATATACACACACACACACATATATATACACATATATATACACACACACATACACATATATATATATACACATACATACACATATATACATACACAGTATAAATAATTCAATGACCATCTCAATTATCTGGTGCCGGCTCTTCAATTTAACATTATATTTAGTTCTACTCAAATTTTGTCTCTGAACACTTATGTATACAGGGACAAAATATAGTTAGTGATCTTTACACAAAATCGACAGCTCGTAATCAATTACTACATAACAGAAGCTTTCATGCTCCAGGAGTCTTTAAATCAATACCTAAGTCAACTGACCCGAGTGACGAGGATAGTTTATGATCCAATAATGCGTCATAAACTAATTTAGATGGAAAAGCGACTCACACAGACTGTTTACCCTTTAGCATTGATACACAAAAAAAAATGTATGCTTTTATCTTCTTCTGATTTAAATAACTTTTAGACAGAGGAGAATCCTTTTTGTATCTCAGCTTCACCCCTTCTCATTTTTGGGTGTTCGGTATCTTCAGAAAACACTGGTCTCTCAGGGAGAAAGATCCCTGAATTTAATGTACCTCCTCTTCCTTCATATAGACGTCGTAAAACTCTACGTGATATACTGGTGAGAACTAATCAGTATTGAACACCAACCGCTTTTTAGGACCCCGTAACAATGGTTCCTTTTCCCTGTCTGAACTGCATTCAATATGCAATTCTATGACAAAAGGAAAATTTCTCTCTTCCCCACAGAGGACACAGGATTGATATTAAGGGATATTACACTTGCCAATCCTCTTACGTTATCTATGTGATTAAATGCCCATGTGGTCTTCTATATGTGGGCGAGACTACACAGAAGATCAAAGATCACATTGCAAGTCATACAATAAATATTTAATAAAAGACAACTTAACTCAACTATCGTTAGCTAGGCACTTTATTGAGCAAGGGCATGCAATTACTTAAATTTTATTGTTATAGATGGCGTCAATCGCAATAAAAGAGGGGGCAACCGTGAGTTCATTTTAAGAAAGAAATACAGTGGATATATATATATATTTTTTTTTTTTATTTTTTTTTTTTTAGATACAATGTACCCCAAAGGGTTCAAGTATGAGATGGATTTGTACCCCTTTGTGTGAATAGGTCTCTCTTTAGATGTTTATAACGAATGATTTCAGTGTGATTTATTGTTTAGGATTTTTTTGAATAAACTGACATACAGGATGATGATTTAGGGGTATAAAATATATGAATATTTGCCTCTTCATTATTATTATTATGGTTTTCCCTATAATAGGTTGTCAGTAAAGATATGTAGGAAAGTGATGTTGGGGATTGTATCCAGCTTTCAGTCATTTCCTTGTTCTTTATTGATTGAAGATATCTGTTGCAAATGTAATTTTGGATGATTACCTAATTGACTTGATTCCAGATGTGTTTATGAAATACCGATACGCATTTCTTAAATGTTTAAGTGTTCCTGTCTGAAGAAGGGCGCTATCTAAAAAGGCCCGAAACTTTAACAAATGATGGGATACCTTTAATATATTTTGTTTTTAATAAAATGTTTGTGCAGTAATCCTTTGAACTCTATATAGATTTGTTTTTAACCACTAGCCTACCAGTCATACTGCGGCAGGTCGGCTCTCCCGCAAATCGCCAAAGCTGTACGTCATTGTGACAGATTTCTTCACTCACTGGAACCAAAATGGGTTCCAGGAGAGAGAACCTCATCATTCCCTGTGCCTGTGTTTTGTAATTGGCAGCAAACAAAAACACTTGCACATAAGTGTGATGTCCGGGTGGTCGATTACTCAAGGGATGATTTCTCTGCCCTCCAGGATAGGGGATATCCTAATAGTCACAGAAAAAACAGCAGGCTCTCATGGGATGTGTCCACATGTATATGTATAAATTGAGCTGAAGGACCCACTACTGCTAGGCTCTAAGGAAGGTGGTTTTCCTTCAAATTACGTCAGACAGCAGAAGCCCTGATGTCTTCTTTGTCATTTGGAGACTGTCGGTTTCAGGACTAATTGCCACAATTTGTTGGCATTTACAAGCGATATTTCTCCACATTTGTGAGTAGTTTTTATCAATAAATAAACTTGGGATAATGCACTAGGCTGGTGCGCCCTCCCCTTTATTTTTTCTGTGACTATTTAGGAGAACCGATTAGCAGGTTGAGGCCAAAAATCATTGGCCTGGACCTAATGACTGATTGGTGCTGAAACGAATCACAGCACCGCTGGGAGCCTGGATCACATACTGTATATAAATATCAAAAAATTGGAGATGCAATCTCAGTTTAAGTTGAATTCCTTTACTTCAATCTCCATGCATATAAAAGTTACAAGCGACTGCACAGTTTCGGACAGCACATGTCTTTCATCAAGCTTTTACCCACATTTAAAGCTCCATACACATACAGAACATCAGTGTTCACTAGTGATGCACTAAATGGGTTTTTTGGTGCCGAAACCGATACCGAAAATAAATCTTCCTTGATCCCGAAACAGAACCGAAACAGGCTTTTTTTTTATATACTACACAAAAAAATTATTGAATATACAAAATTGTGTTACATTCGTATTCTTTATATTATATTCAACTTAATCATTAATTTTATGAAGAAAAGAATACTACAATTCAGCTTTGTCAAAAAGTACTTTAATAAAAAGTAACCCACATAAAATTGGACAGTGGACACAGAAGATAAAAAATAAAATGAAATAAGACTGCAGTCAGTGCACATACACCATACCAAACAAAACAGGCATAAAAATAAAAAAATATATAAAAATAATAAAAATATTTAATATTAATATAATATGAAAATGCCAAAGACTGACTTTTATTATTTATTTCCAACTTACATCAGAACTAGTAATTCAGTTCTCTCTCCCTAAGGTGTCAGCGGCTGGATGTGTGAAAAGTATGTATGTAGCTGCGTGTTACATACATAGTCATACAGTAGACCGCACTGTGTTCTGGCCCCGGGTATGGGCGGAGACATCCTAGAACACAGACTAGTCTACAGCAGCGGTGCTCAGCCAATCACAGCAAGCAATGTAGACTAGTCTGTGTTTATGGAAGTCACCACCCATACCCGGAACACAGTGTGGTACTGTAGTATGTAGACAGCCACAGATACAGAACATACAGTTTTGCACATGCAGCAGGCTGACAGCTTAGGGAGAGACAATGACAGTTTGGCCCAACAACAGAACAAACTATGTATAAGTAATACTTTAAAGAACAACTCTCTCAACTAACCATAACAGAAACAATATGGCAGAAGGCCGTTATTCCATTTCACAGTTTCTGTAAATATAGTATAGTACAGTGCTATCTGCTATGCTATAATAACATTTTTATCTTATTATTTTCTTTCAACTTAAATGAGAACTAGTAGTTTTTTTTCCCAAAGTTCTCTCCCTAAGGTGTCAGCGGCTGGATGTGCCATATAAAAGTGTATGTATGTAGCTGTGGGTTAAATACACACTAGTCATACAGTAGACCACATGGTTCCGGCCCCGTTTATGGGTGGGGACATCCTGGAAGTGGAACACAGACTAGTCTACAGCAGCGGTGCTCAGCCAATCACACCAAGCAATGTAAACTAGTCTAGTCTGTGTTTATGGAAGTCACTGCCCATACCCGGAACACAGTGCTGTATAGTACTGTAGTATGTAGGCAGCCACAGATACAGAACATACAGTTTTGCATTTGCACATGCAGCGGGCTGACAGCTTAGGGAGAGACATAGTTTAGCCCAACAGCAACAAACTATGGTACAGTAGGTCAAAAGCTGGAGTTCTCTCAAATTGAAGTGCAAAAAACTGTAGAAGAACTACAATGAACCACCAACAAATGGCACAACTAGACAATTGGAACATACTAGGTAGTCAGTCATACTATGTTGTATTTTCCAAATGTCCAATAGCACAGTCCAATACCAATTCATTTACTATGTTCAACATGGTAAATGAATTGGTCTATGCTACGGATTTTTAAATCTATTTCAGTAAAAGTGGCAGATTTCGCTTTAACAACAAAAGCTGTTCAGCTTTCTCACAGGAGAGACTGTTTCTCTTCTCATCAAGAATATGAGATGCTAGACTGAATAGTCTCTCACTCTCTGTACTGGTGCTTAGGGCAGATAAATATCTGCGTGCAATCTGTGCAAGGGAAAATGTTCTTTATTGATGTGCCAGTACTCAAGGGGATTGTCACTTCTGGCAATAGGCTGTTCAGCTAAATAAATGTGCAGCTGTTGGGTAGCTGCACTTGTTGTGGCACCGCTATGGATTGGGGTGCATTCGTGTAAAATTTCTTCAAACATATCAGATATGGAGGGAGTGTGTTCCTCTTCACTTGTATGCGACCGTTTCTCACTTTCTTCTGTGTGACACTCCTTCACTAGATGCTTCCACCACCTCCATTTGTGCCAGTATCATTTCCTGTGCACGCTTTTTTCTCACATTAAAGTAATACTCTTTAAATCGAGGATCTAGAACTGCTGCAATGCAGTACAGAGGGTTGGACTCGGTGTCTCGAAACCGGTTGGTAGCGGCCTCCAGTAGAGTGGTTTTAGCCGTTTTTACGCCATGGTCTGTTTCTACCTCTTTTCCAAGCAGACACTTCAGTGCAGCAATCAAGGGGATAACTTCAGCAAGGGAAGCATTAGCTGAGCTTATTTATTTTGTTAACTGTTCAAATGGAGATAGAAGAGAAACTATTTTCAACTAACGTCCACTGATGTGCACTCAGTGTTGCTTGCAGCTCGTAATCTGCAATGTATGCAGCTAAAACACGCTTTTGTTCAAAAAGACTTTGTAGCATATAGTAGGTGCTGTTCCAGCGAGTGGCTACATCTTGCTGCAGTCGTTCAGGTGCCATTCCAAACTGTATCTGCAAAGCTTGTAATCTGGAATAAGCAAGCGGAGAATGCTTAAAGTGACCCACAATTTTTCTTCCTTTTGATACGATATCAGATATGGTGCACTCAGCAATCCTTCATTCACAGCCAATTGTAGTGTGTGTGCCATGCACGGTATGCTTTGAAGTTCACTGTCCTCCATTGCCTTTGCCATGTTACGCGCATTATCTCGGACAATCAAATGCACTTTAGACTTCTCAATGTGCCAAGTGTCGAGCATGGTTTTTTAAAGCATCAGATATTGCTGCTGCAGTATGTGATCCAACAAACTCACGTGCGTTAACTAGGATGTTTTGCAATTGAAATTTGTCATCTATCCACTGTGCCGTCAGGCTGAGCATGCTCATTGGACTGACATCTGAACTCCAAATTTCGGTAGTAAAACTGATTGCTATGTCGGTAGTCATGAGCTCCTGAACGTGTTTTCTAATACTGCTAAACAATTCATGTAGACATGTAGTCTGCAAAGTATCGTCTGCTTGGTAGTGAGTAACGCGGCTCAATATGTTGCATGAGCCTACGGAATGTCCTCCACAACAGAGAATGGCTGGTCGTCTAATGCAATAAATTCCATAATTTTAGCTGTAATGGCATGAGCTTTGGGACTGTCACTTGCATATTTTTTAACCTTTTCAAACATTGTGGCCACAGATGGTGTTAAGCCTAAGGCACTTTTTGAAAGTGGCGCTGTTTTCTTGTAATCAGAATGCTGAACTGGATGACGTGTTTTCAGGTGGTGTATCAAACCTGTTGAAAAATTCCTTGGCACTGTACCACCTCTTGAAAATTCTGTTGAGCAAAGAGTACAGATTGCAAGTTTAGGGTCTTTATCAGAAACTTTAAAATATTTCCACACTGCAGACATGGTCCACCTTTGCTGGGAACATAGAATAATATCATAGAATGATTTATAGTGGGAGTAAAATCTAAGGGGGGGGGGGTATTAATATTAATATATATTAATATATTAATATATTATATATGAAATATAATATATTATTTATTGCATACTGTCATGTTTAAAAAAATCATGCGCTTGCTGTCATGTCAGTACTGTATAACTTATACTAAGCTGTCAAAGTGACACACAATAACAGCAAGCGCATGAATTTTATACTGTATACTACAGAATAGCTAAAAAAAATAGCTTGCAATTTGCAAATTCATTACATTACATTACAAATCATCTGTAATCAGTCAGTTCAATTATATAATTTTTTTTGCTACAAGTCAGATCAGATGTACTGCAGTGCAGACACAGTCATTTTAAATACCGTATATACTCGAGTATAAGTCGAATTTTTCAGCACATTTTTTTGTGCTGAAAGTGCCCCCCTCGACTTATACTTGAGTCAAGCACTTTTCTGCAGCAAAAAATTTCATTTTCCGAACCGAATTTGGGGCCCCGTATCTCAGGGCCACTTGGTGCTAGGAACCCCAAATTTGGTGTGAAACCCCAGCGGAACTGGTACCACAACATATCCAAAGATGAAGTTCCTAGCACTACGTGGCCCCGAGATACGGGGCCCCAAAATCGGTTCGTAAAATGTCATTCTCTGCTGAAGAAAAGTGCTTGACATTTTCTGAACCGACTTTGGAGCCCCATATCTCAGGGCCACTTGGTGCTAGGAACCCCAAATTTTGTGTGCAAACCCAGTGGAACTGGTACCATAACATATCCAAAGCTGGGGTTCCTAGCACCAAGTGGCCCTTAGATACGGGGCCCCAAAACCGGTTTGGAAAATGTCATTCTCTGCTGCAGAAAAGTGCTTGACATTTTCTGAACTGATTTTTGGGGCCCTGTATCTCAGGGCCACTTGGTGCTAGAAACCCCAGCTTTGGAAATTTTATGGTGTTAGTTCCACTGGGTTTGCACACCAAATTTGGGGTTCTTAGCACTAAGTGGCCCCGAGATACGGGGCCCCAAATTCGGTCAACTGTGTCCATCTGCAGCAATGTCATTTCAGGACCCTTTGGGTTCAGAGACCCCAAATTTTGGCTGCAGCTAGGGGGCCTCTAGGAACCCTTAACTACCGAGTTTGAAGTTCAGGGGACCTTTGGCTGCAAATGGGCACAGTGAGGCATGCAAATGGGCACAGTGATGCTGCAAATGGGCATTGTTGACCCTCTTTTCCACTTACAGTAGCTGTGCATTTCTCACCCTCGTCTTATACTCGGGTCAATAAGTTTTTCCCATTTTTTTTGTAGTAAATTAGGGCCTCGACTTATACTCGGAACGACTTATACTCGAGTATATACGGTAGTCAGTACTAGACTAGTACTATAATAAAATAATCAAGAAATAAAATTACCAGTTTGTTTCTGTCAGTTTAAGAAGGCAAAAGCAGCAATGCTCACCGGCGAATAGTAATGGTAGCCATCCAGGAGTGACAGTGCACACTATATGAAGCCATCTCTCGCTTCCCAGCACCGTCTCTTGCTTCCCAGCAGTGTCTCTCAGGTCCCAGCAGCGTCTCACAAGCACGAGGAGCGTCCGCGGGGAAAGTGCTAGCGTCTCAGCAGGGAACATGCTTACGAGTGCAGCGTTGCGGCGTCTTAACCGCGAGGAACGTGCATGCCGCACTCAACGAGTGACTTCACCCGCTGGTTCTGCCGCCTCTACTGCGCATGCGCGATTTTCAGCGCCAGTATCGGCAAGAATTCTTTCGGCTTTTTGCCGAAAGGGCCATTTTCGGCAGATATGTTTCGGTGGCCGAAATTTCGGTGCATCCCTAGTGTTCACACAGGTGTATCCCTTCACCAATCTGCTTGTTAGCCCTTCAATTAACCCATTCCATTCCTAGAGTTAATATAAGCGAACAGCACCCAGAGCACCCATATAAGCTGTTTAAATGTTTCCTATATCGCCATCATGTCGATATACTAAATAAGATGTGGAAAACGACCGAACAAAAATTCTGCTTTACAGAACAGAAAAGGGCGAACCCATTAAAAATATATCACATAGAAAACTGTGGAGAGTATTCTCTTTTTTTTCTGTTAAGCATACACTGCACGATACTTCAAAAGATTTAATCTCCTCTCTCCAAAAAGAGCAAGGAGTATAAAACACAAAATCTTTAGTAAAATTATTCTGTCAAGACATCCTCTGTACCAATTATTGCCCCATGGCTACAGTATATATATATTTAACAAAAACAGATATAGATATAGATCGTAATCTTTGTTTAAGCCATATGGATGTAAAGAGTTCAATTGTTTTAGCCACCAAGCCTCCCTCCGTTTCATCTTCAGAATCCCATCACCTCCCCTTTTATCTCTACGTATCTCCTCAAACCATAGATTCTAAATCTGTATCACTGTGTCCATATTGCATATAGTGTTTGGGAACAGGTAAACCCGGTCGTTTATTCCTAATGGATGACCGATGTTGTGATATTCGGTCTTTGATTTTTTGTGGTCTCTCCAACATATACGAACTTACATGAACAGATTAATGCATAGATTACATATGTCTGGCATGTGTAAAAACTGCGGATATGATATTTTCTTTCATCTATTGGGTGTATAAAACTATCCCCTTTCCTCATCAATTTTCACTGCACACAACTGAAGGCATGGATTCAATTCACTTCTCTCGCTTCCCAAAAAATGTATTTTTTTTCCTACTTTTTTTTTTTTTTTTTTAAACACATTTATGTTCTGAATGGACTAACATGTTCCTTAAAGAGGAGTTCCACCCAGGGGGTCCATTAAAAAAAAATAAAAAATAAAAAAGTCAGCAGCTGCAAATACTGCAGCTTCTGACTTTTAATTGGACACTTACCTGTCCCTGGGTCCAGCGATGCGGGGGATCGAAGCCCCGCTCGTCCACCCCCTCCGGCATTTCAACTGTGGGCGCTGGGCTGTGGCTTCACAGCCTGGCATCCACTGCGCATGCGCGAGCGGCGCCGCTCGCCGTGATTGACCGCTCAATCACCTGGGACCTGTAATGGGTCCCAATTGATTGACAGGAGGGAGGGAGCAGAACCAAGCCCTTCCTGTGCCGAGGGGGAAGTGATGTCACCAGCCCAGGCAAAGGAAGAGGCAGACTACGAGGGACCACCTAGCAACAGGCATTTAGAGGGAAGTAAAAAAAAAAAAAACTATCCAAATGTTTTTTGGGGGTTTTTTTTTGAATTTTTCAGGTATTTTTGTTTTTTTGGGTGGAACCCCACTTTAATGTTCCTTCGATATGCCTTTAATGGTATTTCCTGCTAAAAAATTTCTATTGAAGGGTATGCATGTTGCAGTAGTGTCCAACGTTTAATGATCTTAAAAGATCTCTTCACTATAGCTATGATACTGCATGTAGAAAGAGCCGCTTCGTATTGCATTTTCTATTTTTTTTTTTTTTGTAATTTTTTCTGTGTACACTGTAGCTTCCCCAATTCATGCTGTATCATGTCCTCAGGATATCCACAGTTCCTACATTTCTCACACATTTATGCTGTTCTATGTCGTTCTCTATGCATCATGAACAATCCTTACTCTGATTAGCTGAATCCGTATAATCGATCTAAAAACATGTAAATAATGAAAGCTATCAAAAACACAACAATTAATTCCAGTCTGTAGGTTGCTCTGTATGCGTATGGAGCTATAAATGTGAGTAAAAGATTTAGTAGTATACATGCAGCTTGATGGACATGTGCTGTACGGAACTGTGCAGTCGCTTGAAACTTTTATATGTATGAAGATTGAAGTAAAGGAATTCAACTTAACCACTTAACAACCGGGCCATAGCCAAATGAAGGCTACAGGGCAGTTGCTTAACTCTGGGAGGGCGTCCAGGGACGTCCTCCCAGAATTCCGCTCTCACGCGCCCCCTAGAGCGCGCACTCGAGAGCTTCCGTGACCGCCGGGTCCAGAGGACCCGGCGCATCACGGATCTCAGTAAATGGCCGCTAATCGCGGCCGTTTACTATGTGATCGCTCCGTCAAGTGACGGAGCGATCACATGTAAACAAAACGGCGTTGTTCCATCCTGTGTACCAATCGGTACACTGTGAGCGGAGAGGGGGATGGATGGATGGTAGCAGCGCTGTGGGCTGCATCTGTAGCGCCCACAGCGCTAACCAGTGACATCCAGCCATCCATGCTCAGCCATCCCTCACTACTCTGCAGTGCCCTGCAATGCTGTGCAATACCCTGCAATACCCCGCAATATTCTGCCATACCCCGCAATACCCCGAAATACTCTGCCATACCCCGCAATACCCAGCCATACTCTGCAATACTCTGCCATAACCCGCAATACTCTGCAATACTCGGTGATACCCAGCCATGCTCGGCCACGCTCAGCCATACTCGGCCTCTGTATGTGGCCAGGCTGTGGAAGTCTCACACATGTGGTATCGCCGTACTCAGGAGGAGAAGGAGAATCTATTTTGGGGTATCATTTTTGGTATGTACATGCAATGTGTTAGAAATATTGTATAAAATGGACAACTTTAAAAAAAAAAAAACACTTCCCGCCTGCCGTCATACGACGTCCTTGACTTTGTGCGGGGATATCCGAATGATGCCTGCAGCTACAGGCATCATTCAGATATCAGCTTTTTCAGCTGGCAATTCCCTACACCATAAGAAAGATCATAGCGGCTGTTACACTGCTTGATCATTCTTACGGGAGGCGAGAGGGGACGCCCCCCCTCCCGCCGCCCTCCGGTGCTTATACCAACTCACCGCTACGATCGAAGCCAGGATCATTTTTTTGTTTTTGTTTTTTGTTTTTTATTTCAGGCACAGCCTAGAGGTGAGATGTGGGGTCTTATTGACACCAAATCTCACTGTAAAGAGGACCTGTCATGCCATATTCCTATTACAAGGGATGTTTACAATAAAAAAAAAAAAAAATTTAAAAAGCACCCCTGTCTGTGTGCTCGCATGCAGAAGCGAACGCATACGTAAGTCCCGCCCACATATGAAAACAATGTTCAAACCACACATGTGAGGTATCGCTGCGATCGGTAGAGCGAGAGCAATAATTTTGGCCCTAGACCTCCTCTGTAACTCTAAATTTGTAACCAGTAAAAAATTTTAAAGCGTCGCCTATGGGGATTTTTAAGTAGCAAAGTTTGGCACAAATCCAAAAGCTTGTGCAATTTTGAAAGGTGACATGTTAGATATCCATTTACTCGGCGTAACTTCATCTTTCATATTATGCAAAAACATTGGGCTAACCTTACTGTTTTGTTTTTTTTCCAAAAAAAGGCGTACGAAAAATTGCTGCGCAAATATCGTGTGAGATAAAAAGTTGCAATGACCGCTATTGTATTCTCTAGGGTCTTTGCTAAAAAAAATATATAATGTTTTGGGGTTCTATGTAATTTTCTAGCAAATAAATGATGATTTTTACATGTAGGAGAGAAATGTCAGAATTGGCCTGGGTGCTCCAGAACGCCTGAAGGTGCTCCCCTGCATGTTGGGCCTCTGTATGTGGCCACGCTGTGTAAAAGTCTCACACATGTGGCATCGCCGTACTCGGGAGTAGTAGCAGAACGTGTTTTGGGGTGTAATTTGTGGTATGCATATGCTGTGTGTGAGAAATAACCTGCTAATATGACAATTTTGTAAAAAAAAAAAAAAAAAACTTGATTTTGCAAAGAATTGTGGGAAAAAATGACAACTTCAAAAAACTCACCATGCATCTTTCTAAATAGCTTGGAATGTCTCCTTTCCAAAAGGGGTCATTTGGGGGGTATTTGTACTTTTCTGGCATGTTAGGGTCTTTGCTTTAATGACTCTTTCATATGTGCAAAAAGAACTGCAGACAGTATCGGAACAACTGAGTAAAGTGGAAGATGATTTAAACTCTGCAGTTATATCAGAAGAATTTGTGAAATTGAAAGACTCTGGATATCAATATTTCCAAGTACTGTCTGGATTTAGCGACAAAGAAAAGGAACAAATTTGATCGAGATAGTGAAGACCACCAAAGGAATCAGGTTTATAGATGGCAACGCTTAAACTCTCGACGAGGTCTGATGGAACAAGGGTTAACATGGAGAGATGGAGCTTCTGTTTCCCTATTACTAGCCTCTACAGATACAGGTTGTTCTCCCACAGATTTTTTGGATCAAGCTCAGTGGGGAGGCAGAACCCGAACGCAGACGAGATCATACAATTCCTGAGAGGGGTCTACAGCCATGTACCTACCACAGCGCAATACACAGGGCAATCTAAATTGGAGAACTTAGTTCACAATATCTCTAAGAGAATGCTTTCCTCTGAGCAGGTAAGTGTCCTGAACAAGGAACTAGCTTTTTGCCCTAAAGATTATTTGGATAAATTTGGATAATACTATGAAAAAGTCTTTATACAGACTTTAGTATTAGATGAAAGATGCATTTTGAACATAAACCCTGCTTTGATATAGAGAACCCTGCAGAAACTTTTGATTGTAAGAAATTGGGGCTGACAAATAAATCCAAGTCTTTTCCACCTACTACTTATCCACCAGTGGAAACCTTTGCACAAGAGGTTATGAGGCATGTATGGGATTTTGTATCTGGACTTGACTATCATGACCATAGACCTAACAATCTTTCCTTTAAAGAGAAAATGTCTCTAAAGGAGCTAAAACAGAGTGATGAAATAGTGTTGAAGCCAGTTGATAAGGGGGGCTCAATTGTGATTATGGACAGACGGATGTATGAGAAGGAAATTTATAGGCAACAAGATAATGAAGTGTATAAAAAAAAAAACTGGCTAACGACCCTACTCGGAGTATACGCAAACAAGGGGATTCTCAAACAAGCCCTTAAGGACGGGACAATCACACATATGTATGAATATTTTTTGCCTGTTCATCCTAGGGTTGCTGTTTTATATACCCTCCCGAAGATACACAAGGACAGAGAAAATCCTCTCGGATGTCCGATCATATCGGGTAGATACTCTTTGTCCTGGTATGAAAATTTTTGGACAAGATCCTCCCCCCTCTGATACGACAAACCAAATCATATCAAGGATGCCCATTTATTATTGGACAAGTTGCTGTCATTACTTGAATGTCAGGACATCCTAGAAACATGGGATGTAAAAAGCTTATATACATTCATCCCCCAAAAAGCAGGGATTGAAGCAACTATAGAGCTAATTAAGGAGAATGGATCATACTCTTTAGCACAGATTGAGCTGATAGCGAAACTGTTAACCCTGATTTTGAGCAATTACTTTTTTATTCAGGATGTTTGTACAACAGTTGTGGAAGGCTGCCCAGAGAGATTATGAACTGGCATTGGTGAACAAAAAACTCAGAAGAAGCTTTTGTATCAGTTTCAGAGGATCTTTGAGTCTGATGACCGACCTGGCCGCCTATTGGCGTTTTTGGCAAAGCCTATCCCTGATCCTATAACTATTGCCAGCATTTATGATCATAATTCTGACCTTCATTCGTCTCAGGAAGGGATAATGGATTCCTTTTTGCATTTTTACACCAATCTTTATACAAATCAAGCCCATTACATCCCCCCCCCCCCCCCCCGAGTTGCATGAATGTAGACTATTCCCTTTTGTACGCTCACACTGGCTCAGAGTTCCACATTAGAGGAACCAATTATGGTTGAGAAAATTGAACTAGCGATTAAAACTTTTGCCAAACATAAAACTCTGGGCCCAGATGGCTTTCCCGGAGAATGGTATTTAACGTATTGGGACTCTTTGCTACCTCGTTTACTAGCTCTGTATGAGGCCATTTTTAAGCTCAAAAACTGCCCGATTCACTGCGAGAGGCCCTGATAGTTTTAATTCCCAAACCAAATGAAGATTTACTGTAATATGACTCATACAGGCCAATATCATTAAACACAGACCTAAAGATCCTTTCTAAAATGTTGGCACCAAGGCTAAATAGGGTAGTTACTGTCATAGTTAGTGCAGACCAAGCTGGTTTTATTCCAGGTTGTCCTACACACAATAATATTTGTAGGCTGTTTACTAACCTGCAGAATCCAAATACTCTCTCACTATCTAGGGCTGTAGTGACACTCGACACACAAAAAGCCTTTGACTGTCGAATAGCCCTATTTGTTTTATGTATTGGAGAGATTTGGTTTTGGCAAAGATTCCCTTACTTGGATTCATATTTTATACGACCATTAGATCTTCTACGTATTAACAGCAGAGTTCCTAAACCATTTTATATTCATCAAGGTACAAGACAGGGCTGTCTGTTGTCTCCATTATTTTTTTTCAATTGCTATAGAACCACTGGAGCAACTTCTTAGGCATTCCCTAGATATACAAGGCATGTGGATTGGTACTTTGGAAGAGCGTGTCTTCCTTTACGCGGATGACATGTTTACTTATCAGATCCTCAAAATATAATTATGAAGGTGGTAAAGATTGTACAAGACTGGAGGATTTTTTTCTGGTTTCAAGGTTAACTGGTCCAAGTCAAGTGTTTTCCCGATAGACTTGGGGTTCCCCATCTCCCTTCCTCTGGAATGTCCACTGCAGGCAACCACTTAATTCCGATATTTGGAAATTCAGGTGCAGTAACCTTTAACAATGTATGTGGCAAATAATCTTCTCCCCTGTATATCCTTATTTAAAACCAAGATTACTAGTTGGAAAAAATCTACCCTTGACCTTGTCAGGGAGAATAAATCTTTTTAAAATGGTTTGGCTACCCACATTCTTATATATCCTAACAGCCCAGTATTCATTCCCAATAAGTTTTTTAAAGACATAGACCCTCTTTCCTCATTTCTTTGGTACCCCAAGGTGCTCAGACTCTCATTAACAACGCTCTAGCAGCCAACATCACAAGGAAAGCTAGCCCTTCCTAATTTGCATCTGTACAATTGTGCCTCCCAATTGGTATATTGGTGGCTCTTCCCGCAACTGAACAATGCTGTCACGGCTGCTGTGGTGACACCTTGGCAAATCTAATATATAGACGATCTGTCTTATCTACTGGAGGTACGGATCTGTTATGAGTCTCTCTCAAAATTTGTAGCCGCTGTGAATCCATTTTCCCAACTCACCTGAAACCATCTCAGAATAATCTTTTAAAGTGCTTAATGTGCTTCAGTGACAAGTACTGTCAGATAAAGTGCCATTCTGTGCTCCCCTCCTGATGTGCCCGCACTCACCAAATTGAAGTATACATTGTGCCTGTATTGATATTTATCCTCCAGTGAATGGCTGCATCTTTTCCTCGTCAGGGATTCCAACAACCAGAGAAAAACTATGTGTATAGGCTCCTCACGTGTATAGGGAAAGAAAACCAAGAGCGATCCATAACACAATACCGTTTTTATTGGTATAAAAAAAACATTTCAAAAGCCGATTTTCCACTTACAATAATCTTGTGTGTTAGCATGTAAAAATACCGCTTTGCCATTCAAACCCACGATCTGCGCTCCAACGAGCGGACGTGAAGTCACCGGAAGTGATACTTGCTTAATGCATTTCGCTCCACCCAGGAAGCATCTTCAGAAGCTGTGGATCTTCGGTGGTTAGTTCAATACTTATATTTGCAACTCATCCTACTACACCCAGTTTGGTACTTCCTCTTTGCTTATTACACCTGTTCTATCACCTTTTGTTTAAGTTAACCACTTAGTTACAATCCCGCCCCTCACTCCCCGACTACTCTTATTAGAGTCGGTGTCACTGTTTAATATATTTTGGGGGCCTCCATCTATTACAAAAAGTTGTGTTGTAGTGGTTCCTTCAGTTGCAGGCCGGGGTCACACATCCCCACACTTTCATATCAGAAATTATATAGCATGTGTAGTATAACAAGGAATTAATTTTCTCAAATACTTCTCCTGTGTTGGACTTGAACTAGGTAGTTTTTTTTTTTTAATACTTTGCATGTTCGACATGCTACACCAGTGTTTCTCAACTCCAGTCCTCAAGGCGCACCAACAGGTCATGTTTTCAGGATTTCCACTATTTTGCACATGTGATTTGATCAGTTTCACTGCCTTAGTAATTACCACAGCTGTTTCATCTGAGGGAAATCCTGAAAACATGACCTGTTGGTGCGCCTTGAGGACTGGAGTTGAGAAACACTGTGCTACACATCTCCCACATTTACGGTTTGGTCTAAAAATGTAACTGTTTTACGTGGGGGGATCCGGGATGCTCTTAACCAATCTATTTTTTTTTTTTAAATTGGTGGCCTTCTATATGTGAACGTTGGGCCTTTTGGAATTTTGAAGTATGGGGTCTCTACATAATATAGGCCAATGTTTTTTAAAGGCTTTTTCTATTTTTTTTTAATGTCTATTGAACTTGGTGTTAAATGCTGTCGTGTAATCCTTTAAATAGTTTATGTTGTAACAATTGTTCTCCATTTATGTCTCTAACTTGCTGGTTTGTTTCTCAGTTCTTGTGCCCCATATCCCTTTTCTATTAATCTATGATTGTATCCCATTGGGATTCAAAATTGCTTGGCCTTATGTAATTTCTTTTGATTCTGATTAATTGGCTTTTTGGCATTGTTTCAAGCCATCTTGGATGGTGTCCACTACTTTCTGGGATGTATCCATCGCGGTCCTTTTTTAAAAAAAAATAGGTTTTATTACCCAATTATCCTTCCCAATGGAATATATCTAGATGCAAATATTGTATTTTTTTATTTAGCATAATTGGCTGTAAATGATATCTATTTTGATTGAGATCAAGAAAAGTTTAAAATTATTCTCTGATCCCTCCCATACTATGAAATCATTGATGTATCCATAGAATGCTTTTAGTTCTGGTGTATGTTTTCTATATATTTCTTAGTTTTCCCATCATCTACTGTTGGCGACCGTTGGGGCATACTTTGCCCCCATTGCCACACCGTTTTTCTGTGCATAAAACTGTTTGTTATGCCAAAAGAAATTCCCTCCCATGGCTAATTTAAGTGTATTAATCATTAATTACTTCTGCTTTCTTTTTAATAGGGTGTGTTGTTAAGAGCCCATTCTATGGCTTGCAGTGCGTCCTGTTGATTTATGTCTGTACAGTTGTGCTCATAAGTTTACACACCCAGTCAGAATTTATGATTTCTTGATCATTTTTCAGAGAATATGAACACAAACATTTTTCACTCATGGTTAGTGTTTGGCTGAAGCCATTTATTATCAATCAACTGTGTTTACTCTTTTTAAATCATAATGGCAACAGAAACCACCCAAATGACCCTGATCAAAAGTTTACATACCCCAGTTCTTAATACCGTATATTGCCCCCTTCGACATCAATGACAGCTTGAAGTCTTTTGTAGTATTTGTGGATGAGGCTCTTTATTTTCTCAGATGGTAAGGGAAGAGGATCAGGGGGATAGGGCACAAGGAGAATAGGCATGGGATATAGGATGCCCTCCAATGTGTTTCACGTCATGATTATGGGGTAGGAGCTTCAGGGTCCCCGGAGGTGTCCACCCAAGAGGACCAGATTTTATCAAACTTCCCTGGGCATTGCCTACTTTCATATGTCATTCTATACAGGGGAAGTACCATGTTCACCGACCTTCTCCACGAGGCCAGACTAGGAGGCTCTACTAGTTTCCATCTCAGTAAAATTTCACGCCTAGCATATTATAATGCGAAGGTAAGGCAAAATTTACTATACCTGTCTCCCTCAACATACTCCAAATGGCTGAGTAATAGTATTTGAGGATCAACCGGTAAATTCAAACCTGTGACATTGCTCAGTGTGGAGGCCACTGCTGACCAAAAGGGTCGGAGTTTGGGACAGGACCAGACCATGTGCCAGAAGGTGCCCACCTCCTGCATCTCTGACAGTTGGGATCTCTTTGATGGTAAATGCGCGCCAGTCTCTGTGGGGTGAAGTACGCTCTGTGTAGGAACTTAAATTGTATGAACCTATCTTTTGTAGCGATCATGGAAGGAATGTAGGAGATTAAACACTCCTTCCGTTCCTCCTCGTCCAAAGAAGGAATATCAACCCTCCACTTTTCACAGGTTTTAGTTAATTTGGTATCATACTCTAATGTAAGGTATAGATATAGTGTTGAGAGAGGATTCCCCATCACACTGGAAATCAAGAGCCCTTCAATGGAGTCTGGTTCCAAAATGAGGGGGGCAGGGAACTGGGCTTCAAAGGCGTGCTTCAGCTGCCAGTACCTGAATTGGAAGGAGGATGGGATCCTGTATACTGTCCGGTATACTGTAAAAGTACTGGGGTGAAATGCGATATATATACTGGGGTCCGGTATACAGTAAAAGTGAGGGAGCATAAGGTTACCCCCATAGGGGCATGTGTGGTGAAATGCGATTAGGTTTCCCGTAAATCTTCCTAGCCTCCTGCCAGACCCTCACGGTGGTTCGCATCGGAGTTGTCATGGACGAACTGGCCCTAAGTCCACGAAATGGGAGATTGCTCAGGGCAGCAAAGGAACCCAGAATGGCTTCTTCCAGAGTGACCGCTGGATTCTGTGTGGGCTGGAAGAACCACCACCGAATCGTGACCAGAACGGCTGCCCAATAATAAATTTGAAAATTTGGTAGTGCCAGTCCCCCCCCCCCCCCCGAAAGTGGGAGATATAAGATCTGTTTGGCCACCCTGGGTGGTCTCAAAGCCCAGACAGTATCAGCAGACTCTCCAAACTTCGGAAAAAAGTCCTAGGGATGTGTATGGGTGTGTTGCGGAAGAAATAGATATTTGGGAAGATAAATCATTTTTAGCAGATTGACTCTGCCAACAGGGGTCAATGGAAGGGAACGCCAAGTAGCACACCTAGCCGTTAGATGTGTCATGAGTGGTCGCAGATTGTTGTCCATATAGTCCTGGACTTTACCACTAATTTTAATCCCCGGGTATTTGAAGACGTCTACCCATTTGAGCTGCGGGTGTGGCACCCTAGGGGTCGAGGGATGGAGCGGGAAAAGAACAGACTTGTCCCAATTAATGCGAATCCCCGAGTACCCGCCGAATCGGTTAATTAGACCCAGTGCAGTCTGTAAAGAGGACGACGCATCCGCTACATAGAGCAGAGCATCGTCCGCATACAGCGATATCTTCTCCTCGATTGGTCCTACCTAGAGCCCCCTTACACCAGGGTCGGCCCTCAGCAATATAGCCAGGGGCTCCATTGCCAGAGCAAATAGGCCCGGGGAGAGGGGACACCCCTGTCTCGTGACCCGAAATAATTGGAACTTCCCTGATAGGCATCCGTTGGTACGTATTCTAGCTGAAGGGCCATGGTATAGCATGCAGAGCCATTTCGTGAAACCCGGGCCAAACCCGAATCACGAGAGCACTTCCCAAGTAGACTCACTCGACGGAGTCAAAAGCCTTCTCCGCGTCGAGTGAGGCCACTGTTCCTTTAGTCGTCTCGTCTGCTCTGTCCATGTGAGTATGAAGGCGTCTGATATTAATGTCAGTACCTCTTCCGGGCATGAAGCCTGTTTGGTCCCTGTGGATCAGGGCAGGAATGACCAAGTTAAGCCTATTGGCCAATACTTTCGCCAGTACTTTTGCATCCACATTCAGGAGGGATATGGGGCGATACGAGGAGCATAATGTGGGGTCTTTCCCTGGATTGGAGATCAACGCTATAAATCGCTTCACTCATTGTGTCCGGGAGTTCCTTGAGGCGTGTCGATGCAGAGAAGAGGCCCTGAAGTTTATCAACTAGTTCTGTAGCATATTGTTTGTAAAACTCCACAGGGATGCCATCGGGTCCCGGTGTTTTCCCTGTCTGCATTGATTTAAGTGCCTGGATTATCTCCAAGGACGTAATTGGGGCGTCGAGCTTGTCACGATACGTTACTGTAAGGGTTGGGATATCAATGTCATCTAGGTATGCTACCAGATCCTCTCCTCTATAGTCTGCCCTGGACGTGTAGAGGGATTCGTAAAATTCCGCAAAACAGCAATTGATCCCTTCCGGTGTGTGGATCATCTGTCCCGAGGAGTCCCCGATATGCGAGATGCTCATCCCTCCCGCCTGCTCCCTGGAGAGCCAGGCTAACAGATGGCCTGACTTCTCCTGCTCAAAGATCCGTTGGGATTGAGCGAACATTTTTTTCTGGGTAAGAGAGGTACGGAGATGAACAACCTCCTTCGTCATAAGCTGTAATTGTGAATAGTGTATAGGGTCTCGGGTACGAACAAAAAGAACCTCTGCACTACTCGCCTCCCTCTCAGCCTTTATCAAGTCTGCCTTACGCTCCCTGCGAACTCTGGCAAAGATGGTCTGGTAATGTCCCCTTGTCGTGGCCTTAAAGGCATCCCACACAACTGTGGGGTCAGCCGAGCCCACATTTACCACCCAGAGAGGATGGTTACTATTAATAGCCATTCAAACCCCTTTGTGTTAACTTGTATGCTGTTAGGCCAAAATCACCAGGGTATGTAAACTTTTGATTAGGGTCATTTGGGTAGATTCTGTTGCCATTATGATTTAAAAAGAGTAAACACAGTTGATTGATAATAAATGGCTTCAGCCAAACACTAACCATGAGTGAAAAAAGTGTGTGTTCATATTCTCTGAAAAATGGCCAAGAAATCAAATTCTGCCAGTGTATGTAAACTTATGAGCACAATTGTATATAGGGAATTAACAAGTATGCAAGTATGCATTTCTCTTTAGGGATTTTTTTTTATTTTATTGATGAGGTCCCCATTATCTTTTAGATATGATCTTTTATATATGGTGGGTAGCTTTGTGCTATCGGTTGGAGAAAATGGTCTAAATATTCTCCAATTCTGGAAAATATTGAGTTGATTCCACTTATAATGGGTCTCCCAGGTGTTTTTTTTTTTTTCATGTTTGTGTATTTTGGGGGCTTGGTATATTATGGGTATCTTAAGGACCTCTGGTATTAAATATTGTGCCTCTTTCTTTACTCAATATTCCTTCTTTTTGTGCCATTTTTACTAACTTCGTTAGTTTGGCTTTTAGCTTGATATTGGGATTTTGTTTTAATTTCTCATATGTATCTGTGTTTGCAACCAATCGATTGAGTTCCTATGAATAGTCCTCTTTATTAAGGACCACACCCCCCCCCCCCCACCACCACTTACCTGCTGGTCTTATGATGAAGTTTTTTTTTTAGTTTTTCATTTTCCAGTTCCTTCCTTTCCTAATACTTTTGTCTCCTCTTATTGATTTTACATTTATAGCTTCAAATTCCACTTTCATCATCATTCTAAAAGCCTCCATGCAATGACTATTCTTTTTAGGGTTAAAAGTGGATTGGTTTCTAAGATGGCTATGTACATACTCTGTTTCTTCATGATTATTGGTGGTATTGTTGATTGTGAAATGTTTAATGTTTATTTTCCTCACATTTTTAAAGAGATCTATATAGGTTTTAAATGTATTTATATTTTATTGTGTGGCATATTTAAGGCCTAGTTGTACTTTAAGTTCTTCTTCCATGAAAGTTATATTATTGAGGTTGTAAATGCCTGAACTTAGGTCTCCCTTTCTTTTTTTGCCTGCCCACCTCTTTTGTGTCCTCTCTTCTTGGGATTTGGTAATAATTGGTCTCCAAGAATGGTGTGAGCCTCGCGGTGGTCCCCAGTATCCCCCTCTTCCCCTTGGTCTGTGATATCCCCTCCACGGGGGGCCCCCATAACCTCTGTGGTGAAAATCCACCTTATAGTCGTTAGGTGGTCCATAATGAGGTCCATAATTTTGGGGATGTCGTTCATATCTTTGGTATGGCGGTCCGTTATTTCTTGGGGGTGGTGGTCTATTGAACCTGGGTGAGGGAGTTTCATAAGCTAATGCCCAATATCCATTTTGGACTGGCACATTATATTTGGGAGTGTGACTATCTTTTAAAGATTCAGATGTACTTTACCTACCTCTAGTGTGTCCCCCTTGGGTATTAGGATTGCCTCTCTTACTTTGGCCATTCCCTCCTGCTGTGAACAGTGTTCCTTGCACTGATGTTGGAATGTGCCTATTTATTTCGCTTTCCTTTGATGATGCCCTGGAATCTTTATTGGTTTCCCCTTTATCCTCCTACCATTTATAAATTAACTTTTGTTGGCAATCTTTGTTGTCTGCTTGATATGTGTTTGTTTTTTGTTTTGTATATCTAATTTAGTAATATAGTCCTGTATATGTTTCATTTTCTCTTTGTATTCTGAAGTGTCTATGAAATGGCTGAGTTGTTCTTTTATTGTCATGATATTTCCATTCAATATCTTTAGTTTTGTTTGTTTAGTTTTGTTTGTCTCCTTTTAGTAAAAAGCTAATAGTTTTGTTTGTGTGCATTAAAAAAGTTGTACCATTCATCCTGTAATTTCTTAATATCCATACCATCATTGTGGTTAATATCCCAACGCAATCTCCTAGGTGTCATTTTTTCCTTCATACAGGCGGTCCCCTAGTTACAAACATCTGACTTACAAACAACTCCTACAGAGGGTGACAACAGGAAGTGAGAGGAAATCTTCCCCTAGGAAGGGAAATTCACTCTTATAAGAATTATGATGGGAAAAAGGTGTTCCCACTGATGCTTTATCACCAATTTGTGTTTCAACAACAACCCAAAATCTTCAAAATCCAATTGTCATTGGGACAGAAAGTGAGGTGAAATCTTCTGAACAGGGGCACAGACAGCAAAACAAATTTTACAGAGGTGTTAACTCTTCCCTATGCTGTAAAAAAAGCTTAAAAATATATTTTTTTGGCTGGAGCTACACTTAAAAAATGTACCTGTTCCGACCTAAACAGATTCAACTTGAGAACAAACTCTACAGATCTCGTTTTTAACCCAGGGACCGCCTGTATATTCTTCGTGTTGTTATATCCCACCAGATGCGAATTTGTTTGTTTGTCTAACACACTTTTCAATTGCTTAAATTGGAGCTCTGTGTCTGCATTCCCATTATTTAGGATGGATTTTTCATGTATGTTTATAGTTTTGTGTTTTAGATCAAAAACATCCATAACTGCAAAGGAAATCTGTATCAATGGAAAATCGGCTTTTAAAATGTTTTTACACTAATAAAAAAACGGTATCACGCTATGGATCTCTCCTGGTTCTCTTTCCCTATACACATGTGAGAAGCCTATACACCGTTTTTCCCTGGTTGTTGGAATCCCTGACGAGGAAAAGATGCAGCCATTCACTGGAGGATAAATATCAATAAAGGCGCAATATACAGTGGGGACAGAAAGTATTCAGACCCCCTTAAAATTTTCACTCTTTGTTATATTGCAGACATTTGCTAAAATCATTTAAGTTCATTTTTTTTCCTCATTAATGTACACACAGCACCCCATATTGACAGAAAAACACAGAATTGTTTACATTTTTGCAGATTTATTAAAAAAGAAAAATTTAAATGTCACATACTCCTAAGTATTCAGACCCATTGCTCAATATTTAGTAGAAGCACCCTTTTGATCTAATACAGTCATGAGTCTTTTTGGGAAAGATGCAACAAGTTTTTCACACCTGGATTTGGGGATCCCCTGCCATTCCTCCTTGCAGGACAGGGATACCACATGTGTGGGACTTTTTGGGAGCCTAGCTGCGTACGGGGCACGAAAACCAATCACCACCTTCAGGATTTCTAAGGGAGTAAATTTTTGATTTCACTTACTACCTGTCCTGGCATTTTATGCACAACATTTAGAAGCTTATGTCACACATCAACCACTCTTCTAACCACTTGAAGACAAAGACCTTTCTGACACTTTGTTTACATGAATAAATATTTTTATTTTGCAAGAAAATTACTTTGAATCCCCAAACATTATGTATTTTTTTAAAGCAAAGTGGGCGGCACAGTGGTGTAGTGGGTAGCACTCTCGCCTAGCAGTAAGAAGGGTCGCTGGTTCGAATCCCAACCACGATACTACCTGCTTGGAGTTTGCATGTTCTCCCTGTGCCTGCGTGGGTTTCCTCCGGGTACTCCGGTTTCCTCCCACACTCCAAAGACATGCTGGTAGGTTAATTGGAACCTGTCTAAATTGTCCCTAGTTTGTAGGAATGTGTGTTAGGGACCTTAGATTGTAAGCTCCTTGAGGGTAGGGACTGATGTGAATGTACAATGTATATGTAAAGCACTGCATAAATTGACGGCGCTATATAAGTACCTGAAATAAATAAATAAAGCAAAGGCCCTACTGATTAAAATGGTGAGTGTTTAATTTTTTTTTCTTTTCACGTAGTATTTGCGCAGCTATTTTTCAATCGCATTTTTGGGGGGAAAAAACGCACTTAATTTCAATGCACTAAAACACTATATTGCCCAAATGTTTGATGAATTAAAAAAAAGATGATCTTAGGCCGAGTACATTGATACCAAACACAACATGCTTTAAAATTGCGCACGTGCAGCGGCGACAAACTACATACATTTTAAAAAGCCTTTAAACACCTTTACAGGTTACAACTTTAGATTTACAGAGGAGGTCTACTGCTAAAATAACTGCCCTCGATCTGACCTTCGCGTTGATACCTCACATGCACGGTGCAATTGCTGTTTACATATGACGCTAGACCGACGCTTGCATTCGCCTTTGCGCGAGAGCAGGGGGGACAGGGGTGCTTTTTTATTTTATTTTTAAACTGTTCCTTTCATTTATATATTTTTTTTTATCATTTTTATTGTTGACTCAGGGAATGTAAATATCCCCTATGGTAGCAATAGGTAGTGACAGGTACTCTTTTGAAAAAAATTGGGGTCTATAAGACCCTAGATCTCTCCTCTGCCCTCAAAGCATCTGACCACACCAAGATCTGTGTGATAAAATGCTTTCCCAAATTCCCAATGGCGCTGTTTATATTAGGCAAAATCTAAGTCATGAAATGCTCGTAGCGTCCGGTCTCTTAGGCCATAGAGCTGATTGGTGCCATTCTGGTCTCTGATAAGCTAACCACCGGCGAACCACCGGCTGCATTCTCAGGTTCCCTGTTGGGACAGGAGAGCCAGAGAAAACCATGGAAGACGGGTGGGGGGGGACATTCCTTCCCACTGCTTGTAAAAGCAGTCTAGAGGCTAATTAGCTGCTAGGATTGTTTTTACATAAAAATCGACCACTGGCTGAAAAGAATGATACCAAGATGAAAGCTCAACCTGCAGGCATCATTCTGGTATAACCACTCAAAGTCCCTGTGGGCTGAACGAAAAAAAAGGGATTGATCGGTGGGTATGCCCACCATTGGAATACCTCCCTTCATCCACCCACTTCTAATGTTGGGCATACATGCACCATTTATATATGCCGAGGCATCTGCCCCAAAAGTTAGGAGCAAATCGTTCCTCCACTCCTGCTGCCCCCATGCTTCGGCATATATGCTCTTTTTTTTTTTTTTTTTAACTGTGGTGGTGAAATCACCTCCGACAGAGCTGGAGTCACGGCTTTATGAATCGTGGGAGCAAACGCTGTTGCTGTCAAGCTAAATAAATCTGCGCTGCAGCTGAATGGTGTACCTGAAAACAAAAAAATGGTTAACTATAAAACACAGTAAAGTATAAAAAAATTACATAACTGAAAAGCAAACATGATAAAACATAATAAAACATTGCAGAATAGAATACAGTAAAAAAGAGCAGAACAATAGAGAGAACAATAAAACGACAACTATTTTTTTTTTTTTTTTTTTGTGTGTATTTTTTTACTTTTTTTTTTAAACACTTATTTGTAACTGTAATGGTTCGGTTCCAGGTTCGGGTCTCTCAAATGCGATGGCATCTTGGGAGACCCTGTGAAAGTGTGCCTAGTCTGTGCAATGCTGTACCCTAAGCTAAAACTCAACTAGTGTATGGTAGCGCTCAAAACATTCACCAATGAAAGACCAGGATTGTCAGGACATGAGGGACAATAATAGCGGGTGTCACGCCTATATCCGCGCTTTCTAGACATGACATTTTCTTTGGGGGGCTTGTTGGGTAGGGGTACTCGGGAGACCATAAAACTACATGTATAGCCTGTGGCCCTGTCACAGAGCTTATACATCTTGACCCCATATCTGGCACGCTTGCTGGGAAGATACTGTTTGAATGACAAGCGGCCAGAAAACTTAATCAGGAACTCATCAACGCAGACAACTTGATGGGGAGTAAACAAGTCTGCAAAACGTTGGTTAAGTGGTTTACAAGTAGGGGTGCAACGGATCAAAAAACTCACGGTTCGGATCGTTCCTCGGATCAGGAGTCACGGTTCGGATCAACAACAAAAATATCTCCCCCACTGTAATATCCACAATCTCCCTATTGGCAGGGTGTGGCAGAGTATTGGCAGGGTATATTGGCAGGGCATTGCAGAGCATTGCGGCAGGGCATTGCAGAGCATTGCGGCAGGGCATTGCAGAGCATTGCGGCAGGGCATTGCAAAGCATTGAGGCCGGGCATTGCAGAGCATTGCGGCAGGGCATTGCAGGGCATTGCGGCAGGGCATTGCGGCAGGGCAATGCAGGGCATTGCGGCAGGGCAATGCAGAGCATTGCGGCAGGGCAATGCAGAGCATTGCGGCAGGGCAATGCAGAGCATTGCGGCAGGGCAATGCAGAGCATTGCGGCAGGGCAATGCAGAGCATTGCGGCAGTGCATTGCAGAGCATTGCGGCAGGGCATTGCAGAGCACTGCGGCAGGGCATTGCAGAGCACTGCGGCAGGGCATTGCAGAGCATTGCGGCAGGGAATTGCAGAGTATTGGCAGGGCATTGTAGAGTATTGCGGCAGGGCATTGCTGACATCCGATCTCTCCCCTCCACTGTACAGATCAGTACACAGAGGGGAGAGAGGACCCGTGATCGCTCCGTCATTTGACGAAACGATCACGTGCTAAACGGCCGCCGCGTGTACCAAGATGACCGCCGCTCCAGAGCTAGGCCGAAGCCACGGCCTTTCCTATGGCCAAGGCCACAGAGCGCTCCGCGGATCGCGGGTGTCCCGATCCGCGGAGGTTAATCCGAACGGGTCACGGATCGATGACGATCTGTTGCACCCCTACTTACAAGGGGCCAAATTTTGTAGAGACGATCGTATCCAGGGTCTCCACAAGGATGACAGAGTTCATTGTTGTTGAAGTGCATGAACCGCAAAATCTGCTTGTATCATGCCCTGTAAATGAAAGCAGAGAACACGGGCATATGGTGAATTGGGTCAGTGGACCAATATGACCGCAACTCACTCTTTTTGGTTATGCCCATGAGGAGGGATAGGCCCAGAAAGAGCTTAAATTTGAAAGCCGTAATTGGTTTCCAATCTCTGGCAAGGGAGGACTGGGGATTAGTGGCGATGTAATGACCAGCATACAAATTGCTTTGGTCCACAAAAGATCTATAGAGATCTTCGGTGAAAAATAGCGAATAAAAATAAAGTGACGTAAGATCAACTGTTTCCACCTGAATGCCGGGTTGGCCAGTGAATGGGGGAAGTACGGGTGCTGCAGAAGTGGTGGGTTCCCAATTAGGACAATACTTGTGCTTGCCACCTCGCCAGCTTGAACTGCACTTATGGGACTCGCCATGTGTTACTGCAGTGCTGGATGTACGACCAGGGTGTACTAGGCCACTGGTGCTTGCCAGGTCACCAGAAGGAACAGCGGCGCTAGTACTTCTCTGCTCCATACGAGAGCCCTGCGGTTCTTGCACCTCAACAGCAGAAGATTGGGGTCTGGTACGCCTGACCTTGGCAGGGACCACAACTCAGTCGTCAGAGCTATCTGTCATGGAGCCGCTGCTGTCTACAGATTCGTATTTTGAGCCTGAATCTGACAGATGAGTGACTTCCTCTTCACCATCTGTCATGCTCAGAAACGTGTAGGCCTCTTCACTACTCTACCCTCGATTTGCCATTTGGGCTCTAAATTTAGTATTACAGTAGTGAGACTCGCAGGTAAAAAAGCTCCTGTCAGCGACTGTATCAAATCGCTACCAAAAAAACTGCTAGCGATCGCAGCGAACAGGCCTGACTCTACGAATGCTGCAGTTGTGTTTATTGTTTTGTAAGTGACAGTAATCGATCGATACTGCACTTGGGTGGGCTGGGCGGAGGGGCAAAATGCAGGTGCTAGCAGGTATCTGGGCTGATCCCGCTAACACTGCGTTTTTGGGAACCCTAAACTGCTGGGAACGCTAGTATAGATCTGATCAGATCAGATATTGATCCGTTCAGATACTAAACTACTAAGGGAGGTGTATGCTGCATGCATGTTAGCGGTACTGGCACTAACCTGACACTGCCTGGGGCAACGCAGACCCTATCTGACCCTAAAACCTAACTTATACCACCCTCCGGGAGCGATCAGGGGGTTAAACCTTTATTAGGTAATAAACGGCGGGTGCCCTGACACTATAAAAAACAAACTAAACAGCGTCACCCATAACAGTTATACGATGATCACTGGTGAAAGGGTTAACTAGGGGGCAATCAGGGGGATAAAACCTTTACTAGGTAGTATATGGGGGTACTTGACGCTATAAAAACCTGATGCTGAACCTAAATACTTACCTGGCTAACTAGCGTCACCTGTGACACTAATACAGCGATCAGAAAAAAGATCGCTTAGTGACACTGGTGACAGGGGTTAACTGGGGGTGATCAAGGGGTTAAACCTTTATTAGGGGGGGTTAAGGGGGTACACTAGACCTAAAGGAGCCTACCACTAACTGCCCTACCACTTATAACAGTCACAAATGACACCAATACAGTAAAAAAAAAAAAAAATGCTATTGTTGTCACTGTGACAGGGGGTGATCGGGGGGTGAATAGTGTGCCTGCGTGTTCTACTGTAATGTGTAGTGTTGGTGCACTTACTTGGATGTCTTCTCTCCTCTGAAGCCGGACGAAAAGGCTTTACGAGGAGCGATGACATCACTTCCTCCGCTTCTGTTTACAGTTCAGAAGCAGAGGAAGCTTGTCATTGCCAGGAGCGATCGTGAGGGGGTGGCCATGAATCAGTGCACCGGGGGGGGGTCAGATTGGACGCCCCGCTCGCGGGCAGGCAGGGGCATACAGGTAAGCCCTTATGCCTGTCCGTGCCACTGTGCCGATGTACATCGGCGTGCGGTGGTTGGCAACTGGTTAAACAATACAACAATTCAAAGATATATGGGCAGACAGCGCTGGGCATTTATACCTTAATAACTTTATAGGAACTTGTAGCCTACATCCCAGCAGCAGTCCGATTAGATAATTCACAGCACTTGCACAGAGGGAGCATATTTAAACAACTTTCTACATGTTATGGAGTTGTGATAAAATACACCACTTCTGGTCTCAAGTCACTCAATTTATCGACACACATTTTGATCTCCTTAATATTTGTAGTCCGAAGTGGTGTATACTAGGGGTCCCAGAAGAATAGATTTCCGCTCCCATCAAAAACTATTTTAGATTTTGGTTATTCGATGCCAGGAAAACAGTGGTGCTGCAATGGATTCACTCAGAGATTGCCCTATTAATCTCTGGAAGAATCTCATTAACCGCTTCAGCCCCAGAAGAATTTACCTCCTTCCTGACCAGAGCACTTTTTGCGATTCGGCACTGCGTCGCTTTAACTGACAATTGCGCGGTCGTGCGACGTGGCTCCCAAACAAAATTGACGTCCTTTTTTTCCCACAAATAGAGCTATCTTTTGGTGGTATTTGTTAACCTCTGCAGTTTTTATTTTTTGCGCTATAAACAAAAAAATAGCGACAATTTTGAAAAAAATGCATTATTTTTTACTTTTTGCTATAATAAACATCCCCAAAAAATAATTTAATAAAACATTTTTTTTCCTCAGTTTAGGCCGATACGTATTCTTCTACATATTTTTGGTAAAAAAAAAAAATGCAATAAGCGATTGATTGGTTTGCGCAAAAGTTATAGCGTTTACAAAATAGGGGATAGTTTTATGGCATTCTTAATTTTTTTTTTACTAGTAATGGCGGCGATCAGCAATTTTTATTGTGACTGCGTCATTATGGTGGACACATCGACATTTGACACATTTTTGGGACCATTGTCATTTATACAGCAATCGGTGCTATAAAAATGCACTGATTCCTGTGTAAATGACACTGGCAGTGAAGGGGTTAACCACTAGGGGGCAGGGAGGGGTTAAGTCAATACTAGGGAGTGTTTTCTAACTGTAAGGGGGATGGGCTAGCTGTGACATGTCACTGATCTTTGCTCCCGATGACAGGGAGCAGAGATCAGTGAGCCTGTCACTAGGCAGAATGGGGAGATGCTTGTTTACATCAGCATCTCCCCGTTCGACCCAACTCACGGAGCTCCCGGCCGGCAGCGCGCACGCAATCGCACGTCAGGGAATTCAAATGGGACTTACAGGTACGCCCATTTGCCCAGCCGTGCCATTCTGCCGGCGTACATCGGCGTGCGCCAGTCGGGAAGTGGTTAATCAGATACTACCAATTTATAAACTTATGAAGCAAGGGGAAGCCCTCAAAAATTTGATTAAGTTTAGGGACAATGGGTGGATACATTTGGAACTTGTGAATTGCCTGAAAACTGAGTCGCTCCCTTTAGGCCATCTTACACCATTACTGTATAAAGAGGTTGCCCTGTATTCAAACAGTTCAAAAGTAATGTTTCATATGGAGGAGGAATGTCATAGTTTGTGCCTCTGTACATAACCTTTGCCTGTATTTACTTACTGTATGACGAGAAATATTTCTGACTAGACCACTTCTATAGAGTTGTTAGTTTTGTAGGGTTTATTTGTTCATTACTTTGGTTTTCAAATCCATAGGTTTAAAGATCTTTGAACATATCAACATACCGTTTTTTAGATGTATGACAGTGCAAGGACTCAGATGCTTTAGATGGAATATCTGTCTTACAAGTGTAATGGAAATTTTTAAGTTCTGTATATATTTGTATTCTATTTTGTATGTATTGCACACTGCCCTCACTAATAATGTTTTCAGTACAGGTTTACATTCTTTTGAGTCCTGATAGAATTAGCCTGCCTATGTAACTCCCCTTGTTACCATAAACGTACAAATGTAATATTAATGTGATACCTACATAGTCATGTGTATAAAAACCTTCAATCACTTCATAATAAAGCAGAACAGTTATTTTGGAAAGATACTGAGTGTAACTTTGTGTCTGTTACCTACTGCATTAGATTGTTGGTCCTTTTGTTTTTTTTATTTTTATTTTATAAAATATATAAAGTTGTCTTTTTGAAACATGAAACTGGAGTTCTTACACAAACAGCATGATAGAAAAAAAAGCCATTGTAATATATTTATGCAAGCTGGACCCAGTAATAAAGGGTTCCTCTCTATATATCAGAGCTGTAGCTTTTTGCAAAAGTGCTATTGGACAAAGTTGGATATTATTTTGGTCAAATTTTTTTTTTTTAATTGTCCCACATTCCGCGCAGCAAATATACAATTAACTAAATGTTTGTCTAATGAAAGGTTTAAAATATGAGTTTATGTACAAATATAAACAATGAAAAATGCATACATTTGAATCCAGCCACCTTATTGCCTCTATTGGAGGAGGCTGGAGACAAAGGAAAACCACAAGTGTTAAATTGATGATGAAGGAATCAGCTGCTGTGAGCCCAGTGCAGTACACACTCCCTGAAGATCCAGATATTTAATTCTTTGTACAGTTATTCCTGGTTTTATACTGAGGATGCAGTTTATCACCCAGAAGAACTGTGTATTTAAAGTCATTGGATCCTTCTTCCCCCGCTCAAGAAGCAGAGCTCCATGTTTTAGCAAAGCCTGTGAGCTATAAAAAGAGTATATATTTATATAGATAGTCGAGATATAGAGAGCTTTTGGTTCCATTTGAAGGGCCAGAAGTTTTTTACTTCGGCAGGTAAACCAATCAAGCATGCTAAGTTAATCTGATTGGCTGTTTTCAGCCTTCCAGGTTCTTGCTGAGGTAGCCATACTAATTTTAAAACTCACATGGAAGCAGACCAGGTGACTAAGGCTGCTGCATTTACAGCCCCGGACATTTGATGGGTCTGTGCAACTCACAGATTCCACCCTAGTTCTGGCCCAGTATAGCTGAGATTAATAATTCAACTTTAAGGACCCAGAATAAGAACAACAAGTGGTCCACAGGGGGCAACTTCCTATGAAACAGGACTTTGGAAAAGGTGATCATTTATGTCTGCCAGCCACTCTTTTCCCTCCAGCTTGACACATGGACCATGTCAACAGTCACAAGCAGTTATGGCTGCCTTAGTAAATGAGCATGGGATAGAGCCAAGGTTCTCCACAGTTGTTTTTATAACATACCACTTCTTGTTTTACCTGTTACCAAAAGCTGAACATCCCTTTCAGAGATTACAAAAAGATATATCCAGATGCCCAAGTCAGGATCTTACGAGTATGCATTTTGTCTATATGGACATTTTTTCTGGATGTCCAGAGGCAAATGCTACTGCGAAGGCCACAGTAAAAAGTGTCATCAGTAGTTTGGAAGTACAGAGAGTAACAGAGGAAATAATTTTTATAGGAGAGTCCTTACTAGAAGTTTTGAGGTTTTATTTTTACACTCCCTACTGTCTACAATGTAGCGGACAAAGTAGAGTAAGAAATTAGAAAAAAAAGCCTGAATGTTTTCTTATATTTTATCAAGCCCCTAAGGGGATGTTGGACTCTCTCCCTATGAGATTTTGTTTGGGAGTGTGTTACTCGCTTATATTTTGTCTCAGCAGCTGATGTCCTTCATTCGGATCTTACAGAGAATGTTGCTGATCTTTTAAGGTTTTTGACAAACTCATTTATGTGTTTTCTCCCCAATTCCAGATCCTAAAAGTTTGGAAGGATCCAAAACTAAAGCCAGGTGACTTGTGGATTGTTAAGAGACATTTATATATAAGGAAATGTTTAGAGATTCAATACAGCATCTATTTTATGTACAGTTTTGCAAAACTTGAAGGTAAAGTCAACTGGATCCACACCAGACACTGCAAAAATGACTAAATTAAAGAAATCTCTGTTTGATTTGTTTCCCTCTTGCGATCACAGTCTAGGGTACTTTTTGATTCAATTACTTTAATTGTAAGGGATATAGATAGATATATATATATATATATATATATATATATATATATTTCTATTTTGTATGTATTGCACATTGCCCTCACTGTGCACACGGCACTAATAATGTTTTCAGTGCATGTTTACAGTGCATGTTTACTTTCTTTCGAGTCCTGATTAGAATTAGCCTGCCTATGTAACGCCCCTTGTTAGCATAAATGTACAAATGTAATATTAATGTGATATCTATGTAGTCATGTGTATAAAAACCTTCAATTGTGTCATAATAAACTAGAACAGTTATTTGGAAAGATGCCGAGTGTATTTTTGTGTCTGTTCCCTACTGCAGTAGTTATTAATTTGAAACCACTAATCAATATGAGGATAGGAGTTGCTTATCATCAAAATGTCCGGGTCACAAGTAATGTTTCGTAATCTTGTACAAGGCTTGACATCCGTTTATTTTGTTTGTTTTTTGCATGTAACAAATTGCATACATTGTGTTGTACTCATATTAAAAAAAATGTAGTTTAAAAAAAAAAAATTGTAACATCCCTGAAAATGTGTCACAGACTGATCTGACAGCATACCTTCAACACCTCATGAAGTCCTAAACTGTGGGATCTTGAAGCAGCCATAGACAGAGCTCAAAGACTTGCCTCATCCGTGTGCACTTCTCTGCACCTTCATCAAGGCTATATCAAATACTATGAATCTATTTCCAAAACTCCTATCCACACACTGGTACTAGCATCAGCAGTTTTACCTCAATACCGCCCCTACCAAAACCTTAATACAACCTGACAAACCCCTCAGCAGCCTTCGACACCTTTACTCCTCCCTACGCCTTCACTGATCTCTGACTATGGCCTTCAAACTGATCTCCATAAACGCTAGGGGTCTGAATAGCCCATATAAAAGATCGGCACTTCTAAAAAGAAGCTACTAAGCTACACAAAGACATACTCCTGGTCAAAGAAACCCATTTTTCTGCTTCCAAAACTTCATTTCACTTTTAAAAACTTTGATAGTCTCTTTTAGCCTCCGCAAAGAAAAAAAAAATGTGGAGTACTCATTGCGATACAGGACATCCTCCAGTTAACTCGTCAAGAAACACTCAAGGCCGTTTCCTCATCATGGTCTGAAACATCCCACATACCCACTAGTGCATGTATGTGCCCCCAATTCAAAATGGGGATTTTGCAAAAGCCTACTTTGTCTGCTCTCGAAACACAAAAAAGGTAATCTCATCACCGGAGTTGACTTGAACATGGTCAGAGACCCAATCCTAGACACCTCAGACACCTGCCTCAACATTCCCTGAACTCCCTGCTTCACCAAAATGACCTGTATATTTGGCACTGTCAGCATGAATCTAAACAGAACTTTACCTTTTTTTCACCACCAAAAGCGTCCTACTCACGAATTGACTTTGTTCTCACAGACAAATAGACCCTCCAAAAGATCTCCTCCTCTGCAATTGGGAACGCAACATGGTCAGGCCATGCGCCTATCCTGTTGGAAATTGGCTCCCACCAGTCTTGTCCCTCAAATCTCTGGAGACCTAACTCATCCCTTTTGGCTGACACCTCCATCTGTAACCAAATTAGTCAAGTCCAACAATGTTCCAGGCACTGACCCCTTTATCTTATGGTCCACATATAAGGCCTATATGCGTGGAATCCTTATCAAAATATGTACTTAAGAGGAGTTCCACCCAGGGGGGCCATAAAAAAAAAAAAAAATTAAAAGTCAGCAGCTACAAATACTGCAGCTGCTGACTTTTAATTGGACACTTACCTGTCCCTGGGTCCAGCGATGCGGGGGATCGAAGCCCCGCTTGTCCCTCCCCTCCGCTCGTCGACGCCGGCATTTCAACTGTGGGCGCCGGGCTGTGGCTTCACAGCCTGGCACCCACTGCGCATGCGCGGGCGGCGCCGTGCGCCGTGATTGGCCGCTCAATCACCTGGGACCTGTAATGGGTCCCAGATGATTGACAGGAGGGAGGGAGAAGAGCCGAGCCCTTCCTGTGCCAGGGGGAAGTGATGTCACCAGCCCAGGCAGAGGAAGGGGCAGACTACGAGGGACCACCTAGCAACAGGCATTTAGAGGTAAGTAAAAAAAAAAATATCCAAATGTTTTTTTGTTTTTTGTTTTTAGAATTTTTTAGATATATTTGTTTTTTGGGTGGAACCCCACTTTATGTTAAGCACCAGAGGACCAAGAAAATTGACTAAATACTGGCTTCTATAAAACAAAAATTATTTCACAAGTGCAGCCCCTCCCCCTCCCTGACATCCACATTATTAGAATATAGGCAGAAATTGTGCTTCCTTCTCTTTAAATATGAAGCTAAACTAAACATTTCCAAAGCAAATTTCTGCGCCCTTGGCAACAAAGTGGGATCTCTACATGCTAAAAAAAGTTAAGCTAAAGCAAACCAAAACTAAAATTGCTTTCATTACACCCTGTATCCTGGCCCCTACTCTCCAATCATCAAAACATAGCTAACGCTTTTAGCGTCTACTACTACTCCTTATTTAAATTGTAACCTCTGACCCCCCAACCCAATAGCAAAGCAATAGATGCCTTTTTGAACTCAATCAACCGCCCTTCTTTATGACCTACCCAACAATAACTCTATTCACCCTTCACAACAACAGAAATCGCTGATGTGATTAACCACTTAAGGACCGCCTCACGCCGATATATGTCGGCAAGGCGGCACGGTGATGTATGTACGTGTATGTACGTGATCTGCCTCGCCGCCAGCCAATCAGATCATTTCCTTTGCTGCTGTATGCTAAACAGCAGCAAAGGAAATGATGTCATCTCTCCTCGGCTCGGTATTTTCCGTTCCGGCGCCGAGAAGAGAAGACAGGAATGTGAGTAAAAACACACATACACACAGTAGAACATGCCAGGCACACTAAACACCCGACCCCCCCCCCGATCGCCCCCCAATCACCCCTCCCTGTCACACTGACACCAAGCAGTGTTTTGTTTTGTTTTTCTGATTACTGCATGGTGTCAGTTTGTGACAGTTACTGTGTTAGGGCAGTTAGGGTTAGCCCCCTTTAGGTCTGGGATACCCCCCTAACCCCCCCTAATAAAGTTTTAACCCCTTGATCACCCCGTCGCCAGTGTCACTAAGTGATCATTTTTCTGATCGCTGTATTAGTGTCGCTGGTGACGCTAGTTAGGGACGTAAATATTTAGGTTCGCCGTCAGCGTTTTATAGTGTCAGGGACCCCCATATACTACCTAATAAATGTTTTAACCCCTTGATTGCCCCCTAGTTAACCCTTTCACCACTGATCACCGTATAACTGTGATGGGTGACGCTGGATAGTTTATTTTTTATAGTGTCAGGGCACCCGCCGTTTATTACCGAATAAAAGTTTAGCCCCCTGATCGCCCGGCGGTGATATGCGTCGCCCCAGGCAGCGTCAGGTTAGCGCCAGTACCGCCAACACCCACGCACGCAGCATACGCCTCCCTTAGTGGTACAGTATCTGAACGAATCAATATCTGATCCGATCAGATCTATACTAGCGTCCCCAGCAGTTTAGGGTTCCCAAAAACACAGTGTTAGCGGGATCAGCCCAGATACCTGCTAGCACCTGCGTTTTGCCCCTCCGCCCAGCCCACCCAAGTGCAGTATCGATCGATCACTGTCACTTACAAAACACTAACCGCATAACTGCAGCGTTCGCATACTCAGGCCTGATCCGTGCGATCGCTAACAGTTTTTTTGGTAGCATTTTGGTGAACTGGCCAGCACCAGCACCAGCCCCAGGCAGCGTCAGGTTAGTGCCAGTACCGCTAACACCCACGCACGCACCGTACACCTCCCTTAGTGGTATAGTATCTGATCAATATCAGTTTAGCGTTTTGGTGAACTGGCAAGCGCCAGCGGCCTAGTACACCCCGGTCGTAGTCAAAACAGCACTGCAGTAACACTTGGTGACGTGGCGAGTCCCATAAATGCAGTTCAAGCTGGTGAGGTGGCAAGCACAAGTAGTGTCCAGCTGCCACCAAGAAGAAGACAAACAGGCCTGTCGTGCCCATAGTGCCCTTCCTGCTGCATTCGCCAATCCTAATTGGGATCCCCAACCAAATGCAGTCGGCTGCATGAGAGGCATTTTCTTTATGTCCTCCCGAGTACCCCTACCCAACACACCCCCCAAAAACAGAGCTTGTGTCTGCAGCAAGCGCTGATATAGGCGTGACACCCGCTATTATTGTCGCCCCTGTCCTGATAATCCTGGTCTTTGCATTGGTGAAACGCTACCATTCACTAGTTGAGTATTAGCGTAGGGTACAGCATTCCACAGACTAGGCACACCAGTGCCCCCCCCCCCCATCCCCTACTGTCTTCCGTGTTATTCTCTGGCTCACCTGTCTCAACAGGGAACCTGAGAATGCAGCCGGTAATTCACCCAGCTGAACATAGAGCTGATCAGAGACCAGAGTGGCTCCAAACATCTCTATGGCCTAAGAAACCGGAAGCTACGAGCATTTCATGACTTAGATTACGTCGGATGTAAACAGCGCCATTGGGAAATTGGGAAAGCATTTTATCACACCGATCTTGGTGTGGTCAGATGCTTTGAGGGCAGAGGAGAGATCTAGGGTCTAATGGACCCCAATTTTTTCAAAAAAGAGTACCTGTCACTACCTATTGCTATCATAGGGGATATTTACATTCCCGAAAGGAACAGTTTAAAAATAAGATAAAAAAGCAAAAAAATAAGGAAAAAAAAAAAAAAAAAAGCACCCCTGTTCCCCCCTGCTCTCGCGCTAAGGCGAACGCAAGCGTCGGTCTGGCATCAAATGTAAACAGCAATTGCACCATGCATGTGAGGTATCACCGCTAAGGTCAGATCGAGGGTAGTAATTTTAGCAGTAGACCTCCTCTGTAAATCTAAAGTGGTAACCTGTAAAGGCTTTTAAAGGCTTTTAAAAATGTATTTATTTTGTTGCCACTGCACGTTTGTGCGCAATTTTAAAGCATGTCATGTTTGGTATCCAGGTACTAGGCCTAAGATCATCTTTTTTATCTCATCAAACATTTGGGCAATATAGTGTGTTTTAGTGCTTTAAATTTTAAAAAAAAGTGTGTTTTTTCCCCAAAAAATGTGTTTGAAAAATCGCTGCGCAAATACTGTGTGAAAAAAAAAATGAAACACCCACCATTTTAATCTGTAGAGCATTTGCTTTAAAAATATATAAATAATGTTTGGGGGTTCAAAGTAATTTTTTCATGTAAACAAAAAGTGTCAGAAAGGGCTTTGTCTTCAAGTGGTTAGAAGAGTGGGTGGTGTGTGACATAAGCTTCTAAATGTTGTGCATAAAATGCCAGGACAGTTTACCCCCCCCCCCCCCCCCCAAATGACCCCATTTTGGAAGGTAGACAACCCCAAGCTATTTGCTGAGAGGCATGTCGAGTCCATAGAATATTTCATATTGTGACACAAGTTGCGGGAAAAAGACTTTTTTTTTTTTTTTGCACTAAGTTGTCACTAAATGATATATTGCTCAAACATGCCATGGGAATATGTGAAATTACACCCCAAAATACATTCTGTTGCTTCTCCTGAGTACGGGGATACCACGTGTGAGACTTTTTGGGAGCCTAGCCGCGCACGGGACCCCGAAAACCAAGCACCGCCATCAGGCTTTCTAAGGGCGTTTGATTTCACTCTTCACTGTCTATCACAGTTTCGGAGGCCATGGAATACCCAGGTGGCACAATCCCCCCCCCCCCCAAATGACCCTATTTTGGAAAGTAGACACCCCAAGCTATTTGCTGAGAGGTATAGTGAGTATTTTTCAGACCTCACTTTTTGTCACAAAGTTTTGAAAATTGAAAAAAAAAATTTTTTTTTCTGGTCTTTCTTCATTTTCAAAAACAAATGAGAGCTGTAAAATACTCACCATGCCTCTCAGCAAATAGCTTGCGGTGTCTACTTTCCAAAATGGGGTCATTTGGGGGGGGGGGGGGGTGTGCCACCTGGGCATTCCATGGCCTCCGAAACTGTGATAGGCTGTGAAGAGTGAAAACAAAAATTTACACCCTTAGAAATCCTGAAGGCGGTGATTGGTTTTCAGGGCCCCGTACGCGGTTAGGCTCCCAAAGTCCCACACGTGGTATCCCCATACTCCGGAGAAGCAGCTAAATGTATTTTGGGGTGCAATTCCACATATGCCCATGGCCTGTGTGAGCAATATATCATTTAGTGACAACTTTTTGTATTTTTTTTTTTTTTTGTCATTATTCAATCACTTGGGACAAAAAAATAATATTCAATGGGCTCAACATGCCTCTTAGCAATTTCCTTGGGGTGTCTACTTTCCAAAATGGGGTCATTTGGGGGGGGTTTGTACTGCCCTGCCATTTTAGCACCTCAAGAAATGACATAGGCAGTCAAACTAAAAGCTGTGTAAATTCCAGAAAATGTACCCTAGTTTGTAGACGCTATAACTTTTGCGCAAACCAATAAATATACGTTTATTGACATTTTTTTTACCAAAGACATGTGGCCGAATACATTTTGGCCTAAATGTATGACTAAAATTGACTGTATTGGATTTTTTTTATAACAAAATGTAGAAAATGTCTTTTTTTCAAAATTTTCGGTCTTTTTCCATTTATAGCGCAAAAAATAAAACCCGCAGAGGAGATCAAATAACGTCAAAAGAAAGCTCTATTTGTGGGAAGAAAAGGAAGCAAATTTTGTTTGGGTACAGCATTGCATGACCGCGCAATTAGCAGTTAAAGCGACGCAGTGCCAAATTTGTAAAAGTGCTCTGGTCAGGAAGGGGGTAAATCCTTCCGGGGCTGAAGTGGTTAATGGGAGTGCTTCTGGCTCCTGGCAGTGGTACAGTCCACTTTCCTGGAGTCCACTACCTCCTTGTATCTTCCTCTCCTATTTCCTTTTCCTCCTTCTGCTTTGCCACCTTTTAGGATACCCCTGGATTGAGGAGGATCCTCTAGTTCCAGTAGATCCTTCTCTAAAAAAGTGACAGAGCGATGTAATTAATCTTCACTACCAGAGGATTGCATACCAACACTAGTATCGGGTCATGAGGGAGGTCTGCAACGTCGGGACCAGCTTCTGCCGCCTCTAGTGGGGAGGTCAAAGATGTCAGCCCTAGCCCAGTCGTCCAGGTCCCTCTTGAATTTGGACTGTTAGTTATTTTTACGTTTGTGTTTTATCAATTCTTTGAGGTCATTAAATTTGTCAGTCAGGCATATCCTTAAGGGGTTCAAGTTTACCACTGCTCTCAGCGATTTGTGTTTGTAATGTTAGTAACTGCTCCTTCTCCCCCTCTAAGTTTCATAACCTCTAGCCCATGGTCAATGGACTGTTTCCTCCATTTACTGAGGAACCTCTGTTTTTAAAGGAGTGACAGGGACCACTTTGTAATTGATACTGATTGGACATTTGTCCCTTTAAAAAGATGGAGATAACTTACGTCATACGTCCTGACAAAGCGCACGGTCACTTGTGTAAAACACGTTGACTTAGGCAGTGCCATCTCCGCTCCACCATGCATTCCAGCAAGTGTGCGAGATAACATTGTAGCGCCACTTTCGCTTGGACGGACTGGATAAGCCTGCTTTGCATCTACTCACGGGCCAACGTAGCCAGCATACCAGACACATGACCGGATGTTTTTTAGCATTGACGCTCTACACCAGACGGCCGTTGCAACACGCTGATGGAACCTCACCAGCGTTTATTCACATGCTGATTCAGCATTTATCTGCAGAATGACCTGCGAGGGGAACGGGCTTCTTGTACAATGGCCATTGCAGCCATCATTCCGAAGTGGCAAGAGCCCTCGGGCAAATTACATCTTCTTTCTCTCCTATTCCCTCCCCACTGATTCTTGTTGATATTCAGTGGACGTATCCTCAAATTGATCACTGTTCTTTGTGTCATATTTGGTCAAGGGACTGTGAAGTCAATACATGCATATATAATATGCTCTATAACCAGCTTATTCCTATATAACCGGTCTGAATCATCCTCTATCCACTCAGTGACCTCTTTTTTGATGCTATATATTCACTATCCAACTGTCTGTTAAAACCATCACAAGCTAGCCAGAGCTCATGGACGTGTGAGAGGAGAGCTCTGACACACCGGGTGTAATCAGCGGCTCACAGCACACCAAAAACAGCCAAAAAGCATACCATCAGAGAGGAGAGCAAGGGGCACACAGCAGGCACGATGTACAAAAGGAAGGAGAGAGAGGGACCTCGAAAACTGACTGATTTCTTCCGCCCTGCTGAGGGCCGAAAATTCCAAGATGGCGCCGGCCCCGGGAGCCGTTCATCTGCCTCCACAACACAGCCACACAGCAATCCAAAGCCATCCTCGGGTGAGTCACACTTTAATGACAATCCCTTGTCATCCTCCCCATTCTGCAGCCCTGTTAAGCAAAAAAGGAGGCTTGGGGAAGGAGGGGAGAATGAGGATGTGGCAGGAGCAGCAGGGGAAGAAATGGAGGAATCCTCCACACAGGCAGAGCAGCTAGATGCATTCCCCACCTCAGGTCAGCCTATTATTGACACTACAATGAAGGAGATGCTGCAAACCCTGAGGGGAGCTCTTCAATCTGATATGGCAGTGTTTATGAGCAACACAAAAAGGGAAATATCTGCTGTCAGCAATAGAGTGGAATATGTAGAGAATAAAATGGAGGAGTTCACTCTAGCACACAATGAACTGGTAGATGCCCACTTTGAGGTAGAAGACGAAATCAGGGCCATGCGCCTTAAAATGGCGGATATTGAGGACCGGGCCAGAAGGAACAATATCAAGTTTAGGGGGGTCCCTGAGACGGTCAAACCCGCAGAGATCACTACCTACCTGCAAAAGCTCATGATGACTGTCCTCCCCTCTCTAAGCCCAGCAGACATCACTATTGACAGGGCACACAGACTGCCAAAACCTTCCTTCCTGCCTGAACAAACACCTAGAGATGTGATAGCAAGAATCCATTTCTACCACATTAAGGATCAACTCATGCGATTCGCAAGACAACATCCCTCTCTACCTGACCCATATGCTGGTATCGCACTTTATGCAGACCTGTCACAAGCCACCCTGTCAGCCAGACACAACTTGGTGCCCATCACTAAAATTCTGCGCAAAAATAAGATCCTCTACAAATGGGGATTCCCTGCTAAACTCCTGGTTGACATGAACAAGGAATCGCATGCGATAACATCGCTAGAAAAGGGCCTGGATCTCCTTCGAAAATGGCGCTTGCTTCCCGCAGACGCAGTACCTGAGGACCCTAACCCACAATATAACAGACGCAACAACCACCGTTCAACTAAGAACTACAAGTAGCAACCTGCCTCAGTTGATGCTACTTGATGCTATTTCTTTTAGTGAGCACTCTCCCCTAATAACTGTCATCTGGCTAGTTATGGTGCTTTGCAGCTCTCTAGGAACCTGTTCTTTCTGATCAACCACCCGATGTTCGGCTGTTCAAGGATTTACCTTGTTGAACCCCCCTCGTTAGTTACGAGATGATTCCCGTGACCTACTATCCGCAATTCATGCGGCCTACATCCCATCATTTATCAACAGTTCAAGTTTGTTCAGTTAAACTGTTCATTTACAAAGCTATGAGGACATTGCTTTCTCAGACCCCATGCATTATAACCATATTCAAGATCTCAACTCCAATTCCTGGAACTACCACTAGATGGCACTACTGCACAACTTTCCACAAGAATGAATCTTAAACTGATGTCATACAATGTGAGAGGCTTGAACAGCCTCTACAAAAGGAGGGCCCTTTGGAAGTCAACCTTAGAAGAGAAATGTGACATTCTATGTGTGCAGGAAACCCATTTCGCCAGTGACAACTCCCCAAAATGTACACATCCCAAGTTTCCGCACATATTTATGGCCAAGAATACGACAAAGAAGAATGGAGTAATGATTGCATTTAGGGACACACTAACCTTCTCTCTCTTACAGGAACATATAGATCCCCCAAGGTCGCTTTCTGATCGTGGTCGCAGAACTGGACCACATCACATATACTATAGTTAACCTGTATGCACCTAATGTTAGATCTCTAAGGTTTATTCGCAAAGTTGTAAGTATGGCTAAAAAGGTACAAAAAGGCAACTTAATAATATGTGGTGATTTTAACTCGATTATGAACACAGAATTAGATGTGTCCTCGATGGCCTCTAAGCGGCGGCCCTCTCTAGACTCGCTGTGCCACGAAGAGAGGCTTTATGACCCTTGGCGCTGCCTTAGAACCACCGAGAGGGACTACACATTTTATTCGGCTGTACATAAGAGCTATTCTAGAATAGATTTTTTCCTCACTGACCTGTACACTCTGCAAAATGTCCAGAAAGCTGACATCCACAATATCACATGGTCTGACCACGCTCCAGTGACTATTGAAATTGTGGATGCCAACAAACACTCCCACAAACCATTGTGGCGTAACAATACGTTTCTCTTATCACACCCCAAAATCAGAGACGAAATTGCAGCAAAAATTATGGAATTTTTTCAATTCAATAATAATGCAGATTGTTCACCTATGACCATCTGGTGTGCACACAAAGCATTCGCTAGAGGCGCCCTTATACAGGTAGCCTCTAGGGAAAAGAAAAAGAAACAGCAGCGCATGACAAACCTACTTGAGAAGATAGCAGATCTGAAAGCGCAACACAAGAATCCTGCTACCTCCTCAAGTGAAATACTCAAAAGCCTTAATAACTGCCGGGAAGAAGTAAGACAGGAAATTAGAGCGGACTATGATACTTTTTTTAAAAAACTAAAAGTCTCCTACTACTCCCAAAATAACAGAGCAGGTAAAATCCTAGCCTCCCAGCTTAAAAAAAAACAGGCACGTTCTAATCTCAAAAATCTGAGACATCACAGTCCCAAAGCCCTACACCACAATCCCAAAGATATCGCCAACGCCTTTAAGGACTATTATGAATCCCTATACAATCTCCAGACGGACCCACTCACTTACCAACCCTCGGACATAGAGATTGACGAATTCCTACAGACTGTTCACCTTCCCTCAATAGACAAAACTTCCCTACAAAAAATAAACGCGCCCATCACACTCACAGAGGTTGAATCCGTAATTTACTCTCTACCCATGCACAAATCGCCAGGAGCAGACGGGTTCTCCGCTGAATATTACAAGGCTTTCCCTGCCATCCTTGCCCCTGAACTGGTAAAGATATTTAATATAGCTGCCTCTGATGGTACCTTCCCGAAAGAAATGCTCCAAGCCATCATTATCACTATCCCTAAACCTGGTAAAGACGTAGCGGATCCACAAAACTTCAGGCCTATTTCCCTACTAAACTCCGATTTAAAGATCTATGCAAAAATTTTAGCAAACAGACTTATGGAAATAACCCCCTCCCTCATAGGACTGGACCAGGTAGGTTTTGTAAAGGGCAGACAGGCACCAGATGGGACGAGGAGGATGCTAGACCTCCTGCGCATATCAGAATTAAGCAAGCAGCCCAGCATCTTTTTAGCATCAGATGCAGAAAAGGCCTTCGACAGGGTCCATTGGGGATACCTGTCCAGGACCTTACTCAAGTTTGGTCTTTCGGGAATGATACACTCAGCAATTATGTCCCTGTATTCAGACCCATCTGCAAGAGTCTTCACATTTAGCTTGCTATCCGACCCCTTTGCACTAACGGCACTCGGCAAGGATGCCCATTATCTCCAATTATTTTTTCTTTGGTCATAGAACCACTAGCAGAATCTATTAGAGCTAATGATAAAATAGAAGGCATTAAAGTCGGTTCTGTTAACCACAAAATAGGACTGTTTGCTGACGACATAATCCTCTCTCTATCAAACCCAGCCACTTCTTTACCCATCGTCAAAACGCTATTACATAAATTCGGACAAATCTCCTTTTATAAAGTAAATACAACCAAAAGCTATGCACTCTCGCTTCATATATCAAACGAGAACAAAAGCAGGTTGAAAAATATTTTTCCTTGCAACTGGGACCCACCTTCCATTACTTATCTTGGTGTGCAGCTGACTTCCTCTTCCTCCAAAATCTATTCCCAAAACTTTCCTCCATTATTAACAAAAATCGAAGAGGAACTACATCAAATTACCAAACTACACCTTACATGGTTGGGGAGGATAGCTGCATACCAAATGCAAATCTTACCAAAACTCCTATATTATTTCAGATCATTACCCATACCAATTCCCCAGAAATTTTTTATACAACTAGAGAAATGCCTGAAAAAATACATATGGGGGGGTAAAAAACCCAGAATAGCATTGGCCCACCTCTATAAACCTAAACATCTAGGGGGAGTAGGGTTACCTAATGCACAGACTTACTATAAAGCTGCAATACTGGACCAAATGAAGTACTGGTTCTCCTGCCAAACAGACAACCGCTGGTCAGACATTGAACGCACCGTAACACCAGGTCACGACCTCCCTGCATTGGCTATAGCAGCCTGTATACATTGCAGACCAAACGCCCCACCTTACTCAACTATACGAGCAACAATAGATGCCTGGTCCTCCATAGTGCATAAACACTTAACAGACACCCCAATTAGAAAACTAAATGTACCACTGGCATCCTACGAATACCTAATCCCAAACTTCTCAGTCCAACCATGGAAATCCTCGGGAGACAACTTCACCACACCTGCTCCACCTCATCAAAATGCGATAGATATAGAGAGTACCAATTACACCACTACAAGAGCACAAACCCAATACGACAAATAGCTATACCACAGATTCTGTGGGACTTCCTCTTAAGCAAGACTTCTAATAAGCGTAAGGGTATATCGCTCTTTTACAAATTCACCACCCCCCTCTACCTACACTCCAAAACCCCAAGCATGATGAAATGGGAATTTGAATTAAAAAAAGAATTTTCTATGCCTCAATGGCATGAAGCGATAAAATACAATCATAAATCATCAGCATGCATAGATCACTGGGATAATGCACAAAAACTCTTACATAGATGGTACATTACTCCGCACAGATTAAACAAAATGAACCCTAGTATTACACCTCTCTGCTGGAGAAACTGCCAAGCTATTGGCAATATCCTCCATATATTCTGGAACTGTACAACTATAAAACCTTTCTGGCAAAAAATACAGTCACTAATTAGAAAAGTGACCAGCTCTGATTGTACCATCAACCCTGCTCTTGCTCTTCTAAGCTTAGGCATCGAAAACTATCCTCCTCTGAGGAGAAAGGTAGTCACCCACATTTTTTTTGCTGCATGTATAGCAATAGCCAAGGAATGGCGCTCTACTTCACCTCCAAAAATTGCAGAAGTCATATCAAGAGTGAATGCTCAATACACTATGGAAAAAATCCTAGCATATATAGAAAGAAGAACCCCGAGTTTCCACAAACATTGGGAAACTTGGAGTTCCTCTAAATATGCCTCCTCACATGTATGAAAACTATTCCTAATCCTCCACTACTGAAACACAACCATCAATGATCTAGTGGTACAATCCATTATTGGGTATGGTCATATATATGGTATTATACTAAGCACACAGCATAGCAACACTACGTGGTTTACCTGTTATCAAAAGAATGAGAAAGTCTAATTAAGATGAATCAGTCATTCTAAGTTTATTATTATTGGTTAACGACAAATTTACAGGGAACTTACGTGATAGTATATTTGAGGGGACCCTCAGTAAGGTCCTCTCAGGGCTAACTTTGAAAACTTAAGCAGAAAGTCTGTTTACAGTGTGTACCCACAAGGGGTGACAGGCTTGACAAATGTACAATGCTTCATTGAGGATATTTCTTAGTAACCCTACCAGGTAATCTGTTTTACTCTATTAATGTAGTAAGCTCCTGAATGGCGAACAATATGTACAAATGATCAATGAGAAATCTGCTTGTATTTTGTATACTTTGGAAAAATACCAATAAAAATTTATTGTTTAAAAAAAAAAACCATCACAAGCTGATTGATCCTTACTACAATATAGGTTACGGACCTCCATTACAGCCTTACATGACTTATCTGCTAAGGCAATTTTTCCATACAATATTCGCATAAGCCCGTTACATTGACATGCAGCATGTATAGTTTGCTATCTTTGACCATACAGGACTAAGTATTTACATTGGCTTTAGTTATAGCAGCACCATTCTTTCCTTTCTTTAGCTGGTGTGTGTGTGTGTGTGTGTGTGTGTGTGTGTGTGTGTGTGTGTATGTATGTATGTATATGTAGGGCCCCGAGATTGGCACCATATTGTGACGTTATTTTTTTCTGTATGTTTTTATTGCTGGGTGTTCTGGGGGGTTTATATTTGTAACTTTTATAAAGCAATTTTTCAAATAGATATTCCGTGATAGGTCCTCCCTTTTGCTCCTTTGGGACATCTTTGTTCCTATCAATTTTTTACCATGATTGCACAGTTGCTTATGACCCCCATTGGACTGTGGGTCATGAATGACTTCATCTCATGGGAGGTGTCACGGTCCCTCGGAGGAGGAAAAGATGACTAACCGTGCTTGGTGCTCTTTACCAAGTACTATGTAACCACCTATTGTTTAAATCCACTTACAGTGAAATTCCTCTCACTAGACCTATAATCAAATATATACTGTACATTGGGGGGCAATTACTCTTCAGTGATTAAGGGACCAATTAATTGATGATCCTTCAACCAAGAGGTTCTTTCTTGCAAGAAGCTGGTGAGTGTAAAGGCCCGTACGCACGATACGAAAATCGGAAGTAAAAATTCATCCGACGAACGATCTGCCAAAATTCATATTGTTAGTACATTGCTTTTCGTATGGTGGACGAGTTGGATCACGCCAGGTCGGACACATCAGCTGTTTCGGATACCACCATTCCACAGTCCCCGCAGAGGGCTAAATCTGCTTGCATGTAAGACCTTGCCAACAGGGAGGTAAACCGTTTAGGGTAAGGGTTCATCTTTAAATAGCTTTGGATTAAGTGAGTCTCATCTATACACTCCTCCCTTCTCCATTTATCTATGTGGGTTATGACCTGATGGATCGTGGATGCCTTCCCCTACTTTCATGGATTGGACATACACTCATGGAACTTTTTCTTCTGTCGTTCAGCTTATGAACTACCCTCACTATTTTCACGTCTTTTTCACTGCTGATAGGCTTTGTTGTATTTAAGGATATAGTCATGTAATAACGCATTCAGTGCTGGATATTTTTAAGTTGTTCATTCATATGTGTTTTTTTTTGCACACCAGTGCACACCCCATTTAAAATCTCACTGACAGGCCTTGCCTCACAGCGAACAGTTTAGCCTGTTGGCCTCAGTTCATAACATTATTATGCTGTATCTGAGTTTTTCTTTTTTTTCTCGGTCATGTTTTTTTTTTGTAGCAATTTGCTACACAAGTTATATGTTAATGTCTTTCAGTTCTAAGGAGGAGGATCTCTCCTGGTCCTCACTGTGCCCCTTTGGTCCTTACAGACTTGTCCACCACAGGCTTATTTTAACGAGAGATACTCTTCATTTTTTTTCTGTGCTGCTTTCCACTGAACACTTTGCCACTGTTCTCTTATCAGGTCCTCCTCCATGTTAGGAACATCTGTCCATCCTGGGATATCTGGAGACTGAAGATCTGATATAACTTCTGTTCCCATTGATTTTTTGGTCTGCGCCTGTCTGTCTGCGCAAGGTCTCTCCTGCTGGATGTTTTGGGCACCCCTCCTGTGACAGGTATTTTTTTTTATTGTGCTTGGCTTTGGAGATTTCATTCCACTAGATGTTACAGGCTGGCTCTTCGTTATCCATGGCTTCTGGGATGCTTGGCTGTGGGATTTCTGTGGTCAGCTATAGAATGAGGGGAGTGCATCTTACCACCTCACTTGTTGACTGCTGGGGGTATCTCACTCTCTAGTTCAGCGGCAGGTTGGGTCAAATCTGCTCAGATGCTGGCACTCAGGCTGCAGGACTGGCGGAGCTGTGCTGATATTCCTGTCACATGTGCTCTCTCTGCGCCATGTTCAGGTCCCACCCCTGTCTACCAGGATCTGCCACACTCCTTTTGCTTTCCTTTTCACCCTCCTTATTTTTCCAACCTACTCCCATCCGCTTTTTTTTCCCCTCCACCTCCAATGGCCACCTTCCCCTCTTTCATGCTCAATGACTATTTATTCCAACGTTTAACCTGTGGACACTGTTATGAAAACTGTTCACAGTGAAGCAGTCACTTTTCTGAACCATACCAACAAAATGGACCAGATCAAGATCTATGAACATGCTACACTGAGTATCTAAAAACCCTTGATAGATATGATGCTACAATTTATGCAACATAAATAGGATCTATACATATTATAGATTATCATTTTCAGTGCCTTCCATTGAGTAACTATTAAGACCTTGTTCTTTTCACTCACTAATGTTTGATGTGATTTGCTGCAACTTAAAGTGATTGAAAAAGCTAAAAAAAAAAAAAAAAAAAAAAAAAAAAAAAAAGCTAAAAAAACACACCAACAGGTTTATACTTGCCTGCTCTGTTCAATGAAATTGTGCAGTGTGTCCCCGAATCTCCTCTTCGCGGGCCCTCGCTGGCACTCCTGACCCCTCTTTGACGAGTGCCCCTATAGAAAGCCGCTTTCTACTGAAGCACTCATGCAGGCTCACTCCTGAGCCTTGCTGTGACTATAGCTCCCACTGCCTCAACAAAGATTGTGAGACCAGGAAGTGAGGGGAGAGAGGAACTTCAGAGGGGCACAGCGCTGGATTGAATGAGGGCCCAGATAAGTAATGTCATTTTAAAACATTACACAATAAGGATCTGCAGAATGAACATTTTGCAGGGCAATTTATTCAAAATCTAAAAATCATCATGTACTACACAAAATAGTGGCCAGAAGCTGGAAATAGAGCACTGTATGACAGTTACATACCTTAATGTGCTTGGCAGTCACCTCTGGCGTCTCATCATAACCACCAAATGTGTTCGGCAGACCTATGGAATAATAAAGATTTATGATGTTAATGTATGTCAAAACAAGCACATTACATAGATGCTTAACTATTATATGCTACCTATGCTTACCTGCCCAAAACTGAACTGCATGTTCCAGATGATGTCTTACTAATAATTTGTACATGGACAAAATTGTGTCTCTCTGGAGTCAACACCTCTTTAATACAAGTATTTTGCTAGCTTTAGAAACTGCAGTTTGGCATTGCATGCTATTAAGTCTATTTGTGCAGTTATTTCCCAAGTGTATAATTTCAGGAACAAATGCACTAAAATTAATTTTAGTGTAAGCACACAATATTATACCCAATTTTTTGGTGAAATATAAAAGATGGGGTTGCTATGAGTAAATATACACCAAACATGAAGTTTGAAAATTTTGCATGCTCATGGAATCTCAAACTATGTTACCCAAACTTCTCTATATGCAACACCTTTACATGTCATCAAATTAGAGTTAACCATGAACTATGGTGCTAGAATTATTGCCCTTACTCTGTCTGCAACAAACGTGGTGCAATTAATGATTACATACACGTGATCACCCTACATTGCACTTTTTTTGGCATTTTTTTTTAAATTGTCATTGCTACCACAAGGGGCCTAACAAACTCCCTATGTGATAACATGGACATGTGACAGACCCCCAATATCTCCATAAAAAGTACCTATTAGAACCCTGATGTTTCCCCTGCCCCAAGGTGGTATGAAGATTATTCTGCGAGATGGGGTAGCAATCCAAGGCCATAGTAATCAAATCTGTGTCCCTTTTAAAACCCAAATGCTGAGACTACAAAATGAAAATAGTCAGGTAAGGAAGGAAAAGCATTTTTATATGGATCAGCTGAATAGACTCAAAATGGAGGTAGCCACATGTTCATTACAGTATAGCACTGGGGCAAACAATGTTAGTAGCCCATAATAAGTCGCAAGGATGGTAAGAATTTTCTGGTTAAGGTTTCTTTGTTATGGAATAAGGATTAAATTCAAGTCTCAGAGATTTGGCCTCAATTGTTTGAAATATTATAGAGCAGTGGTCATCAACTCTGTGCTCAGGGCCCACTAACAGGCCAGGTTTTATGTATTACCTTGGGGAGATGCAGACTAGAATACTGCAATCACTGAGCAGCAAATGATATCACCTGTGATGTATTTCAGTTATCTTGCAAACCTGGCCTGTTACTGTGCCCTGAGGACAGGGTTGATGTCCACTGTTATAGAGGACCTTGATGTATTTAGTATTTTCAAGGAGAAGTCTCTGGATTATTTTTTTTCTCCTTTTGGTATTTTTTAATCTTTTTTTTTGTCATTTGTTTATTCATTTATTTTATTTTTGTTTTGGTCAGGTAGGAAAAATCCAAATTGTTAGGATTAGTCCACCTGAAAGGGGGGGTCATTGGCTATGCCCTCAACTAGCAGCTGAATACATTTTGTTTAAAACAAGCGTTGGTAGAAAGTCATTTTAGCCGCTGGATCCAAAGCTAGAAAGAGACTTATTTTTCACTGGATCTCTGGGAAAGTTTGATCTGAGAAAACGAGGAGACGGGAATTCTCGGAACTCTCGTTTGTAACCTAGAGAAATTGAGGAAGCCATCCATCTGTCTTGACATTCTTCCTGCCAGACCCTTGAAAATTGTAGAAGCCTCCCCCCCCCATTCAAGCGAGTGGAGGCGCCCCTTCATAAGGAGGCTTTAGTATTTATTTTTGTGGGTTTCCTCCCCCAGGTCTTCTTTTGGCCCTGGGACTGACCCTGAGATTTACCTCTTGAACCTGACGTGGAGGCCGTCGTGACTGCCTGGAGGCTTATGCACCCGGCGTTGGAGAAGACACACGTTTAAAAGAAAAATGCTTAAACTTCTTCTTAACTGGTAAAAGGGAACTTTTCTCATTAGAAATTCTTTGGATATACTTATCCAGATTGCCTCCAAATAACTGTTCACCATGAAATGGGAAATTGGCCAAGAGCTTTTTACATGGCGCTTCAGCTGACCAATTTTTCAACCATAGGATTCTACGCACATGTACCAGCCCTAGCATGAGCCGTGCTACGCTAAGTCCGACTCTGAGATGCGATTAAAGCATCATTTTTTTGCTCCAAGCTTAAAATGGCTGAAGAAAAAAAACTCCTTAGTAATATACACAGGGGCTGCAGTGTTAAGAGCAGCTGCAACACTTGCCCCTCCTGATGGCTTACTCTGATCAGTCATATTACTCTCAGGGGAGGATGCCATCTTTTTTGGGATGGTTCTAGGCTGCCGTGTGACTATAGTCCTTCTAGAGCCCTTTTTTGAGGCGTTTTTAACCCCCCTTCCGACCATAGCCCGATGCACAAAGCAGAGGTACTACCAGAAGTAATGCATCCACTGCTTGAGCTATAGTCCAGCTCTGCTGCTGATATTAATGCTCAGCCTGATGCAGTAGTAATTGTGTCAAAAGGAATGCCTGTGTTACCAAAAACCTCTTGCATGCCCACCTTTGCTCGTGTCCCCCCGCAGCTTGCAACAGCAACAATGGTGCCTTTTAAAACACACCTTCCCGCGCTGGGCGTTGGAGGACACCAGCGCCGCGCTAAGCCCCTCCAACGTCTACGGCCCTTCCTCTTTTCTTTAAAAAAAAAAAAAGTTTTTCCCGCGCGAGCAGGGGCTCCGATCCCATGGGATCAGCAAGGAGAGAGGCAGTAATGGCGAAGGGGGAGTCTGGAAGCCGCCGAGCGGTGTGGCGTTTGCTCGCTTTTTTTTTTCTTCTAATGTGCTCCGCCAGGAAGAGGGGAAGAAAAAAACACATGGGGGCATCTGGTGGGGAGGTAACCCCCCCCCCCCCAGACTTACCGGATGTCTGCTGTTGGCCGGAGGAAGTGAAAACTGCTGTTTCCTGGACACATTGCGAGCTCTCTGAGAAGCAAGAGACAGCAAGTGCTCTATACAGCCTCTATGTGGTGACACATAGGCATGACAACATTTACTAAATTAAAGGAGACATTCATAAGAAAAATCTTTAAAAATTTCTTAGAAGACACCACTTATCTTCCTCGCCGCAGGCTTTTCTGAGGTAAACTAACAAACCAAATCTTCACCCTTCACGGTGGGTTCCGTTAAACCTTCAGGAGCTGGGGATCCTCAAGGAAACCCACAATCCTCGACCTGTAATAGCACCACCGCCAGTAAAACTATGGTCTTAATACTAAAAAGTACTGGATCCCGGGGTCCAGCCATCTAAAAGAGAAGCGTTACAGGCAAGACCTTGTCTCTTCGGATACGAGGCCCAGGTACCATAAATTTGGCCAAAAAGACACTTTGAATGGATCCAGCTACATGGCTAGCCCCAGCCAGGATTGCTCCAGTGGAGCTCAGCTCAGCAGATCTTTATGTGACAAACACCTTAGTAACTGGCGAAAAAACGGAGGTACTCCCAGTAGTGGGAGGGGTTATATAGAGAGTGCACTTTTAGTCTTAGGGCGTGCCAGTGTCCATCACTTGAAGGTGTTCTATAACCTACATAGTAACTACTATGGCTCTGTCTGCCATGATGTACGATAAGAAAAGAATTTGATTTTGCTCTCGTATATTCCAGAGTCCTGCTGGAGCGAGAATTTGGAGAGGTCTCTGGAACGTGGATGAAAGAGGTTCATCTGGTTGGCAGTTTGTCTGTGCCATGCCACACCACAAATTTGTTCTGACAAACATTCAGGGGAGAAGGGACAAAGGAAAAGATTTAGATCAATACTTGTAATCCAAGGTTTAATTTTCCTTATGGACAATTTAGTGCAAATGCTGCATCTGTACGACTGTGCCCAGCAACAAGACTTGTGGAACATTTTCCCGGTCATTTAAAGAAGGCAATGTTTTTAATGTGCGACATGTATTGGCATAACTGAGTTAATATGGTGCAGGTACCCAGAAGGCTGGCACTAAGGCATAACAAGGTGTCTGCTGGCCAGACAAGGAACTCCAGCTGACACATTAATGGGGTGAAAATCTCCTTGTGGGGGTGGTGTCTCAATCTTAGCAGTCCTACAGAGAGCTTTTTGGTTGCTGGACATGTGGGGCACCAGAGCTGGACATGTGGGAGATACGCCTGGTTGATGTCTCACCTGAGAGGTTGGAGCCGTGCACAGGTAATGCCAGTGACTACACACAGAAGCATGCTCCATTAGAAAAAGGGGTATCAGTACAAATAGATCTAAGCTCTTCCCAAACGCTGGCCACCAGGGTACAGTACGCCTTCACCACATGGCACTTCAATGTCTCACAGTGGTTGATAACAATCCTATTACACTATATGTGCTGAATATACACTGAATCAAGTGCGGTTATTGTACCAGTGGCTTACTCCCAGAGATGGGCGGACACATGAGGTTCATTCAGGATGCTTATTTCTGAGGAGTAACCGAAAGAGGAGGGTTGTATTCAGCACTATATTGGGGGGAGTAGGAACTGGGATGGGTGTTATTAATGAAGTGGCCATCAGTATCCTGAGGAGCAAACGCTCAGCCATAGCTTCAGACAGTAAGTGGGGCTTTGTTACTCAGATTAATGACATCCCTAATAACATTCAACAAAGTCACATAAACATCCAGGTTAAAGTGGCTCAAGATTTTATCCACCATTTTAAGAGGTGGTACAGGGCTAAAAGATGTCATGGGCTCTGGCGTGCACACAGGGGCAGGCAGAATCATCAAGCTTATTGTACAGTCACTGTATGAGGGGCAGTGGCCTTATGCGTTGGCATCACAGCTCAGTAAGATTTTGCCCAAACACATCGCTTACACCAATCCAAAGTGGTGGTCGAATGCCTGGATAGGCCGTGCTAGTTTGGATTATGAAAAGTGTTATGCTTCCTCATTGATCCCATATACAGAAGCGAAGACTCAGTCTGTATATTTAGTGGTATCAATGGGCTTACTGACTGGGAATTCTACCTTGTTGTATCTGAGGCTAAAAATTACCCACATGTGATCAGAGAGGATGGAAGCTGGAGGCGGGTTGATATTTCTCTGTCGGAGGCATGACCATAATGTCCTTTGTATGCCAGGTCAGTACACAGTGGTGAACAAAAAATGATGAGAAGATGTTTCACTCTGTGTTCTGAATGAAAAGATCATTGCTGGGAAGGAAGCACCTAGGTATTATTTGGGACATAGACTAGTTTGTTTTTATTGGTCCTAAAGTATACCAATGACATTAGTCATGGAACTAGGGTGTTCCTTGAACCTAACAGTAGATAGAGGTGCATAGTATACCCTTCTGGGTATGGTCTCTGAAATCCAAGCACAAAGATGGAATTTTGTGGTTTTGTCATTGTTTCAGGTCTATATGTGTTACTCTATATTTATATAGGAAGGTCTCACATTTATCTATGCAAGTTGAGGGACAACTTGACAGTAAAGTCTCTTTGTACAACTTGGAGATTTTACTGCCAATTCAGAGTCCCGAAGTACCGCGGTCATGCCAAAATTGCGTAGGGGGCCGCCTTGAACGCCATTTAGCAGGTTACCCATCAGTGCTTTGTAACTAAAGCAGAAAATTGGCTTGAGGACATTTTTTTTGTTTAAGGAGACTCATCATGCAAGCTCAAAAGGAGCAGCGATGGGTTCCAATGTCGCCCCCGCAAATGCATTCATGGACATGATAGAGAATTTATTTATTTCAGGTACTTATATAGCACCGTCAATTTTACGCAAAATGTATTATTATTAATGATTTATATAGCGCCAACAGTTTACGCAGCGCTTTACAATGTAGAGGGGGGACAGCACAATTACAGTACAGTTCAATACAGTGGGGACAGGAGGGCCCTGCTCCTAGAGCTTACATTCTAAAGGGAGGGGGGTGGTTGTACAAAAGGTAATAGATGCAAGGAATTATTTGATGGGGGGTGGCATTTATGGTAATGTTCTCTTTAAGGTGAACTAAGTGTTGGTATCGCTTTATAGAGGACGTGTTTGCAGTGTGGGGGGGGGGGGGTTGGAGTGACATGGATACCCCATTTCATATTTTAATTTTTGAACAAAGGTTTGGAGTTTAACATTAATATCAGCCAGGAGAAAATGACATTTTTAGATACATGTCTAACGCTAAAAGGAGGTTCTATTTGCAGTAATCTTTATGTTAAACCTACAGATTGTAATCATTTACTATAAAAGCTTGCATCCCCCGGGGTTTTTAGATTCATCCCAATAGGTCAATTTACTCGAGTTAAAATAATTGACCCAGCTGAACAGGAGAAACATTTAGATGAAAAAAGAGGATAAATTAGTGAGAAGATGTTATCCTAGACAGGTTATTAGTAAGCAAAGAACAAACTATGAATAGACATAAAAGAATAGACAGATTTCCCGTCTCGCAGTACCACCCTCACTCTGGATGGGTACATAATATTAAAAAGCATTTGTCTATTCTTTCCTATACTGTCATATTGAAAAGGTAGATCCATGTATAGTAGATTGGTCAAATCTAACCAATATCGACATAGGACCAACATCACTAGAAACTTTTTAGGACCCCCTAATAATGGATGTTATCCTTGTCTCAGCTGTAGTCAATGCAGTTCTAAGATAAAGGGAAATGTTTAAATCACCCACATGATGGTATTAATATTGAGATACAGGGATATCACACTTGTCAGTCATCATTTGTTATTTATGTAATTAAATGTCCATGTGGCCTTTTATATGTTGGGGAGACCACACAAAGTAAAAGAATGTATAACTAGACACAAATATACGTGATAAATTAACTCAATTACTGTTAGAAAAGCATTTTGTTGAAGTGAAACACACAGTGGCACAACTTTGCTTCATGATTTTAAAGGAAGTTCCCCATAATAGATGAGGGGGGGCAGTCGAGAATTAAATTATGAAAATGTGAGGTCCAGTGGATACACCGTCTGGACACATTCCAGCCTAAGGGGTTAAACTCAAACTCTGATCTACTTCTTTTTATTAAGAAGAGTTTTTTTCCATTTGTGACTAACCTTTCTTTTTCTGGATCAATAAATTGAATGACAAATGATGTTTAAAGGGTAGAATATTTTACAGATTTTTCTTCTTTTCTGATTTTTTTTATTTTCTACTTTTTATTGCTACCTAGACGTATATTTTTTTTGGTGACAGGTTTATTTCAGAATAACCTCCTTATAGATGATGGATTGTGAACTCAGCTCTTCCAGCCTTCACGTTGAAACTTAAGATAATATAATCAGATGCCGATTTATTTTGATAATTGAGCATTAATTGCCTAATTGGTCCCTGGTATATTATGACTATATATTGAGAATAAAAACAGTTTGTCATTGTTGTATGTTCCTACCTGAGGAAGGGTGTGAACAATTATAGCCTGAAATGGTCAATACGCAACACTTTGACATTTGTATTTTGATTTTTTTCATAAAATTTTAAGTGCAGCAATCCTGGACTTATTTCTCTATATGCGGCCTGTGGGAGGGCGTGATTGTATGCACTAGGAAGACACCCGAGTGCTGTTCACCTTACCTATATATCTATCTATATAGATGTATATCTATATTCACATCACTTTTGGTATTTGTATGATAGTCAGGTTCATAAAAATTGGGACACTGACACAATTCTAATCTTTTTGGCTCTTAACAGCACAATGGATTTGAAATGAAAACGGTGAACGGTGTAGGAATTACAACAGTTTGTATATGTGCCTCCCACTTTTTAAAGGGACCAAAATTAATGGGACAGATTAACAATCATCCAAACTTTCACTTCTTAATACTTGGTTGCAAATCCTTCGCAGTCAATTACACCCTGAAGTCTGGAACGCACAGACATTACCAGAAGCTGGGTTTCATCCCTGGTGATGCTCTGCCAGGCCTCCACTGCAACTGTCTTTAGTTCCTGCTTGTTGTTGGGGCATTTTCCCTTCAGTTTTGTCTTCAGTAAGTGAAATGCATGCTCAATCGGACTCAGGTCAGGTGACTGACTTGGCCATTGCATGACATTCCACTTCTTTCCCTTAAGAAAACTCTTTGGTTGCTTTTGCAGTATGCTTCGGTTCATTGTCCAACTGCACTGTGAAGCACCGTCCAATGAGTCATTGCTGAATATGAACAGATAATATTGCCCGAAAGACTTCAGAAAACTGCTTTTGTCAGCAGTTACATCAATAAATACAAGTGAACCAGTTCCATTGGCAGTCATACATGCCCACGTCATGACACTACCACCATACTTCACTGATGAGGTGGTATGCTTTGGATCATGAGCAGTTCCTTTCCTTCTCCATACTCTTCTCATCCCATCACTCGGGTACAAGTTGATCTTGGTCTCATCTGTCCAGAGGATGTTGTTCCAGAACTGTGAAGGCTTTTTTAAATGTTGTTTGGCAAACTCGAATCTGGCCTTCCTGTTTGAGGCTCACCAATGGTTTACATCTTGTGGTGAACCCTCTGTATGCACTCTGGTGAAGCCTTCTCTTAATTGTTGACTGACACACATACACCTACCTTTTGGAGAGTGTTCTTGATCTGGCCAACTGTTGTGAAGGGTGTTTTTTTCACCAGGGAAAGAATTCTTCGGTCATCCACCACAGTTGTTTTCCATGGTCTTCCGGGTCTTTTGGTGTTGCTGAGCTCACCGGTGCATCCGTTCTTTTTAAGGATGTTCCAAACAGTTGATTTGGCCACACCTAATGTTTTTGCTATCTCTCTGATGGGTTTGTTTTGTTTTTTCAGCCTAATGATGGCTTGCTTCACTGATCGGGACAGCTCTTTGGATCTCATATTGAGAGTTGACAGCAACAGATTCCAAATGCAAATAACACATTTGAAATAAACTCTGGACCTTTTATCGGCTCCTTGTAAATGGGATAATGAAGAAATAACACACACCTGGCCATGAAACAGCTGAGCAGCCAATTGTCCCATTACTTTTGGTCCCTTAAAAAGTGGGAGGCACATATACAAACTGTTGTAATTCCTACACCGTTCACCTGATTTGGATATAAATACCCTCAAATTAAAGCGGAGAGCTGGGGAAGTCAAAAGTGGCAAACGATCTGGGTGTTCTGGTAGATCATAAACTTAAAGCGGGGTTCCACCCAAATTTTGAACAATATCTGTATGTATTCTCTTCCTTGCCTAGATGCTGACATCCCGTTTAAAAAAATTTAAATCGCAGCAATTACCTTTTATTTTTCTATTCTTCTTTGCACTTCCTGGTTCTCCCGTGGGAGTAGGCGTGTTTCTAGCCTCTCCCAGACTCCGCACAGTCTCCTGGGAGCTAGTCTCAGGCTTCCCAGGATGCCACTGAGCATGTGCGGGAACGAGCGGTGAATGCTGGGAGCACAGCATTCACCGCATCCAGGAAATAAATGCTTGTGGGCTTCAAATGCCCACAATGAAGATGGAAACCGCCTGCAGTGAATAAATTTAAGTTATTCTTTCAGACGAAATCTGACACAGGCGGACATATTACACACAATATGTGAGTATGTAATGCTGAGAAGAAAAGTTTGTGAATGAACTAAAAAAAGACAAAAAACGATAGATAGGTGGACCCCCGCTTTAATAGCATGCAATCGCAAGCTACAGTTTCAAAAGCAAGCAAGATATGTACTTCTATTGAAAGCGTTAGACTCCAGAAAGATAAATTTGTGACCCTGTGTAAATCTTTAGTAAGACCACATGTGTAATAGTAAGACCACATCTGGAATGTGCAGTTCGGTTTTGGGCACCTGTACACAAAAAAGATACTGGAGATCTGAAGTGCAACTAAACAGATTAGAGGTATGAAGGAGCTCAGCTATGTGGAAAGATCAGCTGGACTGAATTTATTTTCTTAAGAGGAGGTAACATTTCCATGTATAAATACATAGATGGTCCATATAGTGAACTTGGTGTTGATTTATTCCCTTTCATGTCATTACAGACAAGGACACTCTTCGTCTGAAGAAGAGAAGAGAGATTTAACTTCCACAAACAAAAGGCTTCTTCATAGTAAGTGCTGTAAATATGTGGAGTAGACTCTCCCAATTAGGCTAAATTGTGGAATAGATTCCCTTAACTGGGGAGCTCAGTAGATTGTGCATTTAGAATGCATCCAGCCCTTTTTTAAACAAACTACAACTGGGTAATAACATATATAAGTAATAACACCAGCGATTATTCATCTAGGGATTTTCCAATTGCCTGAGAAACCAGGTAGGCATTTGGGGAGGCATTCCTCATCCAAAGGCATATGTAACTTGTAAGAGGTGTTTCTTGCACGGATGCTCTGCAGACCAACATTTGAGCCAAAGGGTATGTGTACCAAAAGGAGGTTCATTCTGGATATACGATTTGCATCATGTGTTGGCCTATCAACAAAAAAGAGTAGAGCTACAGCCATGAGTTCCAGCTGCTGGAGGACAGGTGGATCCATTAGGATAGATCCAGGATTCTGGAACATAACCTTGGCCCTAACAGCTAAGGTTTGGCAGATGGACATGTTCACAATGCCAGATTGCAGGGCAGGACCTGTGAGGAAGAATAAGGCCTTAGAAGGGGCTTCTAGCCTTTTATTCACTAGATTTTATATGGGTTGAGACATTTTACTATACAATACTAACTGCAATGGGGAATGAATTAATCACAGAGGGGGGTGGGTTTATACAACCCAGGCTGGTAATTTTAAGCATACATGGCACAGTTCGCTCTAAAGCCCCATACACACTACTGGGTTAAACGAAAAAAAAACAAAAAAAAACTGACCGCTCGGGTCGGAGCTACTGTAGTAACAATTTTATTTTAGTACTTGATCTCCACTGCTGTGTTATTGTGTTCTGACAGAGGGACAGCCCCCACACCAGAACACTCTGGTCACCGCTCTCAGCCATTGGCTGAGATCGCTGATCGGCAGACCTTTTTTCCATCATAACCTGTCGACAGAAGCTAGCCGAATGGGTGGCTTCTGTCACACCGGCTGCAAAGACACATAGGCCAAATGACTCCGCCCGACATTTAGCGGAGTCATTTGCCCTATGTGTCTTTGTACTAGGCTTTAGTCTAGGTATATGCGAACTGCTTTAATAAGCACCAAGATTGTATCTCTATGCATTGGCTTTATGAGAAAATGTACAATCCTCGCCATGCCTAATTGACTGTGCAGAAGCAACTGCTGCCCCGGGGAATCCACAGACAGGCCTCGACGTCTGCTGCCCTCGCACTTATGATCCATCATACTAGTGAGGAATTTCCTACAAGGGTGCCAACAAAAAAAGTTGATTGAGCAGGAAGCCCAACAAAACATCCTGTAGTGGTAGGAGATGACAGGAAAGGCTGAACAGGTATGCACTCTCAGGAAAAAATTGTATAATCCCGTATAACTCCTTCTACTCCCATCATGCCTGGGTACTTTAGCAAACTAACTACAGACCCATCTACAGTATACATTAAAACTATGACATTATTTCAGTTAGAACTCTTACCAGCATTTGGGTAACATATGATGTAGGACATAGTACATTTCCCAATGGTTTCAATAAAAGGCCTCAATTCAAGAGCACCCAAAGCACAGTTTAAGCCAATGCTGTAAAGAAAGAATTTATTGTTATGAAGTACTGGGTACAAAATCAAAGCAATATCTACATTGATGTACAGTATACTTAAATTTAAGCTACATTTAATTCTTCTTGAATATAGCTTTACATCATATATATTGGCTTTATATTATCAGTTTTGCCACATGACAATTAAAGTAGAAATCTTATCCAGCAGTAACTTGGCAATAAAATAAGCTTGGACTAATGTAACTATGCGAATACCTTATCTGTAGGATCCATCTAGAAGCTGAAAATCACTGTACTAGACACTACTACAGTGATCTTCATTAGCTCCTGGGTCCCGTGCTGAGCAGCTGTCGTGTTGCAGGTTTTGTGTTATGTCAGAGAGACACATACACACGCACACACACACACACACACACACACACACACGTACATTTAATAAAATTTGAATATCAAAAAGGTAATCGCAGTAATTCAATTCAAAAAGTGACTCATATTTTAACCACTTCTGGACCGCCCCACGTACATATACGGCAGCAGGGCGGCCCGGCAAAATCACGTACCTGTCCCCGCAGTGATCAGATTAGATTCAGAACCGATCATCAGGTCCAGGCCAATGATTTATGACCTGCTAGACTTGCTAATCGGTTGTGACGAATGGCAGAACGTCCCGTGCAATTTAAAACTAGGCACAGTAAATGATGCAATCTCCTCTTCTGGAGCCCTTTTCGGTTCCAGCGTGAGAGGAGAGAGCACCTACCGTGAGTAAAAGCACTACACTGACACCAGTACACAGTTAGGCACATTTAACCCCCCCTGATCGCGCACCCCCCCACCCCCAGTTAACCCTTTCACTTCCTGTCACAGTGTCACTAAGTGTACACAGATTTGTTTTTTTTTTTACTGTATTGGCGACACTAAATAGCGTTAGCGGCAGTGTCTGAACAGATCAATATCTGAATAGATCAGAACTATACTAGGAGTTCCCAATAGTATAGTGTTCCCAAAAATATGGCGTTAGCAGGATTAGTCCCAACACCTGCCAGCACCTGCGTTTAGCCCCTCCACCCCACCCAAACAAGTGCAGTATCAGTAGATGACTATCACGTCTGATACAAGGAACACAAAACTGCAGCATTAGCAGAGTCATGCCTGATCTCTGCTAGCGCTAGCAGTTAAATTGTTTTGTAGCGGTTAAAACAGTCCTTGAGAACCAGGTGTTTTTATTTACCTGCGAGTCACACTAGGTACCTGTAAATTTATTGGCCAAAATGTCAAACAAAAGGTACACTAGTAAAGAGGCCTACAGGACACATGACAGATGAGAGTGATGGGGGGTCCTCACCATCATATTCAGGCTCAGCATTCTAACCTGTAGAGCGCAGCAGCACCATGACAGATAGCTCTGATGACGGAGTAGAGGTCCCTGCTAAAGGTCAGGTGTACCCGATCCCATTCCTCTGTGGCTGGAGGTGCTACAATCGCATGATTCTTGTATGCAGCAGAGTGCCGGTACTAGTACCGCTCCATCGACTGGTGAACTGGCGAGCACCAGCAGCCTAGTAAATCCTGGTCATAGAAAAACCAGCACTGCAGTAACACTTGGTGACATGGTGAATCCCATAAGTGCAGTTCAAGCTGGTGCGGTGGCTAGCACAAGTAATATCCTGCAGCCACCAAGAATTCGAACGCAGGCACGTAGAGCCCATGGTGCCCATCCTGATGTGCTTGCAAATCTTGATTGGCAGCCCACAGATTCACTGGCCAACCCGGAATTCAGGTGGAAAAAGCTGATTTATTACACTTGGTTTTTTTTTAGCTGTTTTGCACGGAAGATCTGTACGGATCTATTGTGGACCAAAGCAATTTATTTTCTAATCAATTTATCAATGTAAACCCAAATTTGACCCTTGCCAGACAATTTGCATGAAAACCAATCACGGTTCCAGAATTTAAAGAACTTTCTGGGCCTATCCCTCAACATAGGCATTACTAAAAAGAATCAAATTGGTATAATGACCCAATTCTTATTATGCCCGTGTTCTCTGCTGCCATGACCAGGGCTAGATACGAGCAAATATTGCGGTTTACGCACTTCGACAATAAACTGTCGTCCTCGGGGTGACCCTAAATATGATCAGCTCCACAGAATTCAGGCCCTCGGAAACCATTTCAACCAAAAATTTGCAGCCTTGTATATCCCTAAACAAGATGTTTCCATAGATGAGTCCCTAAGTTTTCTGACCGCCTTGTTTTCAAACAGTTTCTCCCCAGCAAGCGTGCCAGATATGGGGTCAAAACGTATAAGCTCTGAGACAGGGCAACAGGCTATATATATATATATATACACACACACACACACACACACATGTAGTTTGTTGGTTTACGAGGGAAAAGATAGCAGCGTGGAGCCACCCTGACTGCCCAGACTACACTGGGAGCAGCAGCAAGATTATTTGGGACTTAGGGTCACCCATATTCGGAAAGGAATACCATTTATACATGGACAATTTGTATACAAGCGTGCCACTTTTAAGACACACCTTTCAATTTGTAATTGGCGCATGAGGCACCGTGCGATCTAACCGCTGGGGCTTTCCCCAACGGCTTGTAAATGCCCCACTTAGATAGGGGGAGTCTGCTTGAGGTGACTGGTGTTAAGCCCCTCTGTGTTCAGGTCTATAACCTTAAAATGGGAGGGGTGGACTTAAACGACCAGATGATGGTGCCGTATTTTGTGGCCCGTAAGGCCAAACGCTGGTACAAAAAACTGTCTGTATACTTATTTCAATTGGCTCTGTTCAATGCTTATGTACTATACAAAGCATTAGGAAGAAGTGGATCCTTTCTAAAATTCCAGGAAGAGATGCCAGCCCTTTTGTATCCAGAAGGTGCTGTGGCCCAATTCTCCAATCCAGATGCAGTGAGCCGGCTGCATGAGAGGCATTTTCCGGATGTCCTCCCTCCCTGGTACCTCTACCCAAAGGGCACCCCAAAAAAGATGCCGTGTATGTAGCAAGCACGGATTTAGGTGCGACAGCTGCTATTTTTGTCCCTCCTGTCCTGGCAAACCTGGTCTCTGCATCGGGGACTGTTTTTGTCGCTACCACACACTAGTGGATTATTAGTATATGGTACAAGTTTTATTGTTATTACTGTTTTACTGTATTTTATACTAGACTGCTGTAATGTTGTGTTTTATTGTTAACCATTGTTTGCTTTGCAGGTTTGCCGTTCAGCTGCAGCACTGATTTATTTTGACAGCAACAGGCTTTGCTCTCACAAAACATAAATCAGTGACTCCAGTCCTGTAGGAGGTGATTTCACCACCAGTTTTTTTTTTTTTTTTTTTTAAAAGCATATATGGCAAAGCATAGGGGTTGGGGTGGACAGAGGGGAAGATAGCACCTATGCTTCGCCATATTTTTTTTTTTCCTATTTGTCTTAGCAGAGATGTATTCATCCACGTTGATCGATGTGAATGGAGGCATCTGTCAGGTTCTCTTTACGTTTAGCCCACAGGCTGCATGATAAAAAAAACATTACAATATACAGGGTCTTGAAAAAGTATTCACACCCCTTGAAATTTTCCACATTTTGTCATGTTAAAACCAAAAATGTAAATGTATTTTATTGGGATTTTATGTGATAGACCAACACAAACTGGCATATAATTGTGAAGTGGAAGGAAAATAAAAATTTTTTTACAAAATAAATATTACAGCTGCAAATCTTTTTGGGGAGGTCTCTACCATCTTTGCACATCTAGAGTGTGACATTTTTGCCCATTCTTCTTTGCAAAATAGCTCAAGCTCTGTCAGAATGGATGGAGAGAGTCTGAATAGCAATTTCCAAGTCTTGCCACAGATTCTCAAATGGATTTAGGTCTGGACTTTAAATGGGCCATTCGAACACATGAATATACTTTGATCCAAACCATTCCATTGTAGCTCTGGCTGTATGTTTAGGGTCGTTGTCCTGCTGGAAGGTGAACCTCTGCCCCAGTCTCAAGTCTTTTGCAGACTCACAGGTTTTCTTCTAAGATTGCCCTGTATTTGGCTTCATCCATCTTCCCATAAACTAACCAGCTTCCCTGTCCCTGCTGAAGAAAGGCATCGCCAAACCATGATGCTGCCACCTCTACGATTCATAGTGGGGATCGTATGTTAAGGGTGATGTGCAGTGCTAGTTTTTCACCAAACAAAGCTTTCTGCTTTTAGGCCAAAAAGTTCAATATTGGTCTCATCTGACCAGAGCACCTTCTTCCACATGGCTTTTCGCAAACTGCAAACTGGACTTCTTATGGCTTTCTTTCAACAATGGCTTTCTTCTTGCCACTCTTCCATAAAGCCAGATTTGTGGAGTGCACGACTAATAGTTGTCCTGTGAACAATTCTCCCACCTGAGCAGTGGATCTCGGCAGCTCCTCCAGAGTTACCATGGGCATCTTGGTTGCTTCTCTGATTAATGCTCTCCTTGCCCGGCCTGTCAGTTTAGGTGGACAGCCATGTCTGGGTAGGTTTCAGTTGTGCCATACTCTTTCCATTTTCAAATGATGGCTTGAACAGTGCTCCATGACATGTTTAAAGCTTGGGATTTTTGTATAACCTTCACCCACTTTAAACTTTTCCACAACTTTATTTGTCTTGCGTATTCCTTGGCCTTCATGGATGCGGTTTGTTCACTAATGTTCTCTAACAAACCTCTGAGAGCTTCACAGTATAGCTGTATTTACACTGACATTACATTACACACAGGTGGACTACTAATTAGGTGACTTCTGACGGCAATTGGTTCCACTAGATTTTAGTTAGGCATATCTGTGAAAAGGGGGCTGAACACAAATGCACGCCACACTTTTCACATTTGGCAAAAAAAAAAAAAAAACTGAAAACCATTTCTCATTTTCCTTCCACTTCACAATTATGTGCCACTTTGTGTTGGTCTTTCATATAAAATACATTCATATTTTTGGTTGCAACGTGACAAAATGTGGAAAATCTCAAGGGGTATGAATACTTTTTCAAGGCACTGTATGCTCAACAAGGACCAGCAACGTACTGGTATGTTGCTGGACTTTGAGTGGTTATACCGGAATGATGCCTGCAGGTTTAGGCATCTTGCTATCATTTTTTTTTGCAGCCTGCGGTCGGCTTTCATGTAAAAGCAATCCTAGTGGCTAATTAGCTGCTAGACGGCTTTTACAAGCAATGGGAGGGGACGTCCATCCCCCTTTCCATGGTTTTCTCAGGCTCTCCTGTCCTACCAGGGAACCTGAGAATGCAGCCAGTGGTTCCGCCAGCTGACCATAAAACTGATTGGAGACCAGAACGGTTCCAATCATCTCTATGGCCTAGGAAACTGGAAGCATTGAGTATTTTATTACTTCATTTTCGCTAGATATAAACCATGCCATTGGGAAATTGGGAAAGCATCTTATCACACCGATCTTGATGTAGTTAGATGCTTTGAAAGCAGAGGAGAGATCTAGAGTCTAATAGACCCCAAACTTAAATCCCCAAAAAAAAAAAAAGTACCTGTCACTACTCATTACTGTCATAGGGGATATTTATATTCCCTGTGATAACTATAAAAGGGGATTAAAAAGAAATTAAATGGACAGTGTAAAAATAAAAAAAAAACGAAATAAAAAAATTAAAAAAAAATTTAAATATGCTAGGACCCCTGTCCCCCCTGTGCTAGCGCACAAAGGCGAACGCAAGCATCGGTCTCGTGTTGTATGTAAACTGCAATTGTGCCATGCATGTGAGGTGTCAATACTGCAGAAAAAAAAATTGCAACACCCACCATTTTATTCTGTAGGGCCTCTGCTTTAAAAAAACATACTTGCCATTGCCACGCCTGTCTTACACGAGTTGATATACCTCCATGCATGGTTTCATGTTGCGTTGGATTGATCTATTATGCCTGTTGACTCAATGATATTGTGAGTACATTTAGTCCCTTTTTTTTTTTTAAAAAGTGTATTTACGGACTTACACTATGTGGATGACTTATGAAAACACAACTTTGCATATCCACAGAGATACCACTGGATCTGCTGAATCCCTGATCTTTGTGTTTGGATGATACATGCAGATTTGTACAATCACACTAGGCGCTTGTGACTTAGTAATAAAGTTCTACAACTCTGGTAAGAGTCCACTTTATTATAGTGGGGGATGATGTGCTGGAATTGGATCATGTAACTGGATCATATCATTTCACGATTGCACGGGTATTTCTTCACTGGACTTTTTTTAAACATTTTTCTATCATATCATTTTGGACTGTTTATGTGTCACTATTTTTGGGTTTAATATATACCTATTACATCACTATTAGCGCTGTATTTTTTATGTATTACACCGATTGCACAGTATATCTGACTGGTTTTGCTAACAGACATAGTTTGTCAGCACGTTCTCTTCCCCACGTTTAAAAATTATATATACTGCTTGGGGGTTCAAAGTAATTTGATAGCAAAAAATATTTTTTTCATGAAAAACAAAAAAAACAAAAAAAAAAAAAGTGTCAGAAAAGGCTTGGTCTTCAAGTGGTTAGAAGAGTGGGTGATGTGTGGCATAAGCTTTTAATGTTGGGCATAAAATGCAGCACAGTTCAAACACCCCCCCAAATGACCCTTTTTTGGAAAGTAGACACCCCAAGCTATTTGCAGAGAGGCATGTTGAGTCCATGGAATATTTTATATTTTGCAACAAGTTTCGGGAAAATTAAAAATTTATTATTTTTATGTATTTTTTTTTACACAAAGTTGTCACTGAAATTATATATTGCTCACAGATGACATGGGTATATGTGGAATTACATCCCAAAATACATTCTGCTGCTTCTCCCGAGTACGGGGCTACCACATGTGAGACTTTTTGGTAGCCTAGCCGGGAACGGGTGACGAAAACCAATCACCGCCTTTAGGCTTTCTAAGGGCGTAAATTGCTCATTTCACTTCCTCACTACCTATCACAGTTTGAGGCCACGAAATGCCAAGATAGCACAAAACCCTCCCAAATGACCCCTTTTTGGAAAGTAGACACCTCAAGGTACTTGCCAAGAGGCATGGTGAGTAAATGCAGCTCTCATTCGTTTTTGGAAAAGGAAATTAATTTTTATTTTTTCAAAACTTTGTGACAAAAAGGGAGATCTGCAAAATAATCAACATGCCTCAGCAAATAGCTTATGGTTTCTACTTTCAAAAAAGGGGTCATTGGGGGGGTGGAGGGGTTTGGTGCCATCTTGACATTTCAGGGCCTTCGAAACAGTAGGTAGTGAGGAAGTAAAATGAGCAACTTGCGCTCTTTGAAATCCTGACGGTGGTGATTGGTTTTCGGCACCCATACGTGGCTATGCTCCCAAAAGTCTCACACATGTGGTATCCCCATACTCAGAAGAAGCAGCAGAATGTATTTTGCGATTTTTTTTTTTCATTTTTCAATCACTTGTGAAAAAAACAAACAAAATGAAATATTCAATGGGCTCAACATGCCTCAGCAAATTCCTTGGGGTTTCTACTTTCCAAAAAGGGGCATTTGGGGGGGGGGGGGTTGTACTGCCCTGCCATTTTAGCACCTCAAGAAATGATAGGCAGTCAGAAAATAGGATTTTTGACCTACCAAAAAATAAGTTTCTCTGAGTTCATTGACAGACACAGCCTTCTTTATTCAGAACCATAGGGATATAGCGCCCACTACAGGAGGAGGACACTAGGCAGACAAAAAGACTTGGCTACGCCCATGGGCAGTCCTAGGTGATATACACCCCCCTTCTCTGCTACAGACCTTCAGTTATGTAACAAGCAGTATCAGAAGTATTAAAAACTCCATAGAGGGGTGGAGGCTGTGTCTGTCAATGAACTCAGAGAAACGGATTTTACGGTAAGTCAAAAATCCTATTTTCTCTTTAGTTCATCGACAGACACAGCCTTCTTTATTCAGAACCATAAGGATGTCCCAAAGCAGTGCCAAACATGAGGGGTGGGGCAGTCAACAAAAAACCCCAGGCCAACCAGACAACCCGAAGCTCAGTGAAAACAACCAGGAGCACACCTGACCAGCAAAAAAACCCCTTCATGAGGGAAAAACCCTCTAGACCGCAGCCTGCAGAACCCTGCGGCCAAAAGAAGCATCCACAGATTGCCAGCACATCCACTTTGTAAAATTTTGTGAAAGTGTGCACCGATGACCAGGTGGCCGCCTTGCCAACTTGCATTACTGATGCCGGATGATGGAAGGCCCAGGAGGCACTCAGCGCCCCAGTTGAGTGCGCCTTCACCGGGAAGGGAGGAACCTGACCCTTAATAGAATAGGCCTGAGTCACCGTCTGCCTGATCCATCTAGAGATGGTCACTGAGGAAGCAGATAGCCCCTTTTTTGGCCTGTCCGTGATCATGAACAGAGAGTCTGACCTTCGAAAAGACTCAGTAGCCGCCAAGCACAACCTGACTGCCCGTACCACATCTAAGGTGTGCAAGGCCAATTCCCTCGGATGTTGCAGCCGGGGACATAGAGAAGGCAACACGATGTCTTCATTTAAAAAAGGAAATCAGAGACAACCTTTGGAAGGAAAGAAGGAAGGACAAGGACGAAGCACCACCTTGTCCTCGTGAATCACCAGGTAAAGCGTGCGCGACAGGATAGCACCGCCAACTCTGACACCCTGCGAACAGAAGTAATAGCCACCAAGAAGGCCACCTTCTGTGATAGCGCGAGCAGGGGAATTTCTCGAATATCCTCAAAGGGAGGCTTCTGTAGAACCAAAAGTACAAGATTCAAGTTCCACAGTGGCAAGGGAGCCACATGTCGCACTCCCTGAATGAAGGTATGCACCAGGGAATGTGAAGCCAGTGATCATTGAAAGAAAGCTGCCAAGGCCGACACCTGGCCCTTGACAGTACTCAAGGCCAAATTCTTTTTAACAGCCCTCTGAAAAGTCAAAATCTGAGCCACGGAAAAGGAATGTGGGTGAAACCCCACTGACTCACACCATGAAATACGCTTTCCACGTCCTACAATATACCTTCCTGGAAGAAGACTTCCTCGCTCTGAGCAGCGTCGGAATCACAGACGCAGGTAAGCCCCTATCCTTTAAAACCTGGCTTTCAATAGCCAGGCCGGTAAAGCCAACGACGGTAAGGCAGGGTGGATGATTGGCTCTCTGGATAGCAGATCCTCCGAGAGGCAGCCGCCAGGGGGCATCTGCGACCAGACGCATCAGGTCCGATGAGGCCAGTCCGGGGCTACTAGAATGACCGGAATTCCTTCAACCTCGATCCTGCGCAACAGCCGTGGCAGAAGCTTGAGAGGAGGAAAGGCGTAGATCAGACAATACTGGCCCCACGGGGCTACCAGAGCGTCTGAGGCATCCACCAGAGGGTCTCGAGACCTAGTCACAAACCTCTGCACCTTTCTGTTTCAGGATGCCATCAGATTTACCTCTGGAGGTCCCCAGCGTAGGCGGATCTGTTGAAATACCTCCCGATAGAGAGACCACTCCCCTTGGTCCAATACTTGACGACTGAGGTAATCCGCCTGCCAGTTGTTCACCCCCGGAATGTGAATGGCTGAGATGGCCAGGACGAAACGTTCTGCCCACCGCAGAATGCCGGCTACTTCCAGGCAAGCTAACACACTCCTCGTTCCTTCCTGGTGGTTGACATAGGCCACCTCCGTGGCTTTGTCTGACTGGATCCGTATCAGGAGCCCCTGAAGCTGATCCGTCCAATGATCCAGACAGAGTCTGATCGCCCAGAGTTCCAAGATGTTGATAGGCAGCCTGGATTCCTCCAGCGTCCAGTGACCCTGAGCTGAGCTCAGGCCCAGGACTCCTCCCCACCCCGACAGAATGGCATCTGTGGTGACCACCGTCCAGTACAGCGGGAGAAAAGATTTCCCCTGCCGAAGAGCCGGGGAACGAAACCACCAGATTAGGGACACTTTGGCTCCTTGACTCAACCGAATCTGACAGTCTAGAGACTCAGCACATTTGTCCCATTTTAACAAGATTTCCCTTTGCAGGGGTCTCGTATGAAACTGAGCCAACGGGACCGCCTCGAACATAGACACCATCAGGCCCAGTACCCGCAAGCAAGTCCACAGGGAGACTCACCTGCTGGACAGCAGCGAGTGGGCTGCCACCTGTAATTTCTGGATTTTGTCCTGCGAAAGGACATATTCTGGCCCGAGTGGAATCCAGAATCAGACCCAGATAAGCCAATTTCCAAACTGGGGTCAACGCAGACTTTTGGTAATTTATCAGCCACCCAAAATCTGCCAGAGTCTGAACAGTGATCTCCGCGTCGCCCGGGCTGCTGAGGACTTTGCTCGCAACAGGAGGTCGTCATGATAGCCCAGAACAGAAATTTCCCACTGGCGCAGCAGCGCCAGAACTGGGGCCAACACTTTGTTGAAGACCCAAGGAGCGGAGGAAAGACCAAAGGGTAACGCCGCAAACTGATAGTGCTCCTCTCCCACAGCAAAGTGGAGAAACCGCTGGTGCTGTGCACATATCGGAATGTGTTGGTAGGCATCCTTTATGTCGATGGAGTCAAGAAAGTTCCCTGATGAAGAGATGCCACCACGGAGCGATAGAACTCCATTCAGAACGTCTGCACCCGCACATATCGGTTCAGGGCCTTGAGGTCCAGAATCGGACGCACCGTACCCTCTTTTTTGGGGATCGTAAATAGGTTTGAATAAAAGCCCTGGAAACGTTCCAACACCGGAACAATCACCCCCTGGAGCGACAGGCCTTGTACTGCACATCAGAGGGCTAACAAGCAATCTGGAGACAGATGCAGATTGGACGGAAAAAATCTGTTTGGGGGACAAGTCTGGAACTCGATCTTGTAACCAGACAGAATCACTTAGTGGACCCACTTGAGGTCCACGGGCCCGGAAACCAGCGAAGACGTCCCCCCACCCGGACTGCGGGTGAGGGCACCTCTTTATGCCGAAGGAGCCTTAGCTGGGGGTCTGGAGAAACCAGCTCCCTGTTTGCCTGACCAGGGCCACTTAGAACTTCCTGAGGGGGGCTTGAAAGACTGAGCCTTTGTCAGTGGACCCTGAGGGACAAAAAACTGTGTGCCGAGAAGGAAGGGCCACGCTTGCGACTTGGCTTCGTCCCTTTCTTTGACTGTGGAAGAAGGGTACTCTTCCCCCCTGTGACATTCTTCATATCATCCAGAGTGGCCCCGAAAAAACGATCGCCTTGAAAAGGCAGATCAGCTAGGGCCTTCTTTGAGGCCTGGTCTGCAGTCCAACACTTCAGCCACTATACCCGATGAAGCACTACCACTGAAACAGACAGCTTAGAAAGCAAGGGAGCTGCATCCAAAGAGGCATCGCAGACAAACTGCAGCCCCTGGACCAGTTGGTCCACTAATTCCGTGAAGGCAGGTGGAAACTGGTCCCCTTCCAGGTCACGGCGCTACAGCTTCACCCACTTTGTCAGCGTTTGCGACACCAGAGCAATAGCCAAAATCGGCAGAACCGCCAAACCCGCAATAGAGAACATAGTGCGGCTCAGAGACTCTACCTTCCTGTCAGCCGGGTCTTTAAAGGCCGGAGAGTCCTCAACAGGAATCAGTGGTTTTGTTCAACCGCGAAATTGGTTGGATCCACCACAGGCGGAGTTGTCCATTTTTTGAGCAGACTTTCCTCAAAGGGATAATGCACAGCGAAACACTTTGGGGTCACAAAGGGGCGTTTTGGACGCTCACAATCTTTATAGACAAACATGTCAAAAAAGGAGGGATAAGGCAACACTTTTGCTGTGCAAGGTGGCTTGTGAGTACCAAAAGGGATCGGCACCTCCACCGCAGTTGCATCCTCCATCTTTACAGTTTCCCGCACAGAACTGATCAGTGCATCCGCCAGCGCCTTCTCGTGCACAGCCACTGGGGCCGAGGAATCATCCTCACTGTCCGAGAGATCTAGGAGCGCAGCCGCAGACCCCGCAGGGTGGGCCCCGTCCAGGGCAGCCGAATCAGTTTCAGGATCTGATGAGACAGATGAAGCAGGGGAAGGCAGGGGATGCTTCCTGCTAGTCCGCCACTCAAGAGCCACCTCCACTCCAGGGCCGCTGTCAGTGCGTCAACGGATGACTGGGACCCAGAGGGACCTGCAGCCTCTGACAGGGGGTCAGGTGGGGAAACATGCTCCTGATACTCCATAAGAAAGAAAAAGAGCCCCACAGCAAGAGTGACCACTACAATGGGACACCACCCCACACCGATAGTGATACCGGACCACCAAGACACCCCACAGCCTGCAGCAGAGGATGGATCCCCCAGACTCACCACCCCACTAGCGTAGCACTTGCTGCCTCAGATGTCGACCTGCACATACGTGGCGTCCAAGGGAGAAGAAACCACAGGAGTCAGTGTCAGGTTAAAAACAGGGGCTTCCGTCTACCACAGATGCAGGAGAACACTGTAGCCGCCTAGGATGAGAGAGGATCCGGGCACCGAACCCAGTGCCTCCCCCCCCCCGTAAGAACAGCACCTAGGCGATGCACACCCACAGCCCACCAGTATTCAACCCTGTCCCCCAGGACCCACCACAGGCACACAATGGAGGGGGGAGGGGAAGAGGGGGGTTCCAAGGGACCTCCAGGGCTAGGAAAAGAGGGTGCAGGGATAGAGGGGAACCACAGGACCGACTAACCCGGGGAGGGGCCCACGTCCACCACAAAAAAAAACCCTAAGGGAAGAGGGGGACCTTTACTCACTATACCGGACCAAGCGGGCGTGACTCCAGACAGAACCTCCTCGCCACCGAAGTGGGGGGCTGTTGGCCATGAAAGACGCTGTGACTCGAGCCGAGACCCAGTTGTATGCGACCTCGTGAGACGTTTAACTCGCAGGGCCAGCCCCTGTCCAGTGGGGCTAAGTGTAAGGGCTGGGCTCAACCCTTCCTTCTCTGAGCTGGCCACTCAGCTGTCGGCTAATTGCCAGCTCCCATCTCTCTCCACAGTTACCCAGCTGTTGTTGATTCTGCTAGTCAGTCCTGCCTACTTAAAGCCGTCCAGCTCACTTGATCTCTGCCTCGCCTTTGTCAACATCAGAGACTTTCTCCTGTGTTCCTGTTGAAGACTTGCTCGGCTGACGTTCCTTCTGGCTCCTGATCCTGCTTGCTGTACTACTATGTTTATCTCTGGCTCTCTGACATTTGCTTGGCTGACTACCTAATCTGGTTACTGAACTCTGGCTTGTTTTGACTAGGTTTACTCTGTTTACCTTATTATTATTACTATTAAACAAGTGTGATTTAACTATACTTCTGTCTCGGTCTGATTCATGGTTCCTGATACTATGTCGTGGCCTACCTAGCACGTAGCTGCGGTCTGCACACGCTCGCTGGCCAGACTGGGGTGACCACTGGATCGAATGTCCAGCCCGTCGCCCAGCCTGCCAGTTGATTGTAGATCTCACTGGAAAAATCCAGCGGAAAATAAATAAAGTTGCCAGGACAAGAGATCCCAACAGGGAACTAGGTCTTTATTCCTGATTAGGCAGAAAAAAACTGAAGGTCTGTAGCAGAGAGGGGGTGTATATCACCTAGGACTGCCCATGGGAGTAGCCAAGTCTGTCTACCTAGTGTTCTACTCCTGTAGGGGGCAATATATCCCTATGGTTCTGAATAAAGAAGGCTGTGTCTGTCAATGAACGAAAAAGAAAGTAAAAACTGCATGAATTCCAGTAAATATACCATAGTTTGCAGACGCTATAGCTTTTGTGGCACCCAACAAATGCTTATTGGATTTTTTTTACCAAAGATTTTGGCCTAAATGTCTAACAAAAATTGAGTTTATTGGATATTTTTATAACAAAATGTAGAAGAAAAAAAAAGTTCTCAAAATTGTTGGTCTTTTTTCATTTATCGCAAATTATAAAAATCCCAGTAATCATCAAATACCAACAAAGAAAGCTCCATTTGTGGGGGGAAAAAAAAGGATGCAAATTTTGTTTGGGTACAGCTTAGCATGACCGTGCAATTACAAGTTAAAGCAGCGCAGTGCCAAATTGCAAGAAATGCTCTGGTCAGGAAGGGGGTAAAACCGTCCGGAGGTCAAGTGGTTAAATAGACACAGAGTGATATATTTCAAGCATTTCTTTCTTTTAATGTTGATGATTATGGCTTACAGCTAGTGAAAACCCAAAGTTCAGTATCTCAGAAAATTTTATTACATAAGTCCAATAAATAAATAAAAAAAAATTTAAAAAAAGGATTTTTAATACATAAATGTTGGCTTACTGAAATGTTCGTCCGTGTACAGTATAGTAAGTACTCAATGGGTCGGGGGCTGCTTTTGCATGAATTCCTGCATTAATGTGGCGTGGCATGGAGGCGATCAGCCTGTGGCACTGCTGAAGCATTATGGAAGCCCAGGTTTCTTTGATAGTGGCTTTCATTTCATCTGCATTGTTGGGTCGGGTGTCTCCAATCTTCCTCTCGACTATACCCCACAGATTCTCTATGGCGTTTAGGTCAGGCGAGTTTGATGGCCAATCAAGCACAGTAATACCATGTTCGTTATTATTAAACCAGTTCCCTAGCATGCACCGTCATATGACATCTTTTTCTCCCTGAGCCTCTAGGGGGCGTGTGCGCGCCGCTGCGTCACTAGGCAAATGATGTGCATGCCCCGCGGCCGCACACTCAAACTGAATGACAATTACGCGGTCATGCAACATTGTATCCATATGACATTTTTATCACTTTTTTTCACACAAACAAAACTTTTTTTGGTGGTATTCAATCAGTGCTGTTTTTTTTTTATGCCGACAGCGTAAGGTAAAAAAAAATTAAAACTACAGTTTACCAATGTTGTGTTTACATCATATGATCAACTGTCATTGGCTAACAGACAGCTGATCACGTGGTAAGGGGCTGGGATCGGCCCCTTACTCTGATCAGCCAAGTCTCAGACTCAGTGATCACAGAGCGCACCGTGCAGGCAGCTTTTTTTTTTTACAAGAGATAGTTAGGTTGATTTTAAGGTTGAAGTCTACAAAGGTGCACACTGAGAAAGTTGTATGAATTGCTTATATTTTATTTGCAGTTTATTAATATGTCATATCTATTACAAACTCTTATGCCGGTGCAGGCTTCCGTTCTGGCCAGTGGTAGATTGTCACTGCCACCTTTGTAAAAGAACAATTATACGCAGACATTTATTGTGTGAAGTTTCTGCAGTGCCGAAATCGCCACTCCCTGCACCCTCTCCAGTGCCGATCCCATCATCCACAGTAACCTTTCCAGTGCCAATCCCATCATCCACTGCACCCTCTCCAGTGCCGATCCCATCATCCACTGCACCCTCTCCAGTGCCGATCCCATCATCCACAGTAACCTTTCCAGTGCCAATCCCATCATCCACTGCACCCTCTCCAGTGCCGATCCCATCATCCACTGCACCCTCTCCAGTGCCGATCCCATCATCCACTGCACCCTCTCCAGTGCCGATCCCATCATCCACTGCACCCTCTCCAGTGCCGATCCCATCATCCACTGCACCCTCTCCACAGTACACCTTTACACAGGACGCCCTCCTCAACCCCCCCCAGTCCCGCTGACCTGGAGAGCTGCAATCACCCGCACTGACATCTGGTCGTCACCACCAGTCCAGGGCTTAGAAATCCCTGCAGCTTAATATCCAAAGTGTACCTCGTCTGGAGGTACATTAAGGATCATTCTAATTATTCAGCGCTGTCACATGAGTGGCACCAACCAATCAGAACCCACGTAGCCCGTCCTGTCACCGTATCTGAAAAGGAGAGAAAGCCATGGGGATTTCAAATCCCCGGACCGGTACAGCAGCGATATGAGCTGTCAGTGCGAGTGATCGCCGGACTCCATGTTAGGATGAGTCCAGTGTAAGTTCACCTTACAGATTTTAAAATCTACCTAACTATCCCCTGTAATAAAAAAAAAAAAATTAAAAAATTTTCTGCTAAAAAAAAAAAAAAAAAAAAAACACAACAAAAAAAAATTAAACAGAAATTTTTTCCTAAATGTATTCTGCTACATGTTTTTGATACAAAAAAAAAATCCCAATAAGTGTCTATTGATTGGTTTGCTTTCAATTTATAGCGCCTACAAACTATGCTATACGTACTGGAATTTTTACTTGTTTTATACTACAAATGTAGTATAAATATTTTTTAGAGATAAACGACTTCTAGTGGGACAGTGATAGTGCGATCTGACATTATCTGCCACTGGGGGGGGGGGGGGGGGGACTGACCTCACCAGTGACACTAATACAGTGATCAGTACTAAAAATATGACACTGGCTGGGAAGGGTTAACATCTAGGGGTGATAAAGGGGTTAAATATGTTCCTTACCTAGGTGTAATGTGTGCTGCTTTATGATCACTGACAGATCACTCCCCCTGTACAGAACCCTGTGTTGAATTTCACACAGCTCTGGGCTGTGATTGGACACAGCCGATCAGGTGGTCCCAGGTGTGAATCATTGGCCAGGACGCTGTGTACAATCACAGCCGGGTGGGGGTGAACATGCGTGCGCCCTAAACCTTGGAGTAGGCAAAGACGTACCAGCACATCACTTTGCCTACAGTGCCCCCCGTCCTCAGTACAATGCGGCCGGTCGGTCATTAAGTGGATATTTGCACTAGAACATATATTATTTTTAAGAAGATGAAGGTTTAATACCGACATACCTTTGAACCGTAAAACATTTTTTGCATGGAGATTCAGGTCTCAATCTTGGCCCCGAGTTGGCATGAAGGTGGGGCAAACAATCCATGCTTAAAGACATGGATTGTATTCTTCTTCAAACATAAACATGAACTTCCGTCATCACCAAAAATGTACAATGGTAAATGTTAACCACTTGCGACCTGCTCACGCAGATACACTGCAGCAGTTCGGCTCTCCTGTGTGAACTGACGTACCTGTACGTCAGTCCGTAAAAGCAGGCTAGCAGGCACCCGCAGACTCAATGTCCACCGGCGGCCTGCGATCGCGGCGAGGAGAGGCAAAATGGGGAACTGCCTATGTAAATAAGGCGATTCCCCGTTCTGACAGGGGACATGACAGATCTTCTGTTCCCAGTGATTGGGAACAGTGATCTCTATCATGTCCCAGGCAGCCCATTCCCCTACAGTTACAACACGTTGAGGTAACACACTTAACCCCTTGATCACCCCCTAGTGTTACCCCTTCCCTGCCAGTGTCATTTATACATTGATCAGTGCATTTTTATAGCACTGATCAATGTAATAATGTCACTGGTCCCCAAAAAGTGTCATTTGGGGTCAGATTTGTCCTCCACAATCCCGCTAAAAATTGCAGATTGCCTCCATTACCAGTAAAAACCAAGAATAAATATGTCCCAAAATCTATCCCGTAGTTTGTAGATGCGATAACTTTTGCGCAAACCAATCAATATATGCTTATTATGATTTTTTTTACCAAAAATATGTAGAAGAATAGATATCGGCCTAAACTGATGAATAAATTTGTTTTCTTATTTATTTATTTTTTTTTTGGATATGTATTAAAGCAAAAAAAAAGTTTTTTTTTTCAAAATTATTACTTTGTTTATAGCGCAAAAAATGAAAACTGCAGAGGTAATCAAATACCACCAAAAGAGAGCTTTATTTGTGGGGGAAAAAAGGACATTGATTTTGTTTGGGTATAGCATTACACGTCCGCGCAATTTTCATTTAAAGCGACGTAGTGCCGTATCGCAAAAAATGGCCTGGCCATTTAAGCAGAGTTCCACCCAAAAGCTCATTGTACTCCTCTCCCCCCTCCGGTGCCACATTTGGCACCTTTCGGGGGGTGGGGGGGGACAGGATACCTGTCTTTCACAGGTATCCTCTCCCCACTTCCGGGAGCCTCAGCTGTGGATATATAGTGTCACCGCTCTGGCTCGTTCTCCTTCCTCCTTCCCCGGCCACCGGGGAAGGAGGAGCGGAGCCTCGCGCATGCGCAGTAGGGTTCCCGGCAGGAAGCCATAAGGCTACACTGCCGGGTTCCTTTACTCGCAATGGAGGCGGCATGCACCCGACAGCTGATGGAAACATCAGCTGCGGTGCCGACATCGCTGGACTCCAGAACAGGCAAGTGTCCAATTATTAAAAGTCAGCAGCTGTTGGCTTTTAATTTTTGCAGCGGTGGGGGGGGGGGGAGCTCCGCTTTAAGAGGGCAAATCCTTTCGGGGGCTTACGTGGTTAAACAATTGCTTTTTACAAACAAATCCAGTTTACAAAGTTATCTTAAGGAGAGCACTTACATCTTAACAGAAAGTAGAAAACCTCCCAAAAATATCTTGCATTTCTGCAAATCCCAGGCTCCACTTCCTGTAGTATTGTCCATTTGTTACATTAAAATTCATTTAACAATGAAAAAGGTGGCGTTGTGGAGGTCACATGTTTCCTGTTGACAGTGAAGCTCCAGCTGCAGAGATTCACAATAAATTTCAATAAAGAAAATTAAGTAAGAGTGGAGGTCAAGCGCTTCCTGTCATCGGTGGAGCTCCACTCTGCAACTAGACCCCTTGGAACTGTGTGGGGTGTGAACTGTAATCAAAAACTGAACCGTAACGTACGAGTGCTCTTTTGTGGTGTGAACTAGCCCTAAAAATGCATGCACAGTGATTTCCATGTATTCCAATGGCTCTAGTTCACACCAGTGCAGTCAGTTCCGGTCAGTTTCTGATGCAGAAACTGACTGGAACTGACTGCATTGGTGTTAACTAGAGCCATTGGAATACATGGAAAACACTGTGCATGCATTTTTAGTGCAGAAAAAAAGTGCACAGAACTGCATCTGGTGTGGACTGGCCCTCAGACTTAAAGCAGAGTTCCACCCACTTTTGAGAGGTGGTCTTAAACGAAAGATCACCCCTCGTTTTTGGCTAGTAAAAAAAAAGTTCTTCTAACTTACCTTTTTTGAAGTACAGCCTATACTTCCGATCTATACAGTCCGTGGCACAGAATGTCATATCGTATGATCCACTTCTTCGGCGAGGCTCCACTGCCGGTTTCTCTTAAGTAGAACGGTGGCGCCTGCACCCGATCCGATAGACGGATCAGCATCGGGGGGTCGACATCGTGGGCTCCCTGGACAGGCAAGTGTCCTTATTAAAAGTCAGCAGCTACAGTGTTGTAGCTGCTGAATTAAAAAAAAAAAATTGCGGGTGGAACACTGCTTTAATCAGATAAATGTAAATATACATATCTGTTTGCATCAGCCTTTCCATAGACTTACATGGAGCTTCCATTTAGAGAGGCCAGAAAAACAGTTGAATTTGAACTGAATGGGCATGTGAAAGGACCAACTGTTGATAGGGAAACATTCTCTGCTGTGTAATACGTGCCACTGGCTCAAAACAATAATTCCCAATAATTAAAGCAGATATAATCAACTTGTGGTGTTTGCTGCAGCTACAGTTTTCCACTATTTATAGTGTAGAAAATTAAGAGTATACCGTATATACTCGAGTATAAGCCAACCCGAATATAAGCCGAGGCACCTAATTTTACCACAAAAGACTGGGAAAACTTATTGACTCGAGTATAAGCCTAGGGTGAGAAATACGCAGCTACTGTAAGTAGAAAAGAGGGTCAACAATGCCCATTTGCATGCCTCACTGTGCCCATTTGCAGCCATAGGTACCCCAAACTTCAAACTTGGTAGTTAAGTGTTCCTAGGTGCCCCCTAGCCGCAGCCAAAATTTGGGGTCTCTGGGCCCAAAGGGTCCCGAAATGACATTGCTACAGATTGACACAGTTGACCGACTTTGGGGCCCCGTATCTCGGGGCCACTTGGTGCTAGGAACGCCAAATTTGGCATGCAAGCCTAGTCGAACTAGCACTACAACATATTCAACGATGGTGTTCCTAACACCAAGTGGCCCTGAGATACGGGGCCCCAAATTTGGTTCGGAAAATGTCAAGCACTTTTCTACAGCAGAGAATGACATTTTTTGAACCGACTGTGGGGCCCCATATCTCGGGGCCACTTGATACTAGATAAGTTGTAGTGCTAGTTCCACTGGGTTTGCACACCAAATTTGGGGTTCCTAGCACCAAGTGGTCCCGAGATACGGGGGCCCAAAGTTGGTTCAAAAAAAGTCATTCTTTGCACCAGAAAAGTGCTGGACTCGAGTATATGCCAAGGGGGGCACTTTCAGCACAAAAAAATGTGCTGAAAAACTCGGCTTATACGTGAGTATATATGGTATATACAGATAGGTAGCTGCGCTAAGCCCAAAATGTATTATTGTTTTTATTAATGTGCCAAATAACCAATTATCCCATCAATGCTCAATAAATATATACTCACAAGTGACTTCTCCAATCTATGATTGTGCTCACATCAACGTGCTCAATATATTCACTAATCCTCAAATGTGCATACAAAGTGATTAAATACAAAAAAGTCCCAGTGATGATTTCTTCATAAATTGGCCCCATGTGCCAAATGTAGGTTTATGTTGAACGATCCAAAAACACTTGTAATTCAGCACCACCTTCCAAAAATTACACTCACCAGAAAGCGGAAATATAAAAGCCTGATTAATGCCTGGTTCTGTTGGTCCTCTATGTAGGTAGATCAGAGATTTGCCCAGCAGATACATCCATAATTATTTCACGTGCCTCCAATTACCATTCTTAGATGCTCATGAAAAACAAATGACAATTATTGCGCAATACTCCACATTTTATTAATCTTAAAAATATCTGTATATATATTGTTCACTCACATTTAAATTGTGCCTTTTGACAGGCACCGAGTTAATCCAGTGTTCCAAAACAAGCCTGTGCACGCCGTTCTGTTTCAGGAAGTTCTTGTGCGATTCAAGCCTCGATCTCAGTGTGGTTTAGGGGCCGGATGTGGCGTCAGCCTTGCTCCACTAGCCTCAACGCATTTTGCACATATGCTTCATCAGGAAGCTAGTTCTGCCATTTTGCTTATGGTATTCATGCCCTTACTTGATTTTGCCAATCCAATCGGCATTCCATGGAACAGGAGCCTGCTTTCGGCCATTTTAACTACTGTCGCTTCTCACCCATCCTTTGCTTTACTTACTATCACCCCATGTTCCTAATAAGCTGGAAATATTAGCTCTATTCCCTCCATACAATACAGTAGCTCTATTCCCTCCATGCTAATTTTTAAGAGTGGAAGACACTTAAATACCAGTACACATTTTAAGGCTAAAGACAGGAGTGGATATATTCCTTACAATAGTTTCCACCATCCGCAGTGGGAAAGGGCTATACCAAAAGGCCAATTCATTAGAATTGAGCACAATTGTGACCTTATGAAGGACTACTGCTCAAAACGGACATACTAATTGAAAGTTTTCTAAGGGTATTGGAGAAAGGAATTGGAGCACACAAGAGACAAAGTAGGAATTATAGAGAAGCCATGCTCAAAGATAGATCAAGAGATCAAAATGAGGTACCCTTCATTACAGGGTTCAACACAGAACATAAAACCTTGGAGGGAATTATAAAGAAGAAGAATTGGCCAATTATTTGTAGGGACCACCATTTAAGCAAAAGGAGAATGAAAGATGGTATAGTAAAAAAGTACTGGACCCACCTAAAAAAAAATGATAGAAACCTTTTGGTTAAAAAACGTTACAAGTGTGGTAAGTGTAAGCCCTGTAGGACCACCAAAAAAGGAATAAGAAAAACAGAATTTGAATCCAATCCGACTATGCAAAAATACCAGATAAAAAAAAAATGTATTAGGCCTCACGTACACAGGGCAGTTAAAAACCTCTTCTAAACTCTGGAAACTGACAGCTGATAGACAGTGAAAAACCTCCATTTAACAGCTTTTACATACTGAGTTTAGCAGCAGTTATCAGCAGTTGAGGTTAGAAGCTTTTTTTAAAGATAACCTCAAGACCCTCCCAAATGTCCACAATGCAGGAACAACATGTAAATTAGTAACTATTTCAGCCATTCTGTCAGAGGAGAGAGCAGTGTGCTTTTACTATGGAGTGTCTCTCACGCGCTCTGCCAATCCCCTGCAGACAGCATGTGGTGAAAATTGCGTTTCTCCCATATCTTACATGTTCCTCTTTAGCTGCTTATATAAACGAAAATGTTCCTAAACTCAGGTTGCAGCTTTTACATGAGTTTACAAGCAGTTATAAGCATTTGGTATTACAAATGCCTCTGAGCGACCGTCCTGAACCCTTTTTTTGCGTTCCAAAAAATGCTTCTAAAACAACTGCGTAGAAAACAACTATAAACGACCCTGTGTACATGTACTGATAAGATAACAGAGGAGAGTTCAGGGGCAACTGAAAAAAATGCCCAACTGCTCCTAAATGTCCATTTACCAGCAGCAGTGTACATGAGGCCTTGCATGTTGTAGTACCCAAGTCACCTACATGCAGGAGTGCAGTTGTTGGCTTCAGTATGTGGGGAGAACAAGACAACTTTCTATTAGAATAGGTGAACATATTGAAAATATTAAAAAGGAATTAGACATCATAGTGTTTCTAATTATTTTAGACTTAACCGCTTATAAGGACCAGCCGCCTTCATTATACTGCGGCAGGTTGGCTGTCCTGGGCGATTCACCATAGGTGTTTGTCGGCCGCTTTAAGAGCGAAGAGATATAGATATAGATATATTTATTACAAGTGGTTTGATATATTTTACTATGTTATTTTAATACATTTGTATATTGGTAGTGTGTATACATAAATGTTATGCTTTTTAAAAAGGATTTTCTACAAAAGACTTTTAAAGACTATTGAAAATAATGGGTATATGATAGATCTGGTAAGATTGTAAAAGCCTATCCAGTCATTCCATTGTAGCCTGAACACATAAATTTGCATGGAGGGAATAGAGCTACTGTATTGTATGGAGGGAAAAGAGCTAATATTTTTCTGATTTATGACTTTTTATGAACATGGGGTGATAGAAAGTAAAACAAGCTGGGGATGGGCGAGAAGCGCCAGTAGTTAAGATGGCGGAAACCCGATTGGATAGATAAAATCAAGGGCATAAATACCATAAGCAAAATGGCGGAACTAGCTTCCCAATGACGAATACTATATGTGAAATGCGTTGAAGCTGGTGGTGCACCGCTGACGCCACATCCGGCCCCTGACCCGCACCCAAATCGAGGCTTCAACCGCATGACGACTTCCTGTAACGGAACGGTGAGCACAGGCTGTTTTTGGAACGCTGCATAGACTCGGTCGGTCAAAAGGCACAATTAAATGTGAGTGAACAATCTAAGAATGGTAATCGGTGGAGGCACATGAAAAATACTGCTGTATCTCTGTTCTATAGGAGGACTAATTATATATACACACACATTTTATAGGATATATATTTCTGTATCTCACATAAGTACACCCCTCACATTTTTGTAAATATTTTATTACATCTTTTCATGTGACAACACTGAAGAAATTACACCTTTGCTACAATGTAAAGTAGTGAGAGTGTACAGCTTGTATAAAAGTGTAAATTTGCTGTCCCCTCAAAATGTCTAAACCGCTGGCAACAAAAGTGAGTACACAAAAAAGTGAAAATGTCCAAATTGGGCCCAATTAGCTATTTTCCCTTCCTGGTGTCATGTGACTCGTTAGTGCTACAAGGTCTCAGGTGTGAATGGGGAGCAGGTGTGTTAAATTTGGTGTTATCGCTCTCACTCTCTCAAACTGGTCACTGGAAGTTCAACATGGCACCTCATGGCAAAGAACTCTGAGGATTAGCAGGACAGGTTCTACTCAGAACAGGTCTCGCTATGGTCAACCAAAGAAGTTGCGTGCATGTGCTCAGCATCATATCCAGATGTTGTCTTTGGGAAATAGACGTATGAGTGTTGCCAGCATTGCTGTAAAGGTTAAAGGGGTGGGGGGATCAGCCTGTGTGTGCTCAGACCATACTCTGCACGCTGCATCACTTGGTCTGCATGGCTGTCATCCCAGAAGGAAGCCTCTTCTAAAGATGATGCAAAAGAAAGCCTGCAAACAGTTTTCTGAAGACAAGCAGTCTAAGGACATGGATTACTGGAACCATGTCCTGTGGTCTGATGAGACCAATATAAACTTATTTGGTTCAGATGGTGTCAAGTGTGTGTGGTGGCAACCAGGTGACGTGTACAAAGAAAAGTATGTCTTGCCTACAGTCAAGCATGGTGGTGGGAGTGTCATGGTCTGGGGCTGCACGAGTGCTGCCGGCACTGGGGAGCTACAGTTCACCGAGGGAACCATGAATGGCAACATGTACTGTGACATACTGAAGCAGAGCATGATCCCCACCCTTCAGAGACTGGGCCACAGGGTAGTATTCAAACATGATACCGACCCCAAACACACCTCCAAGACGTCGACTGCCTTGCTAAAGAAGCTGACGGTAAAGGTGATGGACTGGCAAGCATGTCTCCAGACCTAAACCCTATTGAGCATCTGTGGGGCATCCTCAAACGGAAGGTGGAGGAGCGCAGGGTCTGAAACATCCACCAGCTCTGTGATGTCGTCATGGAGGAGTAAAAGAGGACTCCAGAGGCAATCTGTGAAGCTCTGGTGAACTCCATGCCCAAGAGAGATAAGGCAGTGCTGGAAAATAATGGCAGCCACACAAAATATTGAAACTTTGGGCCCAATTCGGAAATTTTCACTTAGGGGTGTACTCACTTTTGTTGCCAGCGGTTTAGACATTAATGGCTGTGGGTTGAGTTATTTTGAGGGGACAGCAAATCTACACTGTTATACAAGCTGTACACTCACTACTTTACATTGTAGCAAAGTTTAATTTCTTTAGTGTTGTCACATGAAAAGCTATAATAAAATTTACAAAAATGAGGGGGGTGTAGTCACTTTTGTTAGTCACTTTTGTGAGATGCTGTATATAACTATATAGAATCTCTTAACATTCAATGCTGTATGGAATATAAGATGCTTGAGAACAGTTCAAATTCCTTCGAAAACATCAAAACATTGCAAGAGAAACTTTATTGCAACAGATGCATTAAAAAATACAGTAAATGGTCATTCACTCAGCAAGTTAAAGTGGAGCTCATCTTTTGGGTGGGATGGGGGGAGCCCGTACCTGGTTTTGACAGGTACCCGATTCTCATTTCTGGCTCAGTTCAGTCCCCCTTCCATCCCTCGCAACCTTCTGGAACATTTCACAGGTCTCAGAAGACTGCTGCCCATTCAGAAAGTGCAGTGCATGCGCAGTAGGAAACCGGCTGTGAAGCCGAAAGGAGTCACTGCCAGTTTCCCCTAGTCAAGATGGCAGTGCCAGCACCCTATAGCTGATTGAAGTATCGGCTCAGGCAAGGACACCGCTGGCTGCCTGGACATTCAAGTGCCCTAATATTAAGAGACAGCAGCTACAGTATTGGTATATCTTCCAGAGTTCTTAAAGCAGCTTAATCTTTATGGCTATAGCCACTTTTCAGCTAAATGTTCTTAAAACTAAACACTTTTTTGTATACATTTTTTTAAAGCTGAAAGAAACTGCTAAATATAGTAGGAGTCCCTTAAAAAAAAAAATCAAGGGATAACAAAATATTGGAACACCAATGCCGGCCAACCAACTTTCAGATTTTATAGGCATTACAAAAATGAAAGTGCCATTAAGATGACTGCTGTAGGCAACACAATTTTTTCTTTACATTAGTCTTAAACAAGGAAAAACACTTTAAGTGAGTACTAGTCATCTTACCATAGTGGTATAGCATGTGATATACTAATTACAAAAGCTTCAACTGTCTGACCAGAAAGCGTTCGCCCACTTTTGTCTACAATGGTTCCTGAAACCTATAAAAGAGGGGGGGAAAAAATTTTTTTACAAGTAGTATACATTATGATGCTTTGACATGCATTTGCTACTGCCACATAAGGTGTTGCAGTACCATTAATAATGATTTTTTTCCTGCACATTAACACAATGCAGTAGTCTACCTGGGCCCTTAAACATTTTTTTTCTTAATTGCCTCCTGACCGGTCATTGTAATAAAATGGCTTGACAGGAGACCTAATGTTCTGAACCAACTTTAAAATAGGGAATGTAGGAGCAAGGCACACCTCAAAAATCTGAGATACTGCTGTCAGACAGTGTAACTCAAAGGCAAAGGGCATACAGACACACACAACTGAGTTGAGGAGGCTAAGGCTGGCCATACATTATACAATTTTCCTTTAGATTTACCAAAAACTATATACAGTAATATGAGGTCAAACCTAATCAATACTTTCAATTTGTATCCAAACAGGCAACTACATAGATTAAAGGGAAATTTACAGAAATTGCACAAGAAAATTGTGTAATGTATGATCAGCTTAACACTGCACCATGAACCTCTGGCAAACATCTGCCAGACATTTAAAAATTCTCTGCTCAGGGATGTCTGTAGATGTCAAATTCTGCCTGTAAATGTGTGTATGATGACCCCCACCACCATAGAAATTATACAACCCCTGTGTATACATATGTTCCACACCCTCAATCTCCCAGAATTTTGGCCTAAATTTATGAAAGTCTTTATTTGCTACATTGTGTAGCAACATTTTTTTTTTTTCTCTTTTTAATTCTTTCCCCTTTAGATGAGTAAATATATTAAAAATATTTGGGAGACTACACAAGGTATAATAAGGTGGTTTTATCAAACATTTACCACCACATCTACATTTGTATATATATATATATATATATATATATATATATATATATATATATATATATATATATATATATATATATATATATATATATATATATATATATATTAATATTAAAAAAAAACATTTGTGATATATGGGATCAAAAAGTTCTGTTTTTTTTGTTTTTTTTAGCACGCTAACAGACGGCAGCACAAGGCTGCACGCACAGTCACAGGGAGCACAGACCTTCATAAGTCAGGAGCTGTGCAACTGGTGCTATTCTGACGTCTGCGATTTCATCAAGGACAGATATGCCTCGTTTCCACTGAGCGGATTGGTTCGGTTCAGTACGGTACGCTATTTTGGGTGTTTCCATTATGAAAGCGGCCCATACAACCGAACCGAACCGTTCCATTCAGGGTCCTGCTTCAGATGTGGGGCCATAGAAAATGGAACGGTTCGGTTAGGGCGGAGCTACGATACATTCCACTGATTGGCTGACAGAAAACTCTCTGCTGTGCTATGCTGAGGCATTTTTTCTAAACCCTGTATGGCCCCTTGTGGTCCCATTTGCAGTGGAAACGCTCACCAGAATAGACTAGACCATTCTAGGCCATTCAAACGGTACCGACCCAAACCGATCCGCTCAGTGGAAACGAGGCATAAGTTAGAACAAAGAGCACATTCATTCTGCATGAAACTGAGCAAATTCTGCCACAGAGACATTTGACATGATTCAGCAAGTTTGTGGCAATGATGTAATGAGTCGTTCGAGGTGTCAACTGCTGGCGTGTTACAAAGCTTGTGTCTTGAAACTTTTTGATACCACCTCAGATGTTACACAAGTCTTTTTATTGGAGTGACACTAAACAAAATTTTAAAACATACACAATTACTACCTTTTGGCCTTGTAATCCATTCTTCGTTAAGCCAAACCCCTGAAAAACAACCCCACACCATAATTCTCCCCTCCACCAAATGATTTAGACCAGTGCACAAAGCAAGGTCCATAAAGACATGGATGAGCAAGTTTGGAGTGGAGGAACTTGACTGGCCTGCACAGAGTCCTGACTTACATAGTTACATAGTAGGTGAGGTTGAAAAAAAGACAAGTCCATCAAGTCCAACCTATGTCTTCAACCCCACAGAACACTTTTGGGATGCATTAGAGCAGAGACTGAGCCAGGCCTTCTCCACATTAGTGCCTGACTTCACAAATGCGCTTCTGGGTGAATGGTTAAACATTCCCATAGACACACTTCTAAACCTTGTGGACAGTCTTCCCAGAAGAGTTGAAGCTGTTATAGCTGCAATGGGTGGGCTAACTCAATATTGAACCCTACGGGCAAAAATTGGGATGCCATTAACCACTTAAGCCCCGGACCATTTGGCTGGTCAAAGACCAGAGCACTTTTTGCGATTTGGCACTGCGTTGCTTTGACAATTGAGCGGTCGTGCGACACGGCTCCCAAACAAAATCGACGTCCTTTTTTCCCCCACAAATAGAGCTTTCATTTGCTGGTATTTGATCACCTCTGCGGTTTTTATTTTTTGAGCTATAAACAAAAAAAGAGCGACAATTTTGAAAAAAAAAAAACGAATTGTCTTACTTTTTGCTATAATAAAGATCACCAAAAAATATATAAAAAAATACAATCTTTTTCCTCAGTTTAGGCCGATACGTATTCTTCTACATATTTTTGGCAAAAAAAAAAAAAAGGAAGAAAAAAAAATTGCAAGCAGCAAATATTGATTGGTTTGCGCTAAAGTTATAGCGTCTACAAAATAGGGGACAGTTTTATGGCATTATTAATATTTTTTTTTACTAGTAATGGCAGCAATCAGCGATTTTCATTGCGACTGCGACATTATGGCGGACACGGACAATTTTGACACATTTTTGGAACCATTGGCATTAATGCAGCGATTAAAAATGCATTGATTACTGTAAAAATGTCACTGGCAGTGAAGGGGTTAACACTAGGGGGCAGTGTCCTAGTTTGTGTTCTAACTGAAGGGGAATGTGGACTGTGCAGGGAAACTAACAGATCGCTGTTCATACTTAGTATGAACAGACGATCTGTCAGTTGTCCCTTCAGAGAACCGGAAACTGTTTACACACACAGTTCCGGGTTACCCGTGTACCCCGAGCGATCGCAGGAGCCGGCGGTGATCAAGACCGCCAGGCACTCGCATTGGCTCGAGGGGCGAGCGCGCCGCCCTAGAGGCCACAGGGCGAAGCGACGTTACACAACGTTGTTTCGCCCAGCCGTGCCATTCTGCCGCAGTACAACTACAGCGGCTGGTCGACGTGTGGTTAAAGTTCACGTGCGTGTAAAAGGCAGGTGCCCCAATACTTTTGGTAATATAGTGTATATCTGGCCTTAGTGAAGTGGGTCTTCTTCCACGAGGCCCCGTATGTGCTTACATGCATTTGTTCTGGTAGTGTGCTCCAAGCACAGTGACTGAGCCCTCATCGAGAGCCCTGAGTCTTGTACTAATAACTCAGCAATCAGTAGGCCCGGTTCACGATCACCAGATCGCTGCGACAGCCTTTGATCGGCTGTCACATGGATCATTCACTGTTCAGCCCACCCCAGGTTTTTTTTTTTTCCTTCTGTGATTGGAGAAAAAACAAAAACAAAAATAGGATTTTTATGTCATACTTGCCTGTAAAATCCCTTTCTTTCAGTATATCATGGGACACAGAGTCAGACTAATATTCATTACCTGCTGGGTTAAACTTCATCATTAGGTGAATGGACGCTGGTAGACCAAAAGGTCTTCAGACAGGAAGTGATCCCCTATGTAATACCTCCCATACAGGAAGTACTTTAGTTTTGTAGCAAGCACCAAATCTTCCAAAAAGAGGAGGGATCTCTGTGTCCCATGATGTACTCAAAGAAAAGGATTTCACAGGTATGATGTAAAAATCCTATTTCTTTATCATACATCATGGGACACAGTCAGGCTAATATTCATTACCTGCTGGGACGTCCCAGAGCAATAGCCTTGAGGGGAGGGAGACACCCTGCCAAACAATAGCCATCACAACTTATACGGCAGCCTGCAGTACACTACGGCCAAAAGCTGAATCCTCAAGTGCTCGAACATTCACTTGATAAAATTTTGTGAATGTATGCACTGAAGACCTTACAAATATCGGAGCCACAGATTCCTGATGGCGAAAAGCCCTGCAGGTTCCTACATCCCTGGTAGAATGAGCTCTCACCCTAAAGGGAGGAGCTTTAAGTTTCAGACCGTAGGCCTGAATGACCAATTGACAGACCCAATTGGCAATGGAAGCTGCCTTCTTGGGTCCTTTTGGTAAAACAAAAAAAAAAACCAAACAAAAAAAAAACAAACAGTCTGATCCTTGGATCTCCGCAGATCTAGATCAATAAACCTTGACTGCCCGGACAACGTCCAAAGAATGCAGTCGATTCTCTTCCGCGGAACGAGGCTGAGAGAAAAAAGGCAAAATAATGTCCCGATTTAAATGAAAGGCCGACACCACTTTTGGCAAAAAGGATGGAACAGGTCGTAACATGACTCTGTCATGGTGAAGGATCAAGTACGGTTCCCTGCATGAAAGGGCCGCCAAATCTGACACCCTTCTAGCCAAGGTGATCGCTATCAGGAAGGCTAGCTTGCATGACAGCAAGTCTAATGGAATTTCCCTAATAGGTTCAAATGGTTGTTTTTGTAACACAGACAGCACCAAGTTCAAGTCCCAAGGACACATAGGTGACCTAATGGGGGGAAAGCAAGCGAGTTGCCCCTTGCATAAAGGTTCGAATCAGTAAATGGGAGGCTTAAGGCCTTTGGAAGAATACTGATGGGGCCGAAACTTGACCTCTGATTGTACTCAAAGCCAATTTGATTTCCACAGCTGACTGTAGAAAAGAGAATTCCCCCAATCGCACATTTCCGAGGATGCCATTTTCTGGCTTCACACAAAACAATATATAGTAATTAGAACAAGGAAAATGCAGGGATTTTAATGGTGCCAAAAAGAGTCCAAGGAGGAATACATTTTTTAAAAAATATTTTGTAATAATTTTATTTTAGCAAAGTTAAAAAATCCAAAGAAACAAACATTCACAATAATGACAATGATATAGTGGTCACAAAGATTTAGTAGGTTACAGCAAACCAATACATTGCACATTAGCCCGACATGTTTCGCTGATTGCTTCTTCAGGGGATGTGCAAATCGTGAGAAAGGTAGCGTAAAAGACTAAATAAAACAGATATAAAGATAGAGAATTACAATGAGTTACCAAAAAAATACATATATAATTGTTTTTAATGAGAGCGTAGTGTTGAAACAGACATGGACAAAAACGCTCACTCTACAGCAAGTTCCCACCAAAGACCAACGAGAGTTGGGCCCAACAATCCCGTAACATTCCCCATACACAAGGGAGATGGTCAAATTGCAGTCATAGAGGACAGAAAGGCGACACTATGAAACAAGAATTTATATTAATTAGTTGCGCCATTAATAAGAAAAATGTAAAAATTTAAAAATGAGAATTGTGTAGTGAAAAATATCTCAAATGAGAAATACTCACTGAGGGCAGTATAATACTAAACACATGACATCGAACTCAGCCTTAGACTGCCTACATCGATATTAACTGCTGGCAGTAATGCTAAAAATAAAGAAGAAAAGACTAAATTCCAATGAAAAAAACTGAATCTCAGTTACTTACATATCTGCAATCCCAAAGAAATATATTTTGTGAGGGATATTATATAGATAAAATAAGTCAAGAAATTGTAAGGATGAAATGATTACAAACTTATTGAATATTAAGTGGGACAAATGCCTCAAAAAATCTTAAATAATAGTGAATAGGGTACCAATTAGAAAGGAAAACGTACTGATGAAAATGAATTGGACAGTGACAAGGGTTCAAAGGGTATTCTAATGAAGCTTCAATGTAAAGTACCAAATAGGTAATAGAGTGTTCAGGAATGGTAAGCTAGAAATGATTTAAACAGCTGCGGAACTTACCGGTGAAAGACGCCGCTCGATGGAGTCGGGCCCTCCGGCTCTGGCTGATCAAACAGCCAGACAAGCCGATCTTTTCTGTCCTCCATTGAGCCGGCGTCTGACGTCACTGACTCGATGTGGACGAAAAGGACACCAGAGGGCATGCGGCAGGAGTCCGAGGAATACCTGTTTACTAACACTACCTATAGAGCCCTGCTGGGGGAGGGAAGAGACAAGACCATCCACATAGAGCAGTGAGACGGACGTGACAAAAATCCATCCTCATGGCAGGATCCAGGGGAGGCAGCTAAGATGGAAGTCATCTTCCATCAGTAGTCATACGGACGCCCAGGGCATGCACTGTTTCCATCAACTGCATGCCCGTATCACGCCGAGCAGCGCTGCCGGGAGCTCCCCATCCCTTAGGTAATGCCTTGTGGTGTTGCCTTATATTGCACTTCCATCAGTGCCATTTCAATCTTAGCTGGCTCCCCTGGATCCTGCCATGAGGATGGATTTTTGTCACGTCCGTCTCACTGCTCTATGTGGATGGTCTTGGGTAGTGTAGTAAACAGGGATTCCTCGGACTCCCGCGCATGCGCTCTGGTGTCCTTTTCGTCCACATCGAGTCGGTGACGTCAGACACCGGCTCGATGGAGGACAGATAAGACCGGCTTGTCTGGCTGTTTGATCAGCCAGAGCCGGAAGGCCAGACTCCATAGAGCGGCGTCTCTTTCACCGGTAAGTTCCGCAGCTGTTTAAATCATTTCTAGCTTACCATTCCTGAACACTCTATTACCTATTTGGTACTTTACATGGAAGCTTCATTAGAATACCATTTGAACCCTATTCACTGTCCAATTCATTTTTATCAGCACGGGTTCCTTTCCAATTGGTACCCTATTCACTACTAACCACTTTAGCCCCGGACCATTATGCTGCCTAAGAACCTGAGGACTTTTTCCAATTTGTCACTGCGTCACTTTAACTGCCAATTGCGCGGTCATGCAATTCTGTACCCAAACTAAATTTGCATCCTTTTCTTCCCACAAATAGAGCTTTCTTTTGATGGTATTTGAGCACCTCTGTGGTTTTTATTTTTTGCGCTATAAAAACGGAAAAAGACCGAAAATTTTGAAAAAAATTATATTTTCTACTTTTTGTTATAAAAAAAAAATCCAATAAACTCAATTTTAGTCATAGATTTAAGCCAAAATGTATTCGGCCACATGTCTTTGGTAAAAATAAAATGTCAATAAGCGTATATTTATTGGTTTGCGCAAAAGTTATAGCATCTACAAACTAGGGTACATTTTCTGGAATTTACACAGCTTTTAGATTATGACTGCCCATGTCATTTCTTGAGGTGCTAAAATGGTAGGGCAGTACAACCCCCCCCAAATGACCCCATTTTGGAAAGTAGACACCCCAAGGAAATTGCTGAGAGGCATGTTGAACCCATTGAATATTTTTTTGTCCCAAGTGATTGAATAATGACAAAAATATATATATATATATATATATATATATATATATATATATATATATATATATATATATATATATATATATATATATATATATATATATATATATATATATATATATAACCAATCACCGCCTTCAGGATTTCTAAGGGTGTAAATTTTTGATTTCACTCTTCACTGCCTATCACAGTTTTAAAGGCCATAAAATGCCCAGATGGCACAACCCCCCCCCCCCCCAAATAACCCATTTTGGAAAGTAGACACCCCAAGCTATTTGCTGAGAGGCATAGTGAGTATTTTGCAGCTCTCATTTGTTTTTGAAAATGAAGAAAGACAAGAAAAAACATTTTTTTTTTCTTTTTTCAAAACTTTGTGACAAAAAGGGAGGTCTGCAAAATACTCACTATACCTCTCAGCAAATAGCTTGGGGTGTCTACTTTTCAAAATGGGGTCATTTGGGGGGGGGGGGGTTGCCACCTGAGCATTCCATGGCCTCTGAAACTGTGATAGGCAGTGAAGAGTGAAATCAAAAATTTACGCCCTTAGAAAGCCTGAAGGCAGTGCTTGGTTTTCGGGGTCCCAAACGCGGCTAGGCTCCCAAAGTCTCACACATGTGGTATCCCCATACTCAGGAGAAGCAGCAGAATGTATTTTGGGGTGTAATTTCACATATTCCCATGGTATGTTTGAGCAATATATCATTTAGTGACAACTTTGTGCAAAAAAATAATTTGTCTCTTTCCCGCAACTTGTGTCACAATATAAAATATTCCATGGACTCGACATGCCTCTCAGCAAATAGCTTGGGGTGTCTACTTTCCAAAATGGGGTCATTTGGGGGGGGTTTGAACTGTCCTGGCATTTTAAGCACAACATTTAGAAGATGTCACACATCACACACTCTTCTAACCACTTGAAGACAAAGCCCTTTCTGACACTTTGTTTACATGAAAAAATTATTTTTTTGCAAGAAAATTACTTTGAACCCCAAAACATTATATATTTTTTTTAAAGCAAATGCCCTACAGATTAAAATGGTGGGCGTTTCATTTTTTTTTTTTTTCACACCGTATTTGCCCAGCGATTTTTCAAACGCATTTTTTGGGGAAAAAAAAAAACACACTTTTTTAAATTTTAATGCACTAAAACACACTATATTGCCCAAATGTTTGATGAAATAAAAAAGATGATCTTAGGCCTAGTACATAGATAAAAAACATGACATGCTTTACAATTGCGCACAAACGTGCAGTGGCAACAAAATAAATACATTTTTAAAAGCCTTTACAGGTTACCACTTTAGATTTACAGGGGAGGTCTACTGCTATAAAATTACTGCCCTCGATCTGACCTTCGCGGTGATACCTCACATGCATGGTGCAATTGCTGTTTACGTTTGACGACAGACCGCCGCTTGCGTTCGCCTTAGCGCAAGAGCAGGGGGCAACAGGGGTGCTTTTTTTTTTTCTTTATTATTTTTTTGCTTTTTATCTTATTTTTAAACTGTTCCTTTAATTTTATTTTTTTTTAATCATTTTTATTGTTATCTCAGGGAATGTAAATATCCCCTATGATAGCAATAGGTAGTGACAGGTACTCTTTTTTGAAAAAATTGGGGTCCATTAGACCCTAGATCTCTCCTCTGCCCTCAAAGCATTTGACCACACCAAGATCGGTGTGATAAAATGCTTTCCCAATTTCCCAATGGCGCTGTTTACACCGGCGAAATCTAAGTCATGAAATGCTTGTAGCTTCCGGTTTCTTAGGCCATAGAGATGTTTGGAGCCACTCTGGTCTCTGATCAGCTCTATGTTCAGCTGGGTGAATCACCGGCTGCATTCTCAGGTTCCCTGTTGAGACAGGAGAGCCAGAGAAAAACACGGTCGACGGTAGGGGGGGGGGGCATTCCCTCCCTCGGCTTGTAAAAGCAGTCTAGAGGCCAATTAGCCACTAGGATTGCTTTTACATGAAAGCCGACCGCTGGCTGAAAAGAATGATACCAAGATGATACCTAAACCTGCAGGCATCATTCTGGTAAGACCACTCAAAGTCGTGAATGGCGTACCTGAAGAGAAAAAAAAGGTTAACAATAAAACACAGTAAACGGTAAAGTATAAAAAATTGCATACCTGAAAAGCAAACATGATAAAACATAATAACAATAACAATAAAACATTGCAGAATAGAATACAGTAAAAAAGAGCAGAACAGCAATAAAAAAAAATTTATAAAAAAAAAAAAAAAAGAGCAGAACAATAGAGAGAGAAGAGAGAGAGAGAGAATAAAACGACAAATATTTTTTTTTATTTTATATATTTTTTTTTTACTTTTTTTGTAACTAACTTTTATAACTGTAACCGGTTCCAGGGTCGGGTCTCTCAAAATGCGATGGCATCTTGGGAGACCCTGTGAAAGTGTGCCTAGTCTGTGCAATGCTGTACCCTACGCTATAATACTCAACTAGTGTATGGTAGCGTTCAAAGCATTCACCAATGCAAAGACCAGGATTGTCAGGACAGGAGGGACAATAATAGCGGGTGTCACGCCTATATCTGTGCTTACTGCAGACACATCTTTTTTGGGGGGGTTCGTTGGGTAGGGGTTCTCGGGAGGACAAAGAAAATGCCTCTCATGCAGCCGACTGCATTTGGTTGGGGATGTGAATGGGGGAATTACGGGTGCTGCAGAAGTTGTGGGTTCCCAATTAGGATTGGCGAATGCAGCAGGAAGGGCATTATGGGCACGATGGGCCTGTGTTTGTCTTCTTCTTGGTGGCAGCGGGACACTACTTGTGCTTGCCACCTCACCAGCTTGAACTGCACTTATGGGATTCAGGATCAAAACTAACAATAAAATATAATAGTGTGGCGCTAAATATTACATATCAAATGAATATACAAGTACAGTGAGTATAGATCATATATTACGGTATGAACCGAATGAGTACGTGAATATACAAATTAGTGAATATATAGTAGCGATCAATATACATGTATTGAACAAAATATATGGAAAACGTGAAGTATAAAGTCCCAATGTATGTGCAAATAGGCAAAAAAAGTCTATATTAGTGGTGAAAAGATAATGATAGCCAGGTATCTCCTGAGCATGCAGGGGGATGGTTCAGAGCCGGCACCTTGGCATATGAATAGACCGTGGAGAAACCGGAAGTGCACAGAGGATTGATGTCGGTGTCAGGACCATCACCATAAACCAGGGAGGCTTACCAGAAAATATGGCCTGAAATGGCATATGCCAAACAGGTCAAAAAAGCTTGAAGACCACCAGGTCTAGGCACATAATCTGGCCGGATGTCATCAAGAAGGGAGGGAAGAGGATCAGCACGACTTCCTCAGCGGTGGATGCACCATATATCAGATAATTGGTATGGATAACATGTGAGGGAAAAAACACTCACATAGCGTGATAACGTTTGAACTTGGATTTATTAAAAATAAAAAGAAAACAAACTCACATTTTTAGAAGATAAAAACAGCATGTAATCCTGTAGCGGTAGTTATGAGGGGTCCACCCGACATGTTTCAACTAAAAAAGTCATCATCTGGGGTGTGGACCCCCTCACCCCACCGCTCTATATATAGATAAATGTTGGATGGTGACCCCCACTGGGAATGACCGAAACCGGAAGTGCTTCCGACAACTTCAATTTCCGGTTCAAGGGGCATAAGTGTTCCCAAGTCAAAATACATGGTCAAGCTATTAGAACAAATTAGGTCCATGAAAATTTTGATATATAAAAAAGGAAGGATAAGGAACAGCAGAGTTAGAATGGCTTGGATTAGGGCCGATATACGGCCCGGAACCAAGCCTCACTCTCGATTTAACCAAGGCAAGTGGGCGGAAGCGCAGTGATGACACCACGCTCCGCCTCCTAAGCCGAGCCACGCTGTCGCGCTGCGCGATGACGTCATACGCGGAACACGGCAGCGTCGGCATGCGCTCCACGTCGGTCTCACCAAGCCTCTCTTTGGGGACGCTTGTAAGTGAATGGGGAACAGTCTCAACTCCCCCAAAGGTGGAGCTATACTAGGATACAGGACCGGAAACGCCATCAAAGTGTCAGCAAAGGCGGCCACATCTAGAAAACTGTATGATAGATGTATAAAGGCTGAATAATTAAGAATACATTAGGAAAAAATTGGAAATGTTTCCAAAGAAACCAGTGTAATATAAATATAAGTATGTTGGAAACCGGGGCATATTTACCATAAATGAATATGAAAGTAGGATCTACCGGACATCACCAGTAGGGGGCACCAAACAATCCAGAGCATACTTAATACATATACATGATAAAATAATACATATAAGAAGATATAGTAACCAAGGAAACATAATGTAGTATGTTGGATTGTACAAATTCCTTTGTAGAAAAAATTAATTTAAACTTAAAAGATAAAATAAAATAATTAAAAAAATAATTTAAGAAAGAGAGAACTGAAATACATGCATGGCTATGCTTGGTTGATAAAAGAGTTGATGTCCCATTCAACATTGATACCTTGCGGAAAATGGGACCCCAACTCGTATATCCAGTATGTCTCCAAACGGGAGACGCCCCTAAGTGTCGACCCCCCCCGCCAAGGGGCCGTGTATTTGTCTATGATAAGAAACTGAGTACCCTCAGGGTTTCTATCATGACATTCCCTATAATGCCTAGGGACCGTATGTTTGGTACTACCTGCTTTAATTAAATTAATATGTTCCGAGACGCGTACCGTAAAGGATCTAATAGTACGGCCCACATACTGTTTCCCGCAAGGGCAGGTTAGCAAGTATACAATCCCTGTGGTTGCACATGTGCTAAATTGTTTTATTGCGTACGTGCGACCAGTTACGGTAGAGGAAAAATTGTGGCTGACCCTTCTCCCACAAGTATTATGCTGGCAAACCAAACATCTTTTACAGGGGTGAAAACCCGTCCAATTGTGAAAGAAAGATGGTTTCTTTGGTGGGTCAATGACGTTAGGGGCCAACTTGTTCCTAAGGGATGGAACACCTCTAAAGACAACCTTGGGGGTCTCGGGTAGTAGTGGTCCTAGTATTTTGTCTGTTCTAAGAACATCCCAATGGTGTTCAAAAATCCTTTTGATATGCTTGTGTTGCATAGAAAAGGACGTCAGAAATGACCATTTGAAATCATCATTAGGGTGTTTTGGTCTATCTTGTAGTAGTGTTTGACGATCCACCTTATAGGCATTTTCAATTTCCCTATTTAGATCGGGGAGATTGTATCCCTTTTCCAAAAACCGATCCCTCAGCATCGTAGCCTGAACCATGAAGGTATCGTGGTCGGTGCAATTCCTGCGTAACCTCAAGAATTGACTCCGGGGAACTGATCTTATCCAGGAGCTGTGATGGCAGCTATCGGTCGGTATATAGCCATTTCTGTCGGTAGATTTGAAATAAGTACTAAATGTGAAACCACCCTCCTTTCTGTTAATGACCAGATCTAAGAAGTGGACAGAGGTAGTACTAGCCTCAAAGGACAGGGAAATACCCCTATCATTTGTATTCAGAGATGCCATGAAGTTAACCAAATTATCATGGCTACCTGTCCATAGGAGGAGGATGTCGTCTATGTACCGGGCCCACAACAAAAGGTGCGGGTTTCCCATGGCATAGACGACATCCTCCTCCCACTTGGCCATGAACAAGTTGGCCAAACTGGGGGCAAATTTTGCCCCCATTGCAACCCCCTTGTGTTGGCGATAATAATTACCGTTAAACCAAAAGTAATTATGTTGCGTAGCAAACTCGATCAACTCCACAATAAAATTGATTTGGGGGGAAGCAAGAGTGACGTCTCTGTTCAGAAAATGTTGTACAGCGTTCACACCTTGACGGTGCGGAATGCAGGTGTAGAGAGACGCCACATCCGCAGTGGCCATAATAAGGTCACCAGAATAGGAGACATTGGATAGTAATCTAATCACATCTTTTGTGTCCTTAAGGTAAGATGGCATTTTAAGTACAGATGACTGGAGGAAAAAGTCTATGTACTTCCCAATTTTGGAGGTAACCGAGTCGATACCACTAATTATGGGACGACCCGGGGGGTGTAAAGGGTCTTTATGAACTTTGGGCAAATAATACATAACTGGAATGCGCGGGGCTAAGGGAACTAAAAAAGATCTCTCCTTATTATTTAAAATACGAGACTCGTAACCTTTATTTATTAATTTCTTCAAATCTCTCTTATACTCATGTGTAGGATTGTTTGGTAGTTCTATATAAGTTTCACGGTCCCCTAAAATGCGATACATTTCTTCACAGTAATCAGTTTTATTAAGTAAAACAATGCCACCGCCCTTATCAGCAGGGCGGATGACCAAGTTCTTGTTATCACAGAGAGTTTTCAAGCCCGTTGGGGGCAAAGGATTGTGGAATTTACGTTTAAGTGGAATTTTAGCTAAATCTCTTATCACCAATTCTTTAAATAGATTGATGGCTGGTGGAGGTTGTGTTGGGGGACTGAAAAGGGAGGGGTTTGATAGGCCGGAATGTACCGTGCCAGACGTTGCTGCCCTGGCTATATTTCTAGTAGGGTTCGAAATAATATATCTTTGAACATTGATTTTTCTAATAAACTTATGAATGTCAATGAACGTAGTGAATTTGTTCAGTTTGTGTGGGGGGGCGAACTTAAGCCCCTTATTCAAAACACTTTTCTCCTCCTGTGTGAGGACAGTGTCACTCAAATTAAATACACCCTGACATATTATGTTCTTTTTCGTTTTCCGTCTTTGAACCCTCCGCCCTCCTCAGGGTTATGAATATCGATACCGCGAACGTGAGAACTCATATTACCGTGAGTCTCCGGTCCGCTATCATGATTCCCCTCATCGCCACCCTCCTTACTACCCCAACACACCATACTACAGACATCCACCAATTTCCACCTATAATAGATACTCCCCACTACGGGATTACCACAATGAAAATGTCTGTCCATTCCCCAATGCCGGCTACGATCCACCCTCTTATAAACAACCCTATTCGAACCCACGGGCTAATCGGGGTTTTCGCGAGGACACTCCGAGCAGAAAAAGAGGTCCGGAAACAAGAGAGGGACCAGAGGAGGGCGGAGGGTTCAAAGACGGAAAACGAAAAAGAACATAATATGTCAGGGTGTATTTAATTTGAGTGACACTGTCCTCACACAGGAGGAGAAAAGTGTTTTGAATAAGGGGCTTAAGTTCGCCCCCCCACACAAACTGAACAAATTCACTACGTTCATTGACATTCATAAGTTTATTAGAAAAATCAATGTTCAAAGATATATTATTTCGAACCCTACTAGAAATATAGCCAGGGCAGCAACGTCTGGCACGGTACATTCCGGCCTATCAAACCCCTCCCTTTTCAGTCCCCCAACACAACCTCCACCAGCCATCAATCTATTTAAAGAATTGGTGATAAGAGATTTAGCTAAAATTCCACTTAAACGTAAATTCCACAATCCTTTGCCCCCAACGGGCTTGAAAACTCTCTGTGATAACAAGAACTTGGTCATCCGCCCTGCTGATAAGGGCGGTGGCATTGTTTTACTTAATAAAACTGATTACTGTGAAGAAATGTATCGCATTTTAGGGGACCGTGAAACTTATATAGAACTACCAAACAATCCTACACATGAGTATAAGAGAGATTTGAAGAAATTAATAAATAAAGGTTACGAGTCTCGTATTTTAAATAATAAGGAGAGATCTTTTTTAGTTCCCTTAGCCCCGCGCATTCCAGTTATGTATTATTTGCCCAAAGTTCATAAAGACCCTTTACACCCCCCGGGTCGTCCCATAATTAGTGGTATCGACTCGGTTACCTCCAAAATTGGGAAGTACATAGACTTTTTCCTCCAGTCATCTGTACTTAAAATGCCATCTTACCTTAAGGACACAAAAGATGTGATTAGATTACTATCCAATGTCTCCTATTCTGGTGACCTTATTATGGCCACTGCGGATGTGGCGTCTCTCTACACCTGCATTCCGCACCGTCAAGGTGTGAACGCTGTACAACATTTTCTGAACAGAGACGTCACTCTTGCTTCCCCCCAAATCAATTTTATTGTGGAGTTGATCGAGTTTGCTACGCAACATAATTACTTTTGGTTTAACGGTAATTATTATCGCCAACACAAGGGGGTTGCAATGGGGGCAAAATTTGCCCCCAGTTTGGCCAACTTGTTCATGGCCAAGTGGGAGGAGGATGTCGTCTATGCCATGGGAAACCCGCACCTTTTGTTGTGGGCCCGGTACATAGACGACATCCTCCTCCTATGGACAGGTAGCCATGATAATTTGGTTAACTTCATGGCATCTCTGAATACAAATGATAGGGGTATTTCCCTGTCCTTTGAGGCTAGTACTACCTCTGTCCACTTCTTAGATCTGGTCATTAACAGAAAGGAGGGTGGTTTCACATTTAGTACTTATTTCAAATCTACCGACAGAAATGGCTATATACCGACCGATAGCTGCCATCACAGCTCCTGGATAAGATCAGTTCCCCGGAGTCAATTCTTGAGGTTACGCAGGAATTGCACCGACCACGATACCTTCATGGTTCAGGCTACGATGCTGAGGGATCGGTTTTTGGAAAAGGGATACAATCTCCCCGATCTAAATAGGGAAATTGAAAATGCCTATAAGGTGGATCGTCAAACACTACTACAAGATAGACCAAAACACCCTAATGATGATTTCAAATGGTCATTTCTGACGTCCTTTTCTATGCAACACAAGCATATCAAAAGGATTTTTGAACACCATTGGGATGTTCTTAGAACAGACAAAATACTAGGACCACTACTACCCGAGACCCCCAAGGTTGTCTTTAGAGGTGTTCCATCCCTTAGGAACAAGTTGGCCCCTAACGTCATTGACCCACCAAAGAAACCATCTTTCTTTCACAATTGGACGGGTTTTCACCCCTGTAAAAGATGTTTGGTTTGCCAGCATAATACTTGTGGGAGAAGGGTCAGCCACAATTTTTCCTCTACCGTAACTGGTCGCACGTACGCAATAAAACAATTTAGCACATGTGCAACCACAGGGATTGTATACTTGCTAACCTGCCCTTGCGGGAAACAGTATGTGGGCCGTACTATTAGATCCTTTACGGTACGCGTCTCGGAACATATTAATTTAATTAAAGCAGGTAGTACCAAACATACGGTCCCTAGGCATTATAGGGAATGTCATGATAGAAACCCTGAGGGTACTCAGTTTCTTATCATAGACAAATACACGGCCCCTTGGCGGGGGGGGTCGACACTTAGGGGCGTCTCCCGTTTGGAGACATACTGGATATACGAGTTGGGGTCCCATTTTCCGCAAGGTATCAATGTTGAATGGGACATCAACTCTTTTATCAACCAAGCATAGCCATGCATGTATTTCAGTTCTCTCTTTCTTAAATTATTTTTTTAATTATTTTATTTTATCTTTTAAGTTTAAATTAATTTTTTCTACAAAGGAATTTGTACAATCCAACATACTACATTATGTTTCCTTGGTTACTATATCTTCTTATATGTATTATTTTATCATGTATATGTATTAAGTATGCTCTGGATTGTTTGGTGCCCCCTACTGGTGATGTCCGGTAGATCCTACTTTCATATTCATTTATGGTAAATATGCCCCGGTTTCCAACATACTTATATTTATATTACACTGGTTTCTTTGGAAACATTTCCAATTTTTTCCTAATGTATTCTTAATTATTCAGCCTTTATACATCTATCATACAGTTTTCTAGATGTGGCCGCCTTTGCTGACACTTTGATGGCGTTTCCGGTCCTGTATCCTAGTATAGCTCCACCTTTGGGGGAGTTGAGACTGTTCCCCATTCACTTACAAGCGTCCCCAAAGAGAGGCTTGGTGAGACCGACGTGGAGCGCATGCCGACGCTGCCGTGTTCCGCGTATGACGTCATCGCGCAGCGCGACAGCGTGGCTCGGCTTAGGAGGCGGAGCGTGGTGTCATCACTGCGCTTCCGCCCACTTGCCTTGGTTAAATCGAGAGTGAGGCTTGGTTCCGGGCCGTATATCGGCCCTAATCCAAGCCATTCTAACTCTGCTGTTCCTTATCCTTCCTTTTTTATATATCAAAATTTTCATGGACCTAATTTGTTCTAATAGCTTGACCATGTATTTTGACTTGGGAACACTTATGCCCCTTGAACCGGAAATTGAAGTTGTCGGAAGCACTTCCGGTTTCGGTCATTCCCAGTGGGGGTCACCATCCAACATTTATCTATATATAGAGCGGTGGGGTGAGGGGGTCCACACCCCAGATGATGACTTTTTTAGTTGAAACATGTCGGGTGGACCCCTCATAACTACCGCTACAGGATTACATGCTGTTTTTATCTTCTAAAAATGTGAGTTTGTTTTCTTTTTATTTTTAATAAATCCAAGTTCAAACGTTATCACGCTATGTGAGTGTTTTTTCCCTCACATGTTATCCATACCAATTATCTGATATATGGTGCATCCACCGCTGAGGAAGTCGTGCTGATCCTCTTCCCTCCCTTCTTGATGACATCCGGCCAGATTATGTGCCTAGACCTGGTGGTCTTCAAGCTTTTTTGACCTGTTTGGCATATGCCATTTCAGGCCATATTTTCTGGTAAGCCTCCCTGGTTTATGGTGATGGTCCTGACACCGACATCAATCCTCTGTGCACTTCCGGTTTCTCCACGGTCTATTCATATGCCAAGGTGCCGGCTCTGAACCATCCCCCTGCATGCTCAGGAGATACCTGGCTATCATTATCTTTTCACCACTAATATAGACTTTTTTTGCCTATTTGCACATACATTGGGACTTTATACTTCACGTTTTCCATATATTTTGTTCAATACATGTATATTGATCGCTACTATATATTCACTAATTTGTATATTCACGTACTCATTCGGTTCATACCGTAATATATGATCTATACTCACTGTACTTGTATATTCATTTGATATGTAATATTTAGCGCCACACTATTATATTTTATTGTTAGTTTTGATCCTGAGTCTACGGGTGTGTTGGCTGCTGTTTGTTGCCTTCAGCGCAGCGCTGTACTTAATTCCTGGTTATCCACTTATGGGATTCGCCACGTCACCAAGTGTTACTGCAGTGCTGGTTTGACTAAGAGCGGGGTGTACTAGGCTGCTGGTGCTTGCCAGTTCACCAAAATGCTACCAAAAAAAAAAACTGTTAGCGATTGCAGGGATCAGGCCCGACTCTGCGAACGCTGCAGTTATGCGTTTAGTGTTTTGTAAGTGACAGTGATCGATCAATACTGCACTTGGGTGGGCTGGGCGGAGGGGCAAAACGCAGGTGCTAGCAGGTATCTGGGCTGATCCCGCTAACGCTGCGTTTTTGGGAACCCTAAACTGCTGGGGACGCTAGTATAGATCTGATCGGATCAGATATTGATCCGTTCAGATACTATACCACTAAGGGAGGCGTATGCTGCATGCGTGGGTGTTAGCGGTACTGGCTCTAATCTGACGCTGCCTGGGGCGACGCATATCACCGCCGGGCGATCAGAGGCTAAACCTTTATTCGGTAATAAACGGCGGGTGCCCTGACACTATAAAAAATAAACGAACTAACCAGCGTCACCCGTAACAGTTATACGGTGATCAGTGGTGAAAGGGTTAATTAGGGGGCAATCAAGGGGTTAAAACATTTATTAGATAGTATATGGGGGTCCTTGTCGCTATAAAACGCTGACGGCGAACCTAAATATTTACGTCCCTAACTAGCGTCACCAGTGACACTAATACAGCGATCAGAAAAATGATCGCTTAGTGACACTGGCGACAGGGGGTGATCAAGGGGTTAAAACTTTATTAGGGGGGGTTAGGGGGGTACCCTAGACCTAAAGAGGGCTAACAGTAACTGCCCTAACACAGTAACTGTCACAAACTGACACCATGCAGTAATCAAAAAAAAAACAAAAACTGCTTGGTGTCAGTGTGACACGGGGGGAGGGGTGATCGGGGGGGGGGAGGGGGGTAAAGGGGGGTTTAATGTGTGCCTGGCATGTTCTACTGTCTGTGTGTGTTTGGTGCACTCACATTTCAGTCTTCTCTCGGCGCCGGAACGGAAACTGCCGAGCCGAGGAGAGAAGACATCACATCCCCTGCCTCTGTGTACTACACAGAGGCAGGGGAACAATCTCATTGGCTGGGAGCGATCGCGAGGGGGGGCCACGATCAGATGGGGCCTCCCCCTCATCTCTGATCGCTGCCAGACCAAAGGCGACCGCTGCTGGCACCGGGGGACCCCCCACCCGCGGGAAGGCAAGGACGTATATGTATGTCCTTTTGCCTGCCCGTGCCGCTCTGTGGACGTATATAGTCGCGCGGCGGTCGTCAAGTGGTTAACCAAGATTTTTTGAGACACATTTGTCCCACTTAATATTCAATAAGTTTGTAATCATTTCATCCTTACGATTTCTTGACTTATTTTATCTACATAATATCCCTCGCAAAATATATTTCTTTGAATCTCAGTTACTTCCATATCTGCAATCCCAGTTTTTTTCATTGGAATTTAGTCTTTTTTTTTTATTTATTTTTAGCATTACTCCCAGCAGTTAATCTCGGTGTAGGCAGTCTGATTTTCCGAAGGAAAATGTGTGATAGGACCTTGTTGTCGGAAATTCTGACCGTGTGTAGACTCCATCACACATTTTCCATCAGATTTTCCGACACAAAGTTTGAGAGCAGGCTATAAAATTTTCCGACAACAAAATTCGTTGTCTGAAATTCTGATCGCGTGTACACAAATCCGACGGACAAAGTGCCACGCATGCTCAGAATAAATAAAGAGATGAAAGCTATTGGCCACTGCCCCGTTTATAGTCCCGACGTACGTGTTTACATTACCACATTCAGAATGATCGGATTTTCCGACAACTTTGTGTGACCATGTGTATGCAAGACAAGTTTGAGCCAACATCCGTCGGAAAAAATCCTAGGATTTTGTTGTCGGAATGTCCGAACAAAGTCCGACCGTGTGTACGGGGCATAAGGCTGAGTTTGATCTCATGTGTTCAGTATTATACTGCCCTCAGTGAGTATTTATCATTTGAGAGATTTTTTCCTATTTTATACTCACTACATAATTCTCATTTTTACATTTTTCTTATTAATGACACAACTAAATTAATATAAATTCTTGTTTCACAATCTCGCCTTTCTGTCCTCTATGACTGCAATTTGACCATCTCCCTTGTGTATGGGGGATGTTACGGGATTGTTGGGCCCAGCTTTTGTTTGTCTTTGGTGGGAACTTGCTGTAGGGTGAGCGTTTTTGTCCGTGATGTCTGTTTCAATACTACACTCTCATTAAAAACAATTATATATGTATTTTTTAGTAACGCGTTGTAATTCTCTGTCTTATTTAGTCCTTTACGCTACCTTTGTCCTGATTTGCACAAACCCTGAAGAAGCAATCAGCGAAACATGTCGGGCTAATGTGCAATGTATTGGTTTGCTGTAACCTACTAAATCCTTGTGACCACTATATCATTGTCATTATTGTGAATGTTGTGAATGTTTATTTCTTTGGATTTTTTTAACTTTGCTAAAATAAAATTATTACAAAATATTTTTAAACAAATGTATTCCTCTGGGACTCTTACTTTGAAAGATTTTTTATTTAGTTTTTCAATATCATACAGAGACAGGGTTAAAACAAAAAATATAAACAAGGATAAACAACAAGTAGGAATAGGAAGCACAGAGCCAGAGTGTTCGTATTCAGGACTTCAGTAAGATGTACATACAGATGCTTATGTATACTTGTACTTGCTAGTCCATATTACCCAACATTTGTCGAATTTATCACATTTAAGTGAGTTGATTGCTAAAAGATGTTCAAATGTGTAGTTTTGTTGTACTTTTCTGATCACATCATTTACATTGAGTGTTAGGGTGCTTTTCCAGTTTTGAAGTACCAGGGACCTAGCAATTAGTAGTATATGGGTAACTACGTGTCTCATGGTGTGGGGGAAGTTTTCTAGTCCTATTAGTAAGATAGCCAATGTGGGATTTGGGGATGTGAATATTCCTGTAATGGACGAGATGAGTTTAAACGTTTGGTTCCAGAAGCTAGTGACACTGGGGCATTCCCAGAACATGTGGAGAAGGTAGCCTTTGTGTCCACATTCTCTCCAGCATAGGCGTGACGTGTTGGGAAACATTTTTGCAATTCTGCATGGGGTGTATTACCATTGGTTAATCACCCTTATTGAGGATTCCCAGTGACTGATAAAGTCTGAGGCATGTTGTATAGTTTGAAACGCGAATTTCCATTGATCTCCAGTAAGCGTTTTTCCTATGTCTATGTCCCACCTTATATGTGCTGCGGGTTTTTGGACACTTTTTTGTTCTGTAGCGTGTTGTAGTACAGTGATATGCCCTTTTTGCATTTTGATCCTCGAGTGAGGTGTCGCCATATGGAGGTCGGGAGTTTGAAGGTATGTAGTGGGTTTCTTTTCATGAAGTGAGATACTCTTATGCACATGTGTTCTTTCATAATGTGTTCTGCCGATTGTGGAGTATTGTTTGTGAGAAGGTCATGTACCTTTGTTATCCTATGGGCGGGGAATGCTTTCAAAGATAGAATTGGAATATTAGCTTCAATCATACTTCGAGGAAGAGTGAAATCTATGGTCTCACTGTTACTAAGTGTGCGTGTTAGGAGGAATCTCCAGGCTTGTAGTTATATGATGATAGTTGGGGGTAAATTTCTGAGATTCCAAGTTATCCAGCTGTCTCCTAAAAGGACCGTCTGTAGGTCTGGTAAGGGAGCTAGAGATTTTTCTATGTCTACCCATAGCAGAATATCAGTGTACGAGAACCAATATTTGAGTTGGTCAAGTCTAGTTGCCCACATGTAATCATGTATATGTAATTAGGCCTGCTCCCCCTGCAGGTTTATGGTGTATTAGATTGGGTTGTGATCATCTTGCCTTTTTGGGTCCCCCATAAGAGTTTCCATTGTAGGTTAGAGAGGGATTTAAGATAATGTGCCGTTGGGGATGAAGGGCAGCCCTGGTGGGTACCATTAGTTATCTGGAACGGTATGGAGAGCATACTGGATGTTTACACCTCCGCAGAAGGGCAGGAGTACAGGGCCAGCACTGCATTCAGTATATGACCACAAAAATTGAATTTGGACAGAGTCATTGACATGTACTTCCAGCGTACCCTGTCAAACGCCTTCTCGTCAATTGAGAGCAGCAGAGAAGGCGTTTGATTTTTGATTTTTAACAGCATAGTGGATTATATTAACTATTCTCCTTGTGGCATCTGAGGTTTGCCTCCCCTTCATGAAGCCCATCTGGTCGCGTTGTATAAGGGATGGAACACATTCTGCTAGTCTTTGGGATAAGAGTTTGGCGTATATCTTTATGTCTGTTTAGTAGGGAGATTGGACGGAAATTAGGTGGTGTATTAGGTTCTTTGCCTGGTTTGGGCAGAGTAACTATGTAGGCCTTTAGCATTTCTGGAGGGAAGGATGCGGTGCCTGCTGCTTTTGTAAAGACCTGCTGCATATGTGGTGTAAGGTGTGATTTGAATATTTTGAAGTATTCATTGGAGAACCCGTCAGGTACTGGCGATTTGCAATTAGGTAGTGAGGCTATTGCATTTTCTAATTCGGGTAGAGTGAATGGAGAGTTCAGTAAGCTAATTTTGGATTCCGATAAGGGAGGCAACTTCAGGTTGTGAAGGAAGTTTTGTATGTTTGGTTGTGTAGGTTGGTGTGTGGTAGAGCCATCTTTAATATTGTACAGACTACTGTAATAATTACCAAATTGGTTGGATATATCTTGTGGATTAATGATTTTATGTTTGAGGGTGGGGTGTATCAGATGAGTGATTCTCGATTTGGTTTGTACCGCTTTTATTCTATTGGCCACGTATTTGCCTGCTCTATTAGCATTGGCATATGAGTTCAGTTTCAGACGGCGTAGGTGGTAGTCATATTGTTGGGACAATAGATCTCTTAATTTGTTCCTTAATGTAGAGAGTTGTTGGGCGAGATTAAGGTCAGGTGTTTATTTTGTGATTCTAAGGAATGTATATCAGTCAGAATAGAGTGAATATGGGCTGTGTGTGGCTTCTCTCTAAGCACCCAGCTGAATTAGTATTCCCCTCATATATGCCTTATGGGCGTTCCATAGAGTGAAGGGGTTTTCTAATGATTTTGCGTTATCATGAAAAAAATTGCTAAGGTGTTGAGATATGATTGTGGACGTGCAGGGCTTTTGTAGTAATCTGATGTTATTGCGCCAGATGGGTGGGGAAGAGGAGACAACCTGGTCATTGATGATAATAGTAACAGCTGCATGATCAGACCATGTGATATCGTGGATCTGTGTAACCATTTATCAGTGAGGAATAAGTCAATTTGTGAATAAGAGCAATGCCTGTGGGAGAAAAAGGTGTAATCTCTAGCATTCGCATTTAGGCAACGCCAAACATCAAAGAGTTCTGCACTGTGAATAGCTTTGTTCAGGTATGAGTTGCTATTCATTTTAGTATTTGTCGTATCTAGTTTCAGGTCCCCAATGGGATTAAAGTCACCGCATAGTATGAGGTTACCATATAGGTGGGACTTCGTCTTCTTAAGAAGCCTGCTGAGAAAACGGATTTGGTGTATATAGAGATACCACCGTATATGGAGTTGAATTAATATCTCCCTTGAGGATGATATATCTACCAATAGCATCCAGAATGGTTTCTTTGTGTTGAAAGGATAGCGTGTTTCTCAGTGCAATTAGAACTCCTTTTTTCTTATGTCCTGGCGTGCATGCCAAAAACACATGGGGGTAATCTTTGTTGGTGCATGTCGGGGCTTTGGATTCCTGGAAATGAGTCTCCTGGACACATAGTATGTCTGCCTAGTGTGTTTTAGGGCCTCGGCCCACATGGAGCGCCTTTTGGCGGGGTGGTTTAAGCCCCTGGCGTTGATAGGCAGTTAATGGGCATGGAGGTAATTTCGGGGATTGTGTGGCATCATTGTGCAATATATATATATATACTCACTGTGGCCAAGTGTAGCGTGCGGCAAGGCAGTGTTGATTATGTTTAATTCCGGATCATAAAAGGCGTCCACTACTGGTCGGCGTGCTTCCATCATAGAAAAGGTAAAATAAAAACGGAGAAGAAACTAAGTTAATGCTGCAAAATTAACGAACTTGGTAAGAAAGGGATCCATAAACAGATCCATATGCAGACGTAACTGCTGCTTAGGTGCTGGAGGGGAGAAAACAGGGATTGAACTTGGATACCCCGTATCCGAAGAGAAGGAATGTCATAAGTTGTGTTACTTGTGGATAATGTTGTGGTTTAAGGCCTTGGTTATTGTCGCAAGGTTGTGACGTTGCTGGAGAGTGTGTCTGGACAGGTCTGGAAGCAGCTGCAGCTCAGCGTATTGCGGGTGTCTGTTGTCAGGTCTACGTGATATTATAAGGAGTTGTTGCTTGATATGATAGTAATGTACCCTGAGCAGCACATCCCTGGGAGTATTCTCTGGGAGGAAGGTTTGGGGATATGGTGGATGCAATCCACAATGAGGTCCTGTGGAGACAGGGATGGGATTAGGGTTGAGAAGAGCGCTTGGGTGTATGACAGTAGTTGTGTAGCAGGAACAGATTCAGGTATCCCCCTAATTTTAAGATTGTTCCACCTGGAACGGTCTTCGAAATCTGCTACTTTTGTTTTCAGCCATGCGATTTCTTCTGTGTGGTTGCTGTGTGAATCCACCATTGTATTGAAGGATGAGGTAAAGTCACTCATGCTTTGTTCAATATGGCCTACTCTACTACCCAAAGCCTGCACTTCCCTCTGACAGTGGTTGATTTCTGCTGTCATATCAGCATGTAGTGATGCTTTTAGTGATAATAGCATGTCCTTTAGAACTGTATCTGACACCGACCTGTCAGAAGTGGGGAAAGCTGCTATAGGGTCTGGTGCATGTGTTGCAGCTGGCACATCAGTGTTATGAGGCCTGCTTACCTCCATGTCAGGCTCCATCAGCGGTCTATCAGGGGAAACAGTCCTTTGTTTCTGCTTTGCTGGGCTCCAGGTGGATGGGTCCCAGAGGAAGACCCGCTATCCGGTCGGGTGTTTAGTGGCTTGTTTAGAGGACCGGAGCGGCCGTTTTGAGTGGATGCAGCCCGCTGTTCTTTCTAGCTCATCCTCACGCCATTTTGATGGTGATCATGCACTCTTAAGAAATCCTGTAATTTGAGGATTCTGTGGAATTTTTCTGGCGAGCACAGCGGGTTCCAGGGAGTCCGTGGATGGTGTGTGGGGCAGGGATGATGCCGGTGGCCGCGGATGTTCTTGGATTCTCTCCGGCGGCCAAGCAGAGCTCTTACATTAAGCATCCATGTTGGAGCTCGGTCGCCAAGCCCCCCCCCCCCCCGGGACTCTGACAGTTAAAATCCCCGCATTTTCCTTGTTCTAATTACTTATATTTTTGATAAGGTGCCTGAGTGGGTGCTTTACCTTTAATCAGACCAACTCTCTGCAATATACAGCAAGTCTTCCAGACCTTATGATAAATCTTCCTAGTAATAGCTTTTCTAGCATTCACTAGCTTAGACACCACTGGTCCCAAAATTCCACATTCCTTTAACACCCTGGCTTCAATAGCCATGCCGTCAAATTTAGAGACTGTAAATTGGGGTGGAATATAGGACCTTGAGACAGTAGATCGGAGCGACGTGGAAGTGTCCATGGCCCGTCTATTGTCAGTCTCATTATCTCTGGGAACTAGGGCCTTCTGGGCCAGGCTGGTGCCACCAGAATGACTGGAATCCTCTCTCTCCGAATCATGCCCAACAAATGTAGGAGAGGGACCGGAGGGAAAGCATAAACCAGGGAGTACTGGCTCCATGGAACTATCAGAGCACCTGCTCCAATTGCCAGAGGATCTCTTGTTCGAGACACAAACTGCTGTAACTGGTTGTTGAACCTGGATGCCAGTAGGTCGACCTCTGGCCATCCCAAATGTTGACAAATTTCCTGGAACACCTCTGGGTGTAGGGACCATTCCCCCGGGCAGATCTGCTGGCGGCTGAAATAATCTGCCTTCCAGTTCTCTACTCCCAGGATATGGACTGCTGATATTATTGGCACATGTCCCTCTGCTCAGGCTAGTATGTAATTCACCTCCTTCAGAGCTGAACAACTCCTGATACCGCCTTGGCGGTTTATATAGGCCACTGCCGTGGCATTGTCGGACTGAACCCTGATGGGGCAGACCTGAAGCTCCACCATCCAGGATCGTAGGGCCAGACATACTGCTCGTAATTCTAGGACATTGATGGGCAGGGTCTGCTCTGTCCCTGACCATTTCCCTTGGGCTGTGAGCCTGTCTAGGGTCGCTCCCCAGCCTGAGAGACTTGCATCTGTAGTCCGTACTCTCCAAAATACCGGGAGAAAGGATTTTCTCTTTCGCAGGTTCTGATCCTGCAACCACCAGTTTAGGCTTAAGCATGCCTGAGGAGATAAGCACATTGGATAATCCAGGGCTTTTCTTCCTTTGTTCCAAGCCAACAAGAAGTCTGGTTGTAAAGGCCTGGAATGGAACTGGGCATAGGGCACTGCCTTGAAGGAGGATATCATCCACCCTAGAAGACTCGTACAGAGCCCAATGGAGGGTTGTCTGGCGCCTCTTATCTGATGCACCTGATCCTTCAGGTCACAGATCCTTACGGGTGGCAAGAATACGCTTGCTTGGAACATGTTTAGATATAATAGTATTTATGATCCAGCCTAAGCTTTTCAAATACCTCACTGTGTATATTATGCTCTGTTCTAGAACTTGTACTAAGTAATCTCCGAGCAGGTCGTCCTCCAAATACCCGAGCACCAGGTAAGGAGAAATTAACCACTGCAAGTGTCTGTTCAGAGCCTGCTCTGTGTCCCACAGCTGCCTTCTGAAAGCACACATGCTTGGCAAACACAGCTTAAATAAGCTGGGTGTGCGCCGGAACTTTCTATGCGCGCACATGTGTGTGGTCCTGGCGAGTGGGCGTGACTGTATTCGCCTACGACTCGAAACTTTGTGTACCCAGATAAAGGCTACGGCGCATGTGCGGCAAAGCCGCATGCGCCATGGCCAACAAGTGCTGAGCCCAGCGGTGCTCTTGCGAACGCACCTGTGCCATGGCGGACTAAGGCGAAATGGCGCACCGTAGTGCGCCATCATACTGGTAAAAAAAACAGCCAGACACAAGCAAAAAAGGTAAATGCGAGAAGAGACAAACCGCTGTGATGGTTATTAAATGAAAAACCAAAAAGCCAAAGTGAAACTAATCATATATATGAGAAAGGCTGCTATCAATATAAGGTGCTCTATATCCCTTCATAAAAACATATAAAATAATAATTGAAGCGCTTCACTCAATGATCAGTAAAAAATATAATATAAAATGCACTACTGTGCATCCCGCACATAAATCCAAACCAGTGTAATATTCCACTAATATTCCAAGTGTTTCAAAAGACTCCTAAACTTATAAATAACAATATCAAATATAAACGTGATCTTGCACAGATAAATAAAATAAAATTGAAATTCTATAACGCGTACATACAGGAACAATCGTCCATCATTGTATTAAAAATAGTGAATAAAAGTAACTAGACAAGTGTTGATAATTAAATAGTGATGTGGTTAAACAGGGAGAGAGACATTAAAAAGACTATTTAAGTAGAGATATAGAAGTAGTCCCAATGATTGTGGTTCTTTGATTGCTTAATTGGAGTGTCTGCTTGTCATTTTTAAACAATACTGCCATCCACCTCCATTTTTATCAGGTACAGCTTTCCACACCATTGATTATATGTAAAAAAAATGAACAAGGAAAAATTTCATTGCGCAATGAACTCCATTTAGTACACCAGCAAACACACTCAGAGATTCACTCACGTGCGCCCTGTATCAGAAAAGCATATCAGCCGCTGTGGACGAGAGAAAGGATTGCTGCAGTACACCGCTCAGTGACAGGCTGTGGGTAGATTCCCAATTACAACCCTTGACTGTGGATTTGCCAGGTTATCTGAGAGATACCAAGCAACTTCTGGGTAACTTCAGGATTTTAAGTGGAAAAGTAATTATCGGTGGATCACATGCGATGTAACTAGCCTGTATTCTAGTATCCCACACCATCTGGGTCTGAAAGCAGTGGCTTGGTTTTTGAAGAGGTCAGGGAATTTCTCTTTAATAAGTCAAGATTTCATCTTACAGGCTCCTGAATATTTACTGACCCATAACTACTTTATGTTTGATGAGGTCTATTACCTCCAGAGATGCGGGCCTCTATGGGGGCCTCATTAGCCAACCTTTTTATGGTTTGGTGGGGGGGTCCCACATCTTTGGATGTGATAGCCCCCTGTCGTGCCGATACAGTATTCTTTTGTCGTTTTATAGATGACCTCCTGTTCATCACATCTGATGAAAAGGCTGACATTAACGACTGGCTTTCTTATTTTAATGACAACAATCTCAGCCTGAGGTTTACGGGCACCTTAGATCCTAAAAGCATTGTGTTCTTAGATGTAAGACTAACAGGATTAGGGGAGGTAATTCATACCAATCTTTTTAGGAAACCCACAGCAGGGAATACTGTGCTTAGAGCAGACTCAGCACACCCCAAACACACTATTAAAGGGATACCATACAGTCAATTTCTGAGATTAAGACGCCTGTGCAGTACATCTAAAAATTTCCAGACAGAAGCCAACAATATGGCACAGCGGTTCAGGGATCGTGGGTACCCGGATGCTATAATCACGAATGCACTCACTTCTGTCAAAAAGATACCCAGACATCTGCTATTAAAAGAGAATCCACACAAAAAAAGAGACATACACAGAAAAGGCCTTTAAGGACTCCAGTTTTTTCCACACCATTCAGTTTTGAGTTCAAGAATATAAAGATCATCATTGATAGGTACATACCTATTTTATTTAACAATCCAGTTTACAACAAAATACTGTCCAACGGCATTAAGATAGTGTCACGTAGAGCACCCACTTTGGGAAATTCTCTTTCACCCAGCCTATTTTCCAGTAAACAACACAAAGCCAACTGGTTGAACTTAATAGGAAATTATAGATGTGGAAAAAGAGGTTGCAACTACTGTTGTCAAATAAAAAACTGGAAAAAAAATATATCCTCTTGCACTACTGGCAGAACTTATCTCCTCTCCTCCGATGACCTCGGTCAAATATATGGGGTACAAACACTCTAGATTTCCCATCTCACGTGGCACGCCTCAAGGCAGCCCATTGTCTCCTAATAAAGAGAAGTCTTTATTACAGCCCTTGAGCCTTTGGCGGAACAGATCCGAATAAGTCTTTTGAGTTCTACCGGTTCCAATCCCCCACGTTTTGCGTTCTTTACAATGTTGCATTCTTAAAATTTGTCTGGGGGTGGACAAGGCCAAGATTAAGTCAGGCAGTGTTATACAAACAGAAGCCTAAGCCTTTAAACACAATTTTGTCTCATTCACTCGCAACATGGGACTTGGTTAAATATTCTGCAAGGGCTACTTTACAGCGCTTAAAAGGCCTGACAACGGTCCGCTCTTTCCTCATGTCTAGAGGTGTGTACACCTTTCAGTGGCTTCAGGAGACTCAGGAGCCCCCTGACAGATACCACTATATCCAAATTCGCCATTTCCTGGACTCCCTGGTTAGAAATCAGGATCATTCCCGACCTTCGACTGCATTCGAAACTAGGTGCCATACTCATCTGACTACTCAGGGCCAAGTCTAGTTACTTTATTCTTCTCTTCTGGGAGCCTCCAACACTTCAGCCTCCTCTTACTGCACACAATGGGAGGCAGATTTCGGTGCCCTTCAATCCCGAGAACTGGCCCAAAATGTGGGAGGCCTTTTTCCGTTTCTCCCGTAACGTCATAGCGCTAAAGAATTCATTCAAAGTTATGTCTAGATGGCATTACACCCCAGCAAGAATTGCAAAATCTGTCTACCTATCCAGCGTTGCATTTTAGGGTCTGTTCTGATCAGGGCAATATGAAGCCCATATGGTGGACATGCCCCAAAGTTAAGATTGTACTGGAAAAAGTACATAGCTCCAAATGTCTCTGAAGTCTTCAATAGGGTACATGCTTCTGCTCAGTATGAACAATTGTTTTCATATAATTTGGACAAAGTGAAAAAATTTGATAACAATTGGAGTTAATGGACTCAAGTGTCTCATTCCTACTTATGTAGGGGGTACATAGGTAGTTATGAGAGTATTGGTTTGGCTCCGATTAAGTCCTCTATTTTTTTTTGCTCTTTGGGGCTCAAAGAAAAAAAAAAAAAGCCTTCCATAGCAGTGGAAAAAGAGAAAAAAAACTAAGTGGGTCAAGAGGACTCATGTCCGAGGAGGGACTGGAGGAGACTGTCAGACTAGACTACATGTTACTGCTGGGGAAGGGTTCACAGTCAGACCACAGGAGACACATTAGGCAGTGGGTTCCTTAACATTTGGGGCCCCTGATGTCTTTTTACTACTTGCTGTGCCTCAATCATGCTGGCACCTGTATCTGTCACACTGCAAGATTGAGAGATAGTGGGAGAGATGGGAGCCTGCTGTGTTTGATGAGAATGCAGCAATCACTCTGCTCCCTGCTGTTTTCTGTGAAGCGAAGACAAAAAAATAAAAAATATGGCGCCAGCAGCAACTCCCCTATTATACACGCTTCCTCTGGCACTGAGCGCTTCCGCTGGCACTGAGATTGCTTCTCGTGAAGGAGAAATGCAGCGGAGTCTAGTAGGAGTCAGACTTAGCAAGGCATAGGTCAAGAATAAGTCATCGCTAGGAGCAGAAAAAGGAGTTGTATGGGGTGATAATAAAAAGGGGCATGATGCCTCGGCAGATGTATATGACAGTAGGCACTGTCGCAGAGCCGAATATTGGTCAAAGACACCGGGATCAATATAAGATCAGAGGTGGTTTGTCCCCCCCACCTGGGATATACTTTGCTGGAAAGCTACACAGGTTTGACTCCTACTGGACCGTGGGTACTATCCGTGTTGCGGTTAGGTACATCATCCCCCACAACATTATTATATTGTGCAATGTTTGTATTAGTGGTAGTGTTAGTTCCCACTGAACTACTTCTGTCTGGCACAGAATTAGTTAATGTGCTATTTTATTGTTCTCACAGCCCTTTCTGGTGCTGAGGGCGTTAACCATTTTCAGGTCGCTCTGCGTGAGACAGAGTTAAAGCCAATCTCCCTAAACTAGGGATGCTATGTGCTCCTTGGTGATGCTGGGGGAATTACCAGTCTCTAGGATACCCAGCCACAAAAATTCATCAACCGGAACTAAAATCCATCGTCAGGAGACAAATCTATTGACTGGAATAAAAAATAAATAAAAATGAGAAATCAGCAAATGCTAAGAGCTAGAAAGCACCATGTGAGACACTAGGCAAAAACTAGGCTCCTTGCTGCAGATGGCTGTGTCCTTCAATGAAGGAAAGAGAAAATAAATAGGTCACGGTTTCATCTAGGTCAGTTTCATAATTAGAGCCATGTTCAAGGTCAGGGTAAAGCTGGGTACACACTAGTTTTTTTTTCCATGCAACCCCACAGGCTTAAGTGTATTTTTAGGTAAACAAAAAAAGCATTTTCCTTATTCTGATCTTAAATCTACTCTAGGAGTAACGATACTCCATCTCCATCCCCCACATCACTTCCTGGATATGGTCACTGCAAGAGTTCGGTCCTCTCTGATAGACCCTCCACAATATTTCTCCATCATTGCTCTACAGCGGATACCATTAAGCTCACTGGGAATCTGCAGGTATTCACACAATATCTCAACTATACTCTGATACGCATCTATGATCTTTCCAGGACTTGTGCTCAACTTACCCTATTCCGGTGCTCTGCCTTCTTCAAAAAAAAAATAAAGTAAAAAAAATAAGCCATGCCCTACAACACAAAAGTTTGTGGCTCCCAACTCCTGGACAAGCTTTTTGAATTTCACAACCCAACTGCAAAGAAATTTTACTGATCTACTCCCTCATTGCGCTACCTCTTTCGGAGAAACCTGCAATGCTGCACTTCTGGGAACATACATTGCATTTCACATCTACGTCTAAACAATGGCATGCAGAATTTTTTCTTCCACTGAAACACTCACGCAGTATTACACACTGGGAATCTTCTCAGAAACTTTTACACAACTGGTTGTCACCTGCAGATTTCTGTTGCTAAATTCTTACCTCCTTGCTGCAGATCCATTCCACATGTGGCGTTTGGCTTCTCTGTTCACCTTTGGGCGTCACCTGCTCCACTGTGGGTTTATATCCATTTCCCTTCTATTACTTCCTGGGTCACCTTGTTCGCTTCCCTATATATACGCACAAAATGCTCAGTGCAATGCTCCTTGCCTAAGCAACTTCACAGTTCGAAGCTCCGGTTCCCTTGTCTCTTGTGTATCCTGTATCAGACTACCCATGTCCTGACCCCGGCATCATTTACCGTCTATGCTTTTCGCTACCTGACCTCAGCTTGTCTCCTGGATTTCCGATTGTCTCCTGCTGCCTTCAGCAGAATCATCCTCCTGGTTAGGCCCGTCAGGCCGTCTGACCTGATTCCCTAAGGTCTGGCAGGCTCGAATTGCTGCGACAGCTGGCTGAATAGCTGAACTGGCCAAAGAAAAAAGTTAGCTCTTAGTGACTCCAGTTTCTTGTCAACAGGGTCCCTAAAGCCCTGTGCACATTATTCACCGGACAAGTTAAGTGTTTAAGGAAGCCACTGCCGCATCTACGGCTGGCATGCTCCATTTCTTAAACTTTTCTTCCATGGGATATAAAAGCGAAAACCTCTTAGGAGGAACGATAATTTTGTCAGGATGTTTAAAATCAGCATACACCACCTGCTCTAACAGTGGGTGCAAGGGGAAAGCCTGTGCAGCCTGAGGTCTCAGGGACCTCAAAGAGGACCCTGTGGGGCTCAGAAATCTCTACAGGAGGTAACTTAAAGGCAGAACCAACCATCTTGGTAAAAGTCTGGATCAAAAGCCTCTGCAAAAGATGCCGATACCAACTGGACATCTTCTGGCCCAGATTCCTCAGAAGCCGGCTCATCTGTTTGGCCCTCCAGAGTCCTTAGTATTTAGCTCTTACCCTTCATCAATCCATTCCTGCTCTATGTTGAGAGGATCAGGGGGAGGGGGAAGATAGGCGAAGTGGCTCAAATTGCCCCGTAGCCTCTGGTCTCTCAGGAGATAGTTACATAGTTACTAAGGCTGAATAAAGACACCAGTCTATCCAGTTCAACCTGTGTGGGTGCGTGTCTACAATTATCCCTATTTATTTAAGGTACCCATATAGCGCTGTCAATTTACGCAGAACTCCACACATACTCACATTGGTCCCTACCCTCAAGGAGCCCACAATCCAAGGTTCCCAACTCACATTCATATACTAGGGCCTATTTTGGACAGAAGCCAATTAACCTACCAGCATGTCTTTGGAGTGTGGGAGGAAAGCAGAGTACCCGGAGGAAACCCACGAAGGCACAGGGAGAACATGCAAACTCCAGGCAGGTAGTGTCGTGGTTGGGATTCGAACCAGCGACCCTTTTTACTGCTAGGCGAGAGTGCTACCCACTACACCACTGTGCTGCCCAATGATACAACACTAGGGATTCAACTAGGCTCCTCAAGAGCTACTAACACACAGATGTGCCCTTCCCTGTAGTGTTAGCCCTACTACTCCTTTTTGAAGACACTGCAAGCCACAAAAAGGGAGTACCTGGGTTTACACCACCCCAGAAGAAAGGCCCTTTAATAGGGCTTACCAAGCCCCTATGCAACAATCCTGCCAAGCACCTTAGCCTAATAAAAGAAAAAAAATCCTACGAGCCAAAATGAACCTAGTGCTAAATATAAGCACTACACAGCCGCATGCATGAACCACGTCTTGTAATGCATGTATATAACAAATAAATAATGATGCGCTAAAGTGTGTTAGATGTGCCCCTATCACGGCACATAAAAAAATATTATAGTGTATATAGAAATGGGTACAAAGGTGTATACCCCACTACAAATAAAATTGCATAAGCATAATGTGCACAAATGAACAGTACAATTAGCATATAAATAATAATAATCACTTAAACACGTTTGCTTCAAATATAATACATAAGTGCAAATGGATACCAAAAAGTGTCATGTGCCAAACAAAAGTGCTAAGTGCCCCACAATACATGTACATACTAGTCCATCATGAACTACATGGATATATAATGAGCAAAACAGTCCTGCAAAAAAGTGCTGGTGTGTGATCTTCAATGGTAATATATTCAAACGTGCTTAAATCTCCACGTGCCACAGGTCATGCAAAGGTGCAACATTAGTGACCCCCCGCCCCACGGTAATGTGCTCACCTTAGAGAATGTGACCAAGTCATTAGACAAAGTCAGAAAACGCTTTTGAGGGGTCACCAGATGAAGTCACGAGCGGTGACGTAACGCGTAGGGCGTGGCGGAGAGCAGACGCAAACCGGAAGTCACGTAAGGAGGCGCCCGAGACGCCGCTCCTTCTGTTTACATGCATTTTTAACGTTTTTTAATGTAAGAGACCACCTTTTAGTTATTAATAAAGCTGAGTTATTCATCCATACTATACCATTGGAGGGCTCTTTCTCTTTCCCCTCCTTCATTCCACCGGGCTTGTGGAGCCTTGGTGGAAATAGTTTTAATAGGTATATCCTTACATGAAGAATGGGAAGGCAAAGAATTCAGCCACTAACAGATGAAAAAGCCTGATTACTACTACGCTACACCACACAGTGTCAATAAAAGATACCTATTGATGCCTGAACACATTCTTTATGAGGTGAGAGTTCTGAGAGCCTGATAACATCGGGACTGTCTACATGAAGATTATTATGAACGTTTATTCATCTATCCTATATATTTGATCCCAGCTTGCTTACCTCGTCACTTAGTCTATTTTATCAGTTACTATATGAACTCTATACTTTTAATTTATTAGTCACCTAGACAATATTCACGTCATTAGGATATCCATTTATTTTGAAGAGTGTGCAATTGTTCTTTTTTTCACATCATTTTTACTTATTGTATTTATTAGTCACTATTTATACCATATGGTGATAGATTTTATGCGCGAGATCTTTTCACTTTTTTTATTTATAAGCACCTTTGCCTGCCAACCGACACCTGGCGGACTCACATGACACGGGTAAGAAGGAATGAACCTCTGAAAGAGAATAGTTCAGAGCCTACTGTCCTTTGGAAGCTCCGCATGTCAGTCACCTTCTGCTTAAATAAGATAGCTGTCTGCCAGGGCACTGTGCGCACATGCGTGTGGTCATGGCAATGCTGCGCACAAGGTCCTATCATGCGTCATTGCCAAATACGTGGGCCCTACTTAGTGCTACAGCAGATGCTTGGCTCTGTGCGCGCACAACTTTCTGTGCAGACACTGCAAAGCCATGCGCATCATGGCTGACCAGCACAGCTGCAAACCCGCGTGCGCCCGGTCGAACCTCCATGTGCATCTCGTCCGTAAGAATGGATGTCAAGACAGCAAGTTATTCCTACCCAAACACCAGCAGCTTGCCCAAGCTCCCCCTGCGGTCACTGCTACACCGGTGTCCAGCCCCATGCCAGCTTGACAGATTGTTATAACACAAGGGGCACCCCACAATAAGTAATAAAAGGGATTTTACTTAACCGTCCAGGCGCAGGGCACCTTAGAAACTAAGACCCCAATCTTTACCCATCACGGTGGGTTCCGTCACTTGGGGACCTTCAAGGACTGGGTACCCCTCTCATGATTTTAGGGTCCACTCATGGGCCTGTACAGCACCCTGCAGGAATTTCTTAGCTCTGTGGTGTCCAGGATTCCACAATGCAGGGTCCAGCGCCTGAAGGTCGCATTACAGGCAAAACCTCGCAGGATCCTTGCGTCTTCTTTGCGAGGCTTGTGTACTATTTATGTAAGCCTTTCTCAAATGGATCCAATCGGTCAATCCCTTAATTTAAGAACTGGTTTTGGGACACAAGACCAGGGGCTCGAGAGAGCTCAACCAAACGTGCCCATCCACCTTGTAGACACTGGTAAAAAGTATTTCCTGTATGGGAGGGGTTATATAGGAGCGGACTTCGGGTCTAAAATATTTGGTCTACCAAGGTCCATTCACCTAAAGATGGCGTATAACCCAGTAAATAAGGAATAATAGCCTAACTCTGTGTCCCGTGATGTATGATAAAGAAAACAACCCCAAAGCAGCAGCCGGAGAGGGTTCATGTTTGGGTATTGTGCAAAGCATAGGGGATTACAGCATTATACATCAAATGTAGCATTATAGCGGAAATTAGAGGTGAAGAAAAGACTGTATGGTGAATAGCTTTATCTCTACATTATATGTACATTAGAATACTATGTATCATTAGGAAGTTTTGTTAGAAGCTTCTGCAGACAATGTGAGGAGAACTGTCTAAGAAGTACTATAGCAGTGATAAAGGTGTTTGTAGGATTCAATGTTGCAACAAATTCACGCTACAATTAGGCATTTTACATTTAGATTAAGAACTGAAATTATAATTCAGAAGTCTGAAAGTTTTACTTACAAATATGGGTCTAGGTTTGTACTCTTCTTCAAACAGTTGCTGAATTGCAAACAAAGCTGCCTGGGGAAAAAAAAAAAAAGACAACATTTTTGAAAACCATTGCAAAAATGCAGTTTACATGAAATCTGTTTCATCATAGGTGTATTACTTTGAAGTGTTACTGTGAAGTATATTATATATGTATACATAGACACACACAACTGGTCAGAAGTTTTAGAACATTACATTTTTCTTCTAGTTTTTATTGAAAATTACAAGATTTTATGTCACTGTACTCTGAAATTAAACTATAACTACTAAAGAAGAAGAAAGGACTAAATAAAAATAAAAATTAAAAAAGCTTCAAAATTAGAGGAAAAATTTAAGTGATGGTAAAAGAGGAATGTTGACTTGTAAGAATTCTATATTTTGAAGTACAATACAGGCCACAGGCAGAGTATTCATAAACCCTGGGTTATGGGCTGGCACTTTCACATGCTTGGAAACTGGCAAAGCTTTTGAGTCTATCCTATAATCCTACCACGCTCTGCAAGTCCTCAGCTTTGTAGCAACCAATGCAGAGTAACCCAAAAAATGAAGAAGAGGGGGTGTCCGGTACTGTGCTCCAAGTTACGTAATTTACAGGCAAATCTCAATTCCTCTAATCAGAATTTTAAAGTACACAGACCCAGGGACTACAACAAGCAAATACAAGGAATGGGCAAGTATTAGGAAAACAAACAAGGATCAACAGACCCAACTTCAGAGTGCAAATGAAAGAACCTTGCATCTACATACGACTGGATGTCCACCTAACAGAGGACCAGGTGGTAGCCTTACAAAGCTGTTCTACAAAGGCTTGGTACCAAATGACCAGAAACACCCACGACCTCATGGAGCAGGCACTTACAAGTGCTTTTTGTCCTATACAGTGTAAGATGCAGCAATGAGTTGTCTTATCCGCCGAGTGTTGGTGGACTTGGAAGCAGAACACCTCTTCTGAGGCCCTGCCGGAATGATGAATAGGGAGTCTGTCCTGCTGATATAAATGAGGCTTGATTGATGTTGGGGTGGGAGAAAATTTGGGTTCTAGTGATCACAATGTCTTTGGTTTGATATTAAAACAAGAACTAAAAAATCATATACAACAAAAGATTTTTAGAAATAAAAAAATAATAATTTTACAATGAAAGTATTTATCGGCGTATAGCACACGCCAGCGTATAACACGCACCCTAATTTTAAGAGGGAAGTTTCAGGGAAAAAAAACATTTTTAAAATAAACAACTTTGAAGCAAATTAAGGGTCAGTGCCCATCTATGTCCATCTGCAGCCTAAAGTCCTCAATGCAGCCTAAACAAATCAATAAAGCCTGATTGTCATCAATTGAGCATAAAAAAAAAGTCCTCAATGCAGCATGACAAATGCCTTTAAACTACAGTCATTTGCAGCCTCACCAACTCCCTCACCAGCAGCCTGAAATCAGGAAATCACCGAGCTGTCATCTCATCTCCACTCGGCTCTCACGTCACACATACAGTCCCGCCGCCTCCGCCATCGGCATTGGACTAGCTTCTTTTATATGCCGAACACTGGTCCAAAGCCGGTGGCGGAGTGTGTGTGTCACGTGAAAGCCGAGTGAAAGCCAAGGAGCCGAGTGGAGATGATGGCTCAGTGAGGTACCCTGTCGGCGTATAACACGCACCTGATTTGTCCGCCATTTTCAGGGGAAAAAGTGCGTGTTATACGCCGATAAATAAGGTAATTCATTATTGGCCACTGTTAAAGTCTACCATCCTGGCGGCAACTACTATAGATTATAGGTCAGGAAAAAGTAAAAGTAAACAGGAGAAAAAATAAAAAACAAATGTTTCACGAAATAGGCAAGTAGGATAGTAAAGAATTTTTTTTTTTTTTTTTTAAATCAGCATATAGGAGTTTCAAGGAAACAGAAGGTGTAGTTGACAGAATAGTTTAATTCCACCAGACAGAAAGCTTGTATAAAGAGCTGCCACATGCTTATCATGGCCATAAGCAGAAGAACTAATGGATAGGACTTTAAAAAGGCACCAAAAAAATATAAACCACACAATTAAAATATATAAAGTTTACTGTACAAAAGTTAAAAATAATAATAGACACTAGAGTTACCATGAAAGAGTGCCATAAAAATGCTAACCATAATAAATGGATACCCAAAGAATGAAAACTTGGAAAAAACTGAGTTTCAACGTCTTATTCAGGGGGTATGATGGATATTCTCTACAAAAAACAAAAAAAAATACAACACAATGGCCCAGGAGATTCTATGTGCATGTGTTGGTGCTTCTCACTGGTCACGTAGATGTGCGTGCCACGGTCTGTCGTGCTGAAAGTGGCATGGCGTCCTGGCGGATGTGACATCATTCGCCACTGGTGAAGCGGGGTATGCCATTACCGCATAGAGATGTTGAGAAAGGCATGGTCCAGGACCAGGCATGGTACCTACATTGATTGAGATTGACAAGACCCACCCCCCTCCCCTGTATAAAAACTGTGGCTTGATTTAGTCACACTTTGCATTGATGCCGACACCAAGTGAGGCAAGACCAGAGTAAGACCGAGAACAAAAAATACCATAAAGGGTCACAAGCACTGAGATCCACCATGCAGAAGTGTAGGTGAGAAAAAAAAAGCAACTTTCTGAATAACAGAAGGAAGGGATTATCCTGAACCCACTCCAAAGATGCTTCTGAAAGATGGAAATAGCCAAGTGCAGGTCTCATGGCGGCAACAAGGAACGCACAGGAAATACCACACGGTGAACCCCTTAGATCAAGGGGTGCAAAATTAAAGATCGCGAAGAGGATTGCCCAGGTCAGAAATATAACCCTTAATAGTACTGTAGGCAAGCTTTTATGCAATACCCCATTGGAAAGGATCAAATCCAAGCTAATGAAAGGGGGCGTGAATAAAGACCCAGAGTCTCAAAGATGTGATGGTAATCTCCCGAAAGCAAAAACTGCATAACATCATCGGGATCACCAAACCCGAATATCCCAATTCTCAGAACCAGGCTTTTAATACACATGCAATCAGAGCCAGAGACTAAACAAGGAGAAGGATCAGTCCTTGGTACAGAAAGTCATCCCTAACCACTTGCCAACCAGGCTTTTCCTGGCACTTTTTGTTTACAAGTTTAACCACGCTGTCGTTTTATGTCGGCTGTTTGAAGAGGAATACAGTTGTTATGGCAGCAGATAGCTGCCATAACCCCAGTATACTCTTCATCAGTGGGTTGTCCTCTTTCAGATAAAAACGGTCTCCGTGGCGGATTAGACGCAAGATCACTTTTATCGGGGGCGGGAGAGGGCCCCCCTCCTGTGGTCTCAGCCGCATACAAGACCCGCCGGTAGCGGCGGAGACCATCAGGACCTCTTCCCTGACAGGCATGTAGCCGAGGGAAAAGTGGCCTCCACTCGGCTCCACACTATTGGATAGTGGAAGCAACGTAAAATGTCGCTTCCACCCAATGGCCTTAAAGGGTATTTTTTATTTATTTTTTTTGCATTTTAGTGTAAATGTTAGATCTGAGGTCTTTTTTACCCCAGATCCCACATTTAAGAGGTCCTCCCATGCTTTTTTTCTATTACAAGGGATGTTTACATATAGTTTATATACAAGTATTTAAAGCAGAACTCCGGCCAAAAAAAATTTTCATGTCCTTGTTGCTGATCTCCTACCTTCACCAAGTTTGCCATCCATGTTCTTCTGAGCTCTGTAGTTCCTCTGCAATAAGCTGCTGAATTTGCTGAAAAACCACTATTGCCTGCTGACATCCTGTTTTTAAGACCGCTGACTGTTATCCCCCTCCTCAGCTCAGCCAGCAGTCTGACATGCCCCCTTGTAGTCCTCTGAAAGCGCAGGGAGGAAGCAGACATCTTGTTGTGGGCAGAGGGGGTCTCACAGCCCCCGGTCTGTGGCCTCCCCCCCTGCTATCTCTGTGCAGAGCAGGGATTATTATTAGCAATCAGTTGTATTACACAGTGGGGCTCTCCCGCTGTGTCAGGTATAGTATACGACAGGGATATGCAATTAGTGGACCTCCGGCTGTTGCAAAATTACAAGTCCCATCATGCCTCTGCCTCTTGTGGCTGTCAGTTTTGCTATGCCTCATGAGACTTGTAGTTCTGCAACAGCTGGAGGTCTGCTAATTGCAAATCCCTGGTATATGAGAACGTCGCTCGCTGATGTCCCACCTCCCGCGGTATAGAAACTGTGCGCTGTCAATCAATACCGGGAGGCAGGACATCAGTGAGCAGTGCTCTCTTATAAAGTACCTGACACAGCGGGAGAGAGAGAGAGAAAGAGAAAGAGAGAAAGAAAAAGAAAAAAGAAGAGGATATAATGCAATCACTGTTCTAACACCTCCTACCTGCCAGAATAGATGGTGCATTTTTTAAATCAGAAAAAGGACTTCCTGAAAATTCAGTTATAGCTCTTAAACCAGTGGTTCTCAACCTTCCTAGTGCCGTGACCCCTTGATAAAATTTCCCAAGTTGTGGGGACCCCTAAGAGTAAAATTATTTTTGCTAGTCGCGTTTGCTGGCACAGTGGCGGCGTTTGCTGGCACAGTGGCAACAATTGATGGGCACAGTGGCTGCACAGTGGGACGTTTGCTGGCACAGTGGCTGCGTTTGGCACAGTGGTAACAATTAAAGGGCACAGTGGCTGCGTTTGATGGCACAGGTGGCGACGTTTGCTGGCACAGTGGCGACAATTTATGGGCACAGTGGCTGCGTTTGGAACAGTGGCTGCGTTTGATGGCACAGTGGCTGCGTTTGATGGCACAGTGGCTGCGTTTGATGGCACAGTGGCTGCGTTTGATGGCACAGTGGCTGCGTTTGATGGCACAGTGGCTGCGTTTGATGGCACAGTGGCTGCGTTTGATGGCACAGTGGCTGCGTTTGATGGCACAGTGGCAACGTTTACTGGCACAGTGGCAACGTTTACTGGCACAGTGGCAACGTTTACTGGCACAGTGGCAACGATTACTCGCACAGTGGCGACAATTGATGGGCATAGTGGCTGCCCTTGGCACAGTGGCAACAATTAAAGGGCACAGTGGCTGCGTTTGATGGCACAGTGGCGACGTTTGCTGGCACAGTGGCGACAATTAATGGGCACAGTGGCTGCGTTTGGCAAAGTGGCAACAATTAAAGGGCGCAGTTCCTGCGTTTGATGGCACAGTGGCTGCGTTTGATGGCACAGTGGCAACGTTTGCTGGCACAGTGGCAACGTTTGCTGGCACCGTGGCGACAATTGATGGGCACAGTGGCTGCCCTTGGCACAGTGGCAACAATTAAAGGGCACAGTGGCTGCGTTTGATGGCACAGTGGCGACGTTTGATGGCACAGTGGCGACGTTTGCTGGCACAGTGGCGACAATTAATGGGCACAGTGGCTGCGTTTGGCACAGTGGCAACAATTAAAGGGCGCAGTGGCAGCGTTTGCTGGCACAGTGGCGACAATTGATAGGCACAGTGGCTGCATTTGATGGCACAGTGGCGACAATTGATGGGCACAGTGGCTGCACAGTGGCGACGTTTGCTAGCACAATGGCGACAATTGATGGGCACAGTGGCTGCGTTTGGTACAGTGGCAACAATTAAAGGGCACAGTGGCTGCGTCTGATGGCACAGTGGCTGCGTTTGATGGCACAGTGGCTGCGTTTGATGGCACAGTGGCGGCAATTAATGGGCACAGTGGCTGCGTTTGGTACAGTGGCAACAATTAAAGGGCACAGTTCCTGCGTTTGATGGCACAGTGGTAGTGTTTGCTGGCACAGTTGCAGCGTTTTAATGGGGGTTTTTTTCTGATTCAGTTTGCTTGCGCCCCCACCACTGATTTATATATAAACATTGCGGTTGATTCCTCAAAAGTGGGTATTCCGTGCCAGTGCTAGATACACAAAGTGTATAGCTTCCAAACATGTATCTAGCACTGGCACGGAATAACTACTTTTGAGGAACCAACTGGGAGATATATATATATATATATATATATATATATATATATATATATATGACCATAATTTAAAAAATGTTGTCTTGTCAGCTTTTCCTGTGTGTCTGACTTACCAGAAGTCACAGGTGTTCTTTTTCTTCAGCAAGTCGTGTTTCTTTGCCTCCCTCTTGGTACACTCGTCCGCAGCAAGCAGATTTCGGTGGGTGTACAAAGATGTCCGCTTGCCGACTTCTAAGTCTAAGCCTTACTGTGGACGAGAGTACCAAGATGGCGGCGACGGAACGTCACTTCCGTGCAGTCCCTCCTCTCCAGGAAGTGACATCTCGCTGGCCGAGACAGACGGACTCAGGCAGTAACTTCGGGTCCGTCTCGGCCAGCATCTCGGCCAGCATTCGCGACCCCCTGGAGAATGGGCAATCGACCCCCCAGGGGGTCGCGACCCCCAGGTTGAGAACCGCTGTCTTAAACGGTATGAAATTTCACAAATGTAGATTTTTTTGAAAATCCGAGCTTTAACTTTCAGCCTGGACCAGAAGTGGGGTCATGGCATCATTCCAGTCCTCCAAGAGTATCTACTCTTTAATCAGCCATGGGAGCAGCTGGTCGCACTGTTGGATCTTTTCTCGGGCGAACAGTAAGCCAGAGAAACACTGGCGAGAGACAGGAAGGTGGAGGTCCCCTCCAGCCGCTTCAGAAATTGTTCCGGGTTTTCTTCTGATGGGACTTTATAAGGCTAGAGTCTTCAAAAATATCAAAAACATGTATAGTTTATTTGGTATCAAAAAATTAAAATTGTAACAAAACAACATATATAAATACTGAAGAAAACATGAAGGATGCTACAAAAAAGTTGTGGACAATAACAGTATGCTTGTAAAGGTACACTGTGAATATAAAACCACATCAACTATACAAACTGAAGTCTAACCCACACGGGTCCGATGCGTTTCGAGGTTTAAAATTTGGTTGAGACCTTCTTCAGGGGCTGGTGGTGAGATGAGTGACTATCATTTGACTCCTGAACCCACAATTTGAAAGCATCCAACTTTAAAAACAGAGATAAGCGCAGTAGACCACCGATTAAGAAATGACCCCTAGTCCAGCGCTAACATCAGAAAAAAAGGCCTGGACATGCAGATCACAGCAGGACACAAAAGGCGTCCTACCATTCGCAAGTTGACACCACTAGCCACAGCTGTTGTAGGTAGTATGTGATAACACCTATAGACTCATATAGAATGGACAATCCTCCTAACATGAGTAGAAGGAGGTCACATAAAGGTCTAGCAATGAGGAGAAGATAAATAATAGCACTCCGTGTCATCAGATCTCCCTACAATGGGGGTGAAGAGAACACAGCGGTTGAGCACACACTCCTACTCATTGCTAGACCTTTATGTGACCTCCTACTCATGTTAGGAGGATTGTCCATTCTATACGAGTCTATAGGTGATATCACATACTACCTACAACAGCTGTGGCTAGTGGTGTCAATTTGTAAATGGTAGGACGCCCTTTGTGTCCTGCTGTGATCTGCATGTCCGTGCCGTGTTTCTGGTGCTAGCGCTGGACTGGGGGTAATTTCTTCATCGGTGGTCTACGGCGCTTATCTCTGTTTTTAAAGTTGGATGCTTTCAAATTGTGGGTTCAGGAGTCAAATGATAGTCACTCATCTCACCACCAGCCCCTGAAGAAGAGGTCTCAGCCAAATTTTAAACCTCGAAACGCATCGGACCCGTGTGGGTTAGACTCCAGTTTGTATAGTTGATGTGGTTTTATGTTCACAGTGTACCTTTACAAGCATACTGTTATTGTCCACACCTTTTTCGTAGCATCCTTAATGTTTTCTTCAGTATTTATATATGTTGTTTTGTTACAATTTTAATTTTTTGATACCAAATAAACTATACATGTTTTTGATATTTTTGAAGACTCTTGCCTTATAAAGTCCAAACAGAGGAAAACCAGTTTCTAATATATAGTCTCATAGGCATGTGGGCAAGTTGTCTTCCTCCACAAGGTCATCGTCACTATTCTTAACTACGGAAATCGTTCCAGAGGCTCACAAGCCGCTCGGTGTAGCTTCATGAGAAAGCCAGCCACCGGCTGCAAAAAAACTATAGTGGTGTTATGGCTGATATCTTCAGCCATAATCCTGGCAAATCACAACATATATAAATGTATTGCAGTAGGTAAGTGGTTAGGAGGTAACCACCAGGGAGCATCCACAACAAGCTAGTCACCAGAAGGGCTAGAATCCTTTGAGCTTCCAACTTGCTCAGCTGACGAGGAAGAAAAGTAAGCGGATGAAACGCATAAAACAAAATACTGACCACATGGCACCGTGCACGCTTTTGCATCCACCAGGGGGCCCCCTAGCTTCTGCCACAAACCTCTGCACTCTAATCGAGGTGAGGCACCAGAAGATGCACATTCAGGTGCTCCAGTGTAGGCAGATTTGACGGAACATGTCCCATTGTAGGGAACACTCCCCTATTAGAATTATTATACAGCATATACATAGCGCCAACAGTTTACGCAGCGCTTTACAATATAAAAGGGAGACAATACAGTTATAATACAATAAAATACAAGAGGATTAAGAGGGCCCTGCTCAGAAGAGCTTACAATCTAATAGGGTGGGGCAGGTGGTACAAAGGGTTGTAACTGTGGGGAATGAGCTGATGGACATGGTAAAAGTTTAGTTAGAGACGTGATAGGCTTTCCTGAAGAGAGGAGTTTTCAGGGATCGCCTGAAGGTAGCAAGAGTAAGGGTTAGCTGGACCAGTGGAGGTAGCGAGTTCCAGAGGATGGGAGAGGCTCTGGAGAAATCCTGGAGACGAGCATGAAAGGAGGAGATGAGAGAGCTTGAGAGTAGGTCTTGAGAAGAGCGGAGAGGATGATTTGGGCGATATTTGGAGACAAGATTGGTGATAGGCAGAGTTGTGAATGGCTTTGTATGTTGAGGTTAGTATTTTGAATTTAATTTGCTGGGTGATTGGGAGCCAGTGGAGGGATTGGAGGAGAGGGTTGGCAGACACTGAGCGGTTGGTAAGGTGGATAAGTCTGGCAGCAGCATTTGTGATAGACTGAAGAGGGGATAGCCTATGGAGAGGCAGGTCAATGAGAAGGGAGTTGCAATAGTCAAGGCGAGAGATAATGAGGGAGTGAATGAGGAGCTTGGTGGTTTCATTTGTTAAAAGTGCGAATTTGAGAGATGTTACGGAGGTGAATTCTACAAACTTTTGACAACGATTGGATTTGGAGGCTGAAATGACAAGTCAGAGTCTAGGATTACACCTAGTACCCTGGCATGAGTTGAGAGACTGATGGTTGCAGTGTTGATTTTGATGGAAAAGTCATGGTGGGGCACGGGCGGGGGGGAATATTAATAGCTCAGTTTTAGAGATATTTAGTTTAAGGAAGTGGTGCAACATCCATGCTGATATGTCAGAAAGTAATGCGATAAGAGACTGAAGGAGTGAGGTAAGGGAGTATTGAAAGACAGATTTGGGTGTCATCAGCGTATAAGTGGTATTGGAAGCCGTGGGCAGTTATCAAGTGACCAAGGGAGGAGGTGTAGATAGAGAAGAGAAGGGGTCCAAGAACAAAGCCTTGGGGGACCCCCACAGAAAGGGGCAATGGAGGGGAGGAGAAAGTTGTAGGTGACACTGATGGAGCGCTGTGATAAAAATAGGCTATACCAGCGATTGAGTTATTCTGCCTATCAGTTACCGGTACCTGGATAGTACATAGCAGGGAGGTAGGGAGAAGGTCTGCCCACCGAAGGAGTCAGCTGTTGCATTCTATATACCACCCTGTCGCACCCCACATACAACCCTGGAGTGACATAGGTCACCACGGTAGCGGTGTCTGAATGGATCCAGAGTGGGCACCTTCGGAGAAGGTCTGTCCCCTGATCCAGACACAGTCCCACTGCTGGTAGCCCCAGGGTAACTGAACCACCTCTAACGTCCAACAACTCTGTGCTGATCTCAACCCCAGGGCCCCTATCCAGCCAAACAGGCTGGTGTCTGTCTTGACTGTCCAGTGGAAGGGGTGAAGGGACTTCTCAGGCTGTTTGGAGACTGAAGCCAACAGAGGAAAAAAGCCCTGGACAACAGACCCAGATGTTCGTCAACTATTCTTAATGGATTAGTTGGTCAGCCGATTAGTTGACCTGCATACAGAATACATTATTTGTTTACATAACAGAAAATACAGTGCAACACACATACAGCTTAGCACACCGTCCATACATGTCAGTATACACAGTGCAGCACACATACAGCTAAGTACAAGGTCCATAAAAGGTCAGTATACACAGTGAAGCACACATACAGCTCAATACATGGTCTATACAGGTCAGTATACATAGTGCAGCTCACATACAGCTAAGTACACGGTCTATACAGGTCAGCAAGTGCCTGAACTTGTGAATGTGTGAGGAACAATACCTTGTGGGACATGTAGTCCTGGGCAGGAGAAGGAATTTAGTGATTCTAAAAGGCAGAAGTTTTTCTTACCTTGTTATAGGGGCACTCTATACTATACTTTGTTGCTTGCTATAGCGGAAGGCAGGAGGAAACAGAAGCACTGGGGGGGGGACCGCAGAAGAGAATTGGGGCTGCTCTGTGCAAAACCATTACAGAGCAGGTAAGTATGAAAAATGTGTTCCCACATTCAACAAAACAATATCAGTATTAATCACATTGGCACATTTTTCTATATAGTTAAATACCACACAAGTAATGTGTATAACTTTGCTGTCCAAAAAAAAAAAAAGTGTAGCAAAATTATACACATTACTTACAGTATTGTGAAAAAGTATTTGCCCCCTTCCTGAATTTTTATTCATTTGCATATTTGTTACACTTAAAGGATTCAGATCAAATAAAACTTTATATTAAACAAAGATAACCCAAGTAAATACAAAATGCCGTTTTTAAAATGAGGATTTCTTTTTTTAAAAGGGAAAAAAAAAACATAAAAAAAAGATGTCCGGGGGCGTGGCCTGACACAGCATGGAGTAGGACGCCTGTACCTTGAGCTCCGTCCATTACTCCTGCTGACATTAATCCTGGGCTGATTATACTGACTCACCTGCTGGATCACCCTCCCTGGGACACCTATAATCCGCAGAATCAACTCCCGAAAAAAACGGATACACGGCGGCCCGAGCGGAGCCGCGATCTTCCACCCGGCGGCCGGATTCAGGCAAGTCCCCGGCTTCGGTCTACACCTGGAGGTCGGCGGCCATCTTGGTCCTCCCTAACCTCAATCTAATTCAGGATAGCTGTGCCCTGCCGATATCTAGCCACTGGAAACCTCCAAGGGGAGCTGGATTACATTGACCCTCCTATGTGAAGACCCCCCTGGCCTTCAGAACCTCAGAAGATACGGCAACAGTATTTGGGCTGGGTTGTGGCCTAGGACTGCACGTGGAGACCGGCAGCCATTTTAGTACACCTGCTCACCCAGTCTGTACTACCTATACAGTCTACGGCCTTCTCGTTCCCCTCTGAACAGTTTATATTGGGGTCCTGTCATATCTCCTACTACAGCCCCAGATTGCTAGCACCCCGGGAGGAGAAGTGAAGTGTCGAGCACTCGCCATATAAGAACAGCCCTCGTCCCCGAGCATATGGGTGGCCCTGAGTCTCTCGCCAGCACTTTCCCCTGAACCAAAGGCAATCAATTTCGTCAATACAAGCTTGGAGACTTGGGGAGTACTGCCCGGACCCTCATAGCATGTCACCAACCAAAGCACAGAAGGCAGTGTCGGCAAAACTTGATCAATATCCCGCCGACAAGAAAAAGAGGACATGGAGGTAGATGGAACCTCTGAGAAAGCTGGGGGGGGGGGGGGAAGAACAGCGAGTGACACTGACAAACTCCTTGAAGCAATCACCTTTTGCAGAACGTCTCTCACAGCACAAATTGAGGAAGTCAAGATGGATATCCCCCTTATCAGGCAAGACTTTCAAAAACTCAGAGACAGGGTGAAGGAGACCAGACTGAGCACAGTGGAGGATACCATTCCACCCCTACAAACATCCTCAGATTGTTTACAACGGCAAATACAACTCCTTACAAAACAGGATGATATGGAGAATAGGCTGAGAAGATGTAACATACGCCTGATAGGCCTGCCGGAGGGAGCTGTGGGCAAAGACACTACCACGTGTTTGGAACAACTACTGATCAACGCCTATGGGAGAGAAGTCTTCTCCCCTATGTTTGCAGTGGAGCGGGCACATCGCATGCCAGCAAGACCCCCCCCCCCCCCCACAGGGAGCTCCTCCTCGCACGTTTATAGCTAAACTCCTTAACTACAAAGATAGAGACACAGCTCGAATAATGGCGAGGGAGAAAGGCAATATCCCAGTAGGAAATGTTAAAGTGGCTATTTTCCCAGATTTTTCGGCAGAGGTACAGCGCCGTCGACAGTTTTACGGAGGCCAAGCGTAGGCTAAGGAACTTACAATACAAGTATTCTATGCTCTTTCCTGCCCGCCTCAGAATAGAACACGACGGTCATGTAATCTTTGAGGATTCCGAGGAAGTGATCTCCTGGTTGGAACGTCGAGCTAATCCTGAAAGAGCTGATTAAGTTCCACCAACTTTGTGAATGTGTCCTAGAACGGTTCATGAACCAGCGCAAGTACAAAGCACAAATCCTTGATATCCACAGTATAAGAGTTAACTTACCCTCCGGGGCTCCGGAGAGAAAGAAGTCCTACAGACCACATGCATCGTGCAGCGAGACTTTACCCCACACGGTTCTGGGAAGCAGCACCATAAACACTGAAATTTTTTCTGGAACTTATTTGTTACACTTAACTGGAAGCAAGGGGATCGGGAGACTATACCATACCTCATACAAGTAATATGGAAGATACTCCTCGTTTTACTTGGTCCCCGGAGACTTAACCAGATGTTTTGCATTCTACTTACAACCAGGAAGATGGAATGGTTCCCAGTTCGACATAAGTTAAGGGAATAGGCCCGCACAAGTTTGGGACAGTGAAGGGCAGGGAGGGGGGTGGGGGTTCATTTGTTTAAGGTTTGGTTAAACTTGAGTGTGCATACTTCTCATGGAAAACAGGTAACGTCTTGAATGCCAGATCCACGTGAATGTATATACATGTTGGGCGATGCAAGATTGCTGCAGCTATATCTGAATACTAGAAATATGAGTGCCTTACGCATAGAAAGCAAATTGTTAAACATAAATGTTTTATTAGAGATTAAAAGGTTTGGTTTATGGCATCTCTGAAGTTTCTCACATGGAATGTGAGGGGCCTGCGTGAGAAATTTAAGCGTGCGGCAGTCTTCACATTCCTTAAGAGGCAACATGCTGATATAATAGCACTGGTGGAGACGCATGTTGAGGGGAGTGTCCAGATGGCACTTCGCCGGCCATGGGTTGGATGGGCGTATCATTCTACCCATACATCCCATTCCAGAGGAGTCTCCATCTTGATAGCCAAATCAGTGCATTTTGAGTCGTGTGAGTTATCCACTGACCCATTAGGCCGCTATGTCTTTATCCTTGCTAAATTACATGGAGAACCTCTACTTATAATGGCTTTTTATATACCACCCCCATTTAACGTTTCTATAGTTAAGGAGGGACTATCGTTCATTGCCCGTCATCCAACTGTATCTGCGATTTGGCTAGGCGACTTCAATATTACACTAAATCCGACTTTAGACAGGCTCCAGCTTGCCTCGCCTACCCGTAATACTCCCAACGAGACTAGGTTCTCTAAGCTTATCTCCACCTTTCACTTAATTGACACATGGCGCCACAAGTTCCCACAGGCCAAATCATACTCGTGCTTCTCGTCTTCTCATGGTTCCATGTCCCGTATAGATTTTATACTCATCTCCCGCAGATTGACACCAAGACTGTCAGAGGCTATGTTTTGCCCTAGAACACTTTCGGATCATAGTCCCTACTGGATTACATTAAGTATTCCAATAGCAAAACCAATACGTTCATGGCGCTTGAACCCATTTTGGCTCCCTCTTCTACCTGAGGATGACGAGCTTAGTGATAACTGGAATAGGTACTTTGTGGAAAATAACAAGTCAGCATCACCAGCCGCAGTATGTGATTCATTTCAGCTATTTGCTCGACACACATTAATAATGGCTATTAATAAAATTAAGACAAACTCTTCCAGTGCCCTCGGTAAGGCGCTGGAGGAACTATCTTCTGCTGAAAGACTATGCCTCCACTCCGACCCCCACAAATGCAGACCTACTTAAACTACAAACTAGAGTAGCTAACCAGCTACAATACCAAAAAGCTAGACAAAAAAACATTTTTCTCCAAACAAAAAATATTTGAACATGGGGAAAAAGCAGGCAAGTTGTTGGCATACTTGGTACATAGCGAAGATAGACCCCCGGTTGTCATAACATTAAATGGCCCTGGAGGACAACAAGTAACAGACCCACCTAGAGTAACCTCTATGTTCAGGGATTTTTTTGCTGACCTATACAAAACGACAGCCCCCACTGAGACACAATCTATGTTTCTTTTCCTTGAGAAGGTAATTTTCCCACAGCTGACAGAAGAACAGATAGAACTATTAGAGGCTCCCCTTACCACAGACGAAATAACAATTGCTATGGCTAGCTTTGCTAGGTCTAAATCCCCAGGATGAGATAGACTCCCTATTGAGTTCTATTCCCAATTCAGTGAAATACTAACCCCTAAACTACTACAGTTATACAATCATCTCTTTAAAACTGGGACTTTACCCCCATCTATGACAGAGGCAATAGTCCTCATCCCCAAACCCAGAAAGGACCCGGGATACCCAGAATCCTAATCGCCCAATATCCCTCTTACAGGCAGATATTAAAATTATTAGCCAAGGTACTATCCATTAGGCTTAATCAGGTAATTTTATCACTAATACACGCATAGCAGGCTGGTTTCACGCCTGGTCGCAACACCTCATTTAACCTCCGGAAACTATATATTAATTTACAGGCAACACATGAGGAGGTTGGTTCGCGGGTGGTTGTGACCTTAGACACAGCAAAAGCCTTCGATTCGGTGGAGTGGAGATATCTTTGGAGATGCTTGGAGGGATATGGATTTGGCCCAAAATTTATCAAATGGGTCCAATTACTATACCAGGCACCTAGGGCAAAAGTGGTGGCCAACGGATGGTCGTCTCAGATGTTTGACCTCAGTAGAGGCACGAGACAGGGCTGCCCCTTATCCCCATTGTTGTATGCTCTTGCGGCAGAACCCCTGGCGATATCCATCCGAGCGAACCCAGAGATAAAAGGACTTAGAATGGGCTCTTTAATTGAAAAAATTAGCATGTATGCAGATGACACACTATTATACTTAGCAGATTCGGGCCCATCATTATGCACTGCACTCCACATGATCGAACAATTTGGAATATTTTCAGGACTGAAAATCAATTGGGACAAGTCCCAAATTCTACCAATTCTACCATAGTCCCCTGCGGACTATGTATCTCTCAATATAAATCCTATCATTTCCACGGTTAAAAATAAAATACCTGTTTGGTCCAAATTACCACTGGGTGTCTGGGGTCACAAACTTAATCAAAATGATCTTACTCCCTAAAATACTCTATGTTCTCTGGCAAACCCCAGTTTACTTACCCTTGAAACACTTCAAATCTTTAGAGTCCCTCCTAAAGTCATTTGTGTGGGGTCCCAACAGACACAAATTAGCATGGCAAACCCTCAAGAACCCAACTGATCTTGATGACACAGCTCTCCCCGACTTTAATCTATACTATATTGCAGCACAGTTGTCCCAGCTTTTCCACTTAGATAAAACAGACAGCGAGAGATTTCTCACGCTCCTATGTCCAAAGTGGGCACAACACAAAAAGGACTCGATATATGCAATAGCAGCGGGCTCGGGAGGGATGGAACTAGGAGAAAATAGACATACCATGATATACCAATACAGGAAAATATGGAATTTAGCCACTTCTAGACTAGAAATCCCACAGTTCAATGATTACACGCCGTTATGGCATAACAAGAGCCTTCCTGAGTTTAATAAAATTCATGACACATTTATTTGGTCCATACAGGGAGTATTTTACCTACACCATTTATTAAAACACGGACAGCTTAAAAACTTTGACTCACTTAAAGAAGAATTTACTATCCATAATCGGATGCTCTTCAGATTTCTACAAGTCCGTCACGCGTTACAAGCACAATTTCCCTACTCCCTCCCAAGCCCCACACCTAATGTTCTTATGGCAGTAATTAAGAGCACAGACTCTCATAAATTGATCTCAGCTTTCTATAACATGCTCTCAACCCCAGTATCCACTAAAATAGCATATGATCTCAAACCAAGATGGGAAAGAGGTGGGACCAATGGAAGATGAGTAGTCGGGAGAGGCATTGGAGTCCTGTTAAGTTCTTTCTCCCAAATTATCAGACCGACTGACGCAGCTTTACATTCTTCACAGGCCATATCTTACACCCCTTAGAGTGGCAAGATATAAACGCACACAACCCACCACATGTCAGATGTGTGGGAGGGAGACAAACTTTTTTTCCACTTGATTTGGACATGTCCTAAGATCCAAGGCTTGTGGGAACAAATTGTGACATTTCTACACGACACAATGGGCTCACCCCTACCTCTAGACCCAAAACAATGCCTTTTGGGTATAATCCTGGATACAACTGACAAATACACTAAAACATTTTTACATGAAACACTCTTTGCAGCAAGAAAGGTTATAGCCAAAAAATGGATGAGGCAAGAGCCTCCTAAAATAGTGGAATGGAAGGTGGAGGTGAACAATACATTACCGTATAAGAAATGTATATATATCAATAGAGGGTGTCCTGCTAAGTACAATAAGATACGGGATCGCTGGCTTCAAGAATTTACTACTTGTGTCTAATGTAATCATATGGGCACAGGGTGAATTAATGGATGTGCGTCTGGATGTGTAGTATATATAAACCAAATATATACACCCTGAATATCCTCACACGACAAACATTTTGTACTCAATATCATATGTATTACAGCTACAACAAATATTGTATTGTTACCATATTTATGTGCTAAAGCAATCGTATTATGTATGCACCAGTTACTCAAAACTTTGATTTAAGCAAAAAAAAAAAAAGTGAAAAAGTATTCCCCCCCATTTATTAAATCATGAAATGAACTAATTAACCACATACTTTGGAAAGCCAGGTTAAATTTTGCTTGCCACACCTAGGCCTGATCAGCGCCAGAGCTGTTGAATCAAGAAATCACTTAAAATAGAAGTTGTCTGACAAAGTGAGGCACGCAAAGATCTCAAAAAGTAACACATCATGCCGCAATCTAAAGAAATTCAAGAACAGATGACAAAGTAATTGACATGTATCAGGTTTGCAAAGCCATTTCTAAGGCTTTGGGACTCAAGCGATCCACGATGAGAGCCATTATCCACGAATGGAGAAAACGTGGAACAGTGGAGAACATTCTCAGGAGTGGCTGGCCTACCAACGACAACTTATCCAGGTCATAAAAGAACCCAGAACAACATTTAAAGAACTGCAGGCCTCACGATTGAACAATAAGAAAGAATGGGCAAAAATGGCATCCATGGGAGAGTTCCAAGGCAAAAGCCACTGTTAACCAAAGACACAAGGGCTCATTTCCCATTTGCCATTTCTGGGGCTGCTTTGCAGCTTCAGGACCTGGACGACTTGCCATAATTGTTGGAACCACAAATTCTGCACTCTACTAGAAAATCCTGAAGGTGAATGTCTGGTCATCAGTTTGTGACCTCAAGCGCACTTGGTTATACAGCAGGACAATCATCTGAAAAATACCAGGAAGTCCACCTCTGAAAGGCTCAAAATAAACAAAATTTGGGTTTTGGAGTGGCCTACTCAAAGTCTGGACTTAAATCCCATGGAGATGCTGTGACAGGTCCTTAAAACGGGCCATTTGTGCAGGAAAATTCTCCAATGTAGCTGAATTAAAAAATCCTGCAGAGTGGGCTAATATTCCTGCACTGAAACACTCATTGCCAGTTATCGCACACACTTGATTGCACTAAACAAAGGCAGAGGAAAAAGAGGCTGCCAAACATAACCCCTGAATAAAGGAATTGAGCATTGAGTTTTGTGTATAAAAATGTATTCATAATTCAGGAGTCATTAAAATCAGCATAAAAATTTTCCATTCATATAGGATGTCAACTTCATCCCAAGTGGGGTGACAATAATCCATATATACTGCAATAATGCACTAGCCCAGAAATGTATACAACATGGTTACACAGAAATAACAGACAGCAATCGAAATCTGCTAGGCCAGATGAAGGAGAATCCAATTGCGGGTCTTGATTTCTACACATTTCACAAATATTGGCTTCAACAGGAGATCCTGCTTATATCAAAAGCTAGTCACAATTAATTACAAAACTTGATAAAACCTTCATCTGTGAAAATACCATGTCTAGTGCTTACTCTATAAATCTATAGTACTTAAAGGAAAGTTGAAAGGGCTCAAGGATGCTCAATCCCAAACAGTTTGAAGAGGCGAGAAATTGGGACTTTGAGTGAGACGCGAGTCTCCATCCCTATGCATAAAGGAAACAGGAAGGTTGGGACTTTGAGTGAGGTATGCAAATGAGGCCAGCGGGTCAGTCACCATAAAAAACAAGCCATTTTATTTATACATAGTAACAGAATGACATAATTATCCCAATATGGGTTGAATGTCACGTCATATACAGATACACTGCCAAACAGAGGGGTCCAGGCCGCCCCAAAAGATGGAGTGGTATAGCAGGGTATATAACAGGGCTAAGCAAAAAGATAGAAATTCACTTATCCACTCTGGAGAGAGAACACTTAGATGCAGTAAACACGATTTTTTACACAGTTATCTCAACACTCATCTGCATACTATATTGGCACGCCATTAGCATGGCCATGAATTCAGAAAATGCAGTCAATCCACTTGTTGGTAATATTTTTTTCAGATTGGATGAGCAGGATCACCACATTGATCAGTTTGCCATGGCGTTAAACGCTCCCGAGTCACACGGCTCACCTGGAATCTCCCACTGTGGCTGCTCCGGTACAACCTGTTTTGCAGTCTGAAGGGCAACGTATGTTGAGGTACCGTGGGGAGGGAGGAGCCGGATGTGGGCGTCGTGTAGGAGCCGATGCTGAGCCTGGGATGCCTGGCGTCTCCCCTCCTGTGATGCTGGCTACGGCTTAGACAGGTCATCCCTCGGCCCCCCCCCAACCGATGCCTTCGGCCCCCCATGACATCCCCCCGGATACCCCCATCCTAGATGTACGCTGCAGTGCCTGCTGTTGTGAGCACGAGCGGTGTGAGCGGAGTGTCCTACACTCCTGTGTAGGAGAGATACACAGAGCTCACGGCGTCCAAGCTGTTGTAGGCACAAGCGGTGTGAGCGGAGTGTCCCACGCTCCTGTGCATGAGTGAAACACTGAGCGTCCGGGAACTCGACCTACAAGCTAATCACAAGTTGCTCTACGCTCTCAGCTGTTCGTGAATGCCCAATGATTGTGTTAGCAGAGGATCAATGTCAAGGTGAAGGTAAAAGACTCAAAGACCCAGAGGATGAGAGATGAGTAAGCTAGTGAATCACTCAGACCCACCTGATGGGGTAAGTGAATTACAGAGACTCTAAGAAGGTATACGTTACAATAACCTGGTACAGTGGATATACGGAGAGAGTGGCAAGTAGTCCTGTTGTTCAGACCTCAGTTTAACTCTGTGCACCTATACTTCAAGTAACTTCTCCTTCAAGGTATCAAGTATAAATCTAGAGGTTAAACCATGAAGTCAAGCAATTTATGTGGATATTCCAGATGGGTTCATGTAATATGAGATCAGTGGATTGCATGATCTGATCCTAAATATGATCTCACTCAATGCCATCCAGTCCCTGAGGTAAAGATTCAATATACACCTTTCCCTTTAGGAACCTACCAAAACGCCTGCATATTAATTTAAAAAAAACATATATATACACAGCAAACCTACAGCACATGTGGAATCATACGGACAGGTGGACTCATGCTACCCCACACTAAAATAGGAAAAATAGGAAAAGACATGGGAGGTACACCTATGTAGGCGCTTTTTTTTTTTTTTAACTTCATTAACATTTATATATCCAGGACACTATAGCAGGATGTAGATCCTGGAGCTCGTTGGACTGTCTTTTTTAACCTGCACTGACTACATGATCGTTGTCTGGTCTCGTGCATAGCTTGAACCTCCTCCCCAGCTGATCTGGGCTACCCCCTGGTGGCCTAGTGCCATATTATAGCTATCCTACACCCAGAATTCTCCTCCCGGGCACAAGGATTCTCAGGGAGTGCTCGTCTGCGATTGTTGCTAAAGGAGTGTGGGTAGAACAGAGAGAAAGGGGTTGGGGGACGGACAGGAGGAAAAAGGGTACCCGTATTAAAAGGTCCTAGATAGAAGGGGAAAAGAGGAAAGGAAAAAAATAAAAAATAAAAATAATGAGGGGTAAATCAAGGAAGGGGGCGCCAGCTAATCCACCTAGGACAAGTTTAAGTCCAGGAACCATTAGAAAATATATGGTTCAAGACAGCGGTAGAGAAAGCCCGGGAAAATCTTCGGGGGCCAAAAGCAAAAGCCCAGAGTGCCTTTCTAAAATCGGGACAAGAAGACAGCTGGCAGAGATAGATACCAACACTGCACGTAGTGAGACAATGGAAGAAGTAACAATGGAACCCCAAAAAAAAAAAAAAAAAACAGCTCCCTACCAAGGGTGAAATGGCAGAAATGTTTGCTAAGCTTGAAACATCGATAAAAGGAGAAATAGAAACACTGCGTGAGAATATGAACCACATCCTAAAAAGAGTAGAAGATGTTGAAATAACGGTGGACAGGCAAGGGGTTGAGATAAAAGACCTCAAGCACCAGGTGGAAGAGATACAGAAAGAACAGAGAAATATATTGTACAGACTGGAAGACCAAGAGAACCGAAATAGACAGAAAAATTTCCAGATTAGAGGTCTACCAGAGATACAAGGCGAAAAAGAGAACTTGCAAGAAAAAATGGACGCAATCTTTGGAGGCCTGATTAACCCACTTGAAACGAGTAGCAAAATTAAACTTGAAAGAGTGCACAGGATCAGAAAGCCGGCAGAATTAAGTGGGGACATCTCAAGGGATGTTATTGTATGATTCCATAACTACCAGGACAAGGAACAAATCAAAGCCAACATGAAAAAGAACCAACCAGTGAAGTTCGGTTTGCAGATCTTCCCAGACCTGGCAGCAGAGACTATCTAGAAGAAGAATACTGAAACCATTATTGGCCCTACTTAAAACCCATGATGTCCAATATTCTTGGGGTTTTCCAGCCTGCCTAATTGGACACAAAGAAGGTCGTTCGGCTACATTGAGATTCCCAGAAGAAACGCCAAAATTTTGCCAACCTTTAGACGTGCCATTAGTAGAAATCCCGGGTTGGTGGGAAAAAATTACAAATCAAGAGTCTACAGAGGACTTGCTAGCCTGGAGACCAGTCCTTAATATGAAATGATTAGCAATGAAGAAAAATTAGATTTTTATGTATTTGCATGCGTGCATGTGGGGCGGGGGGGGAACATGGGTGGAGGGGGGGGGGTCAGGCGCTTGGAGGGGGGTCAGGCGTTGGGAAGGGGGGGTGGACAGGCACGGGAATTTCCCAATCCCAGGGGGAGTATCGGAACCAAAGATGACCACCTTGAGCTCAACCTCTAGGGGGACAACCGAGAGGCCGGGTGGTGTTAGTGGGGCCACGTTTATTTGGGCCTTGGGGAGGTCCGTTACCCCCAAGCGAGCAGGGGAGGGGTGGGGGGTTTGGAAGGGGGCTAACTTGAGCGAGGAAGAGGGATGGGGTGGTGGGGGGGTAGGGAAGGGGGTTGGGGGTAAGTATTCACCTCATCATCCTCCAATCCTCTTGTCTGTTAGGATATGTATACCTTCCTCTACAGTATAAAAAAAAGGGATGTCTAGGGTAAACATAATTTCATACAATGTAAGAGGTCTGAACGCCCCCATAATATGTGTGAACATAATGGGTGAACTGAAATTCCTGACAGCAGACGTTGCTCTGTTACAGGAGACGCACCTCTTTCTGAGTAAGAGCCGGAGTATTCTCTCCAGGGATTATCCACTGTGGTTCTATGGAGATTCCCCGACTAGGGGCGCAAAAGGAGTGGCGATTGGGTTCGCCAAGAAAGTTTCTTTAAGCTAGAGGAGAGAATGACTGACCCATTTAGTATGCCTCTTAGGAACAGAAAGCGCCTATCTGGGTCAGATTGTTCACTAGCGAACGTATATGGCCCGAACAAAAACTCTTGCAGATATTTATCGAGAATCTTTGCAAAGTTTGAGGAGTTTTGGAAAGGGAGGGCCATAATTGCAGGAGATTTCAATCTTTGTTTGGAACCAGGTAAAGATAGTATGTTGTGTGCACAGGGGGTAGGGGAGGTATGGTTGAACAAACTAAAAAAGAAGCTACACCAATGTCAACTGGTGGATGTATGGAGGATGCAACACTACAATATAGGAAGAAAAAAGGGGGGTTGAATCGCGCTAAAACAGATTGGTGATCATACACATCATCACCAAACCAAATATTTAGAACTAAGTGAAGAGTTCCCCTTTAGTGTATACATAATATACAAAACACGTCAAATGAATAATCAATCGAAAAATAAAATGTTCAAAGTGATAATAAAAAGTCCATGTATAAAAAAATAAATCATCCAAGTGATATGAAAGTATCTTAAAAAAGTTCCAAAAAACAAATTCTTGCTGTGAGAAGAAAAAAGCGTGCTTGCTCCACCAACGTGAAATCAGACTGGCCACTTACCAGAAACTCATGATCCTCCGTTACAGAGGATCAGAGAAAGCTGTTTGTTAATACTACTTCGAACCAGGACCAATGGATCAGAGACCTTATACCGAGACGGGACATCAAAGACTGCAGGGTCAGGCTAAAGATGTTCACACTGACAGGTACTCAGACATTAGCCCACAGCATTGCAGATACGGTCATAAAAGGAAAAAAAGGCTCCCTATAGTGTAAAATTATTTTATAATCCCCAATTTCGTTCATGCACGAGCAGATTTTAGGGATTAGACAATCATGATACTTTTTATAATGCAGGACTGTCAACCCATCAGGGCCGGGACTTTTACCTACTGGCGTATCTTTAAGTCCCTTTCTTACTTCTTCCTCTGTTATGGGAGCCTCTAAAATTCTTTGTTCAGTTTCAGTAATTTTGATCAATCCGCTGTCTTTTAAGTAGGTTTTAACTTTCTCTTTTTTCTTATTTAATTTTACTGTGTTTGTGTTACATAGATGAATCGTGGCTATAATTGTTATTGTTTATGTATTTCACCGTAGCGCAGTTATTCCCCTCATTTTTCTTACTACAATATAAGAGACTACACATTCTACTCTGTCCACGCGACATACTCTAGATTGGATTGCTTTCTCGTGGAGCATTATTTCCTCAAGGAGGTTGTGGGCACAGATATTGGCACAATGACCTTCTCTGATCATGTGCCTGTAAGCCTACAATTGAAATTAGGTAAGCGCAATAACTGGTGTAATAGCTGGAGATTAAATGAGGACCTCCTCCATGATAGTGTAATAGATAAACGAATTAAAGAGGAACTGGAACTCTATTTTAAAATAAATGTGCCCGGCGAGACGTCAGAAGCTATAGTGTGGGAGGCCCACAAAGCATACATCAAAGGTATCCTAATGATGGTGGGCTCTGAGGAAAAGCGAAGAAAAGAGAAAGACAAACTTGCCCTGAAAAAAGAAATCTATGACCTTAAACAACACAAGATAACTGGAGATAGTGAGGTCTTGGCGGGCCTATTTTAGGAGGAGAGAGGCTATGCGGAACCTAATTGAACAATAAATCCAAAAGTTACTTAGCTTAGTGAAAAAAGAAAGATATACAGGTGGTAATAGACCTGGTAGATACCTGGCAAAGGCCCTGAGAAAAAAGAAAAACACCTACATCGACAAAATTAAAACTAGGACAGGCGACATCAGTTACAAAGATATAGACAATGCGACAACCTTTCAAGAGTACTACGGGGGGCTGTATGCTATCAATAAAAAAGACACCCAGGAGGGGAGGGATCAAAAAAGAGAAAATTAAAAGCTAAAAGACAGCGGATTGGTCAAGATTACTTAAACTGAACAAAGAATTTTAGAGGCTCCCATAACAGAGGAAGTAGTAAGAAAGGGACTTAAAGATACAAATAAAAATGGGGGGTTATTCCTGCGCTACCAGATAAGGAAAAAAGATAAAGCAATCATGCGAAATGTAGACTTGGTTTTTAGAATTATGTAAGACGTATATCGCCGGGCAGCTGCATGCACCAAATAGAGGGCTCAGACATAAGCCCAAAATAAATATAAAAAGAAAAGGGGGGGGTGGTGCTGCGCTATCCGAAGGTTCTCTGTTTATTTGTGTGTAAATGATCCCTACTGATCAATATGATTGATGTCAATATGAGTGATTATAAACAATACATGTAAATAAAAAAGGTGATAAATATAAGTAAAACCGATTCAGTAAATGTTGAAATTCTTCAATCCAATAATACAATAAATACAAAGTGCTCGTGCTCTTGTGCCTTTTAGAAATCCTAAAATCATCCAAGCTAATAATTATATGCTAAAGTGCAGGAATGAAACAATATTATCACACAAATTCTAAGTGTCAAATATATTCAACAAAAAAACGCATGGTCGCCTAATCCTGGTGTTGCGACCAGTGCAACAGTGCAAAACGCAGTTAAAGTGATCACGTGAATAAATAAATCAATAATTAATCCGAAGATTGCTGGTGTCCTAAAAAATCAATTGATAAATAGTCTGATATCCAGAAAAAGTCTGTGCAGTCTAAAACAAAATTCATCAATAGTGCACAGAGGAACAGTGCTCAAACACAGCAGGATAAATGACAGTGAGGTGGTGATATGCAAATGAACCACTCTGTGTCCTCTTCATGCAGCATGCACTAGTGTGGGTAATAGCCCCTTACCTAGCGGTGCTAGGTCAACCGCATGTAGGATGTAAGATCTCGGGGTCCAGGGTCTCTCCTGCGTCTCTGTATCCAAGTTGGCTGGCTCTGCAGGGTCCTATTGGGGGCTGGGTGTATCTGGTTGTGGTCCTAATAGAGGTCCCGGGGCACTGCGACTCCTAGCTCCTCCTCCATATCATATCTCCAGTGTATGTAAAATATATAGGACAGAGTACCCCAATAGTGAAGTAGGTTTTTCTTAAGGTCACTTTATTCACATATACAATGCACAAAGGTACTCACATTACTCACATTAGTTTTTTTCTACAGCGTTGTATCCTACGAGTCACGAACTCGCAAAGACATTCAGCAGAGAAAGGGAAGGTAGAAAGCAAGCCTATTCCGTCCCTACGCGTGACGTCACGACCCCTGAAGAAGTCACGTGGTCGTGATGTCACGCGTAGGGACGGAATAGGCTTGCTTTCTACCTTCCCTTTCTCTGCTGAATGTCTTTGCGAGTTCGTGACTCGTAGGATACAACGCTGTAGAAAAAAACTGCTTAATGTGAGTAATGTGAGTACCTTTGTGCATTGTATATGTGAATAAAGTGACCTTAAGAAAAACCTACTTCACTATTGGGGTACTCTGTCCTATATATTTTACATACACTGGAGATATGATATGGAGGAGGAGCTAGGAGTCGCAGTGCCCCGGGACCTCTATTAGGACCACAACCAGATACACCCAGCCCCCAATAGGACCCTGCAGAGCCAGCCAACTTGGATACAGAGACGCAGGAGAGACCCTGGACCCCGAGATCTTACATCCTACATGCGGTTGACCTAGCACCGCTAGGTAAGGGGCTATTACCCACACTAGTGCATGCTGCATGAAGAGGACACAGAGTGGTTCATTTGCATATCACCACCTCACTGTCATTTATCCTGCTGTGTTTGAGCACTGTTCCTCTGTGCACTATTGATGAATTTTGTTTTAGACTGCACAGACTTTTTCTGGATATCAGACTATTTATCAATTGATTTTTTAGGACACCAGCAATCTTCGGATTAATTATTGATTTATTTATTCACGTGATCACTTTAACTGCGTTTTGCACTGTTGCACTGGTTGCAACACCAGGATTAGGCGACCATGCGTTTTTTTGTTGAATATATTTGACACTTAGAATTTGTGTGATAATATTGTTTCATTCCTGCACTTTAGCATATAATTATTAGCTTGGATGATTTTAGGATTTCTACAAGGCACAAGAGCACGAGCACTTGGGACTTAAAGATACGCCAGTAGGTAAAAGTCCCGCCCTGATGGGTTGACAGTCCTGCATTATAAAAAGTATCAGGATTGTTTAATCCCTAAAATATGCTCGTGCATGAACGAAATTGGGCATAATGGAGAAATGAGGATAGAAGCATTAAAAGCCAACATAACCATTATCCTAAAAGAGGATAAAGACAGTACACTATGTTCCAGCTACAGACCCATCTCACTACTAAATGTGGACACGAAACTATTCACCAAAGTCCTTGCGGAAAGACTGAAACAAATAATCAATAAGATCATACATCCAGACCAGGTCGGGTTTATACCAGGAAGAGAGGGACGAGATAATGGTATTAACCACTTGAGCCCCGGACCATTATGCTGCCTAAGGACCAGAGGTCTTTTTCCAATTTGGCACTGCGTCGCTTTAACTGCTAATTGCGCGGTCATGCAATGCTGTACCCAAACGAAATTTGCGTCCTTTTCTTCCCACAAATAGAGCTTTCTTTTGATGGTATTTGATCACCTCTGCGGTTTTTTTTTTTTGCGCTATAAACAGAAAAAGACCGAAAATTTTGAAAAAAAAATGATATTTTCTACTTTTTGTTATAAAAAAAATCCAATAAACTAAATTTTAGTCATACATTTAGGCCAAAATGTATTCGGCCACATGTCTTTGGTAAAAAAAATGTCAATAAGCGTATATTTATTGGTTTGCGCAAAAGTTATAGCGTCTACAAACTAGGGTACATTTTCTGTAATTTACACAGCTTTTAGTTTATGACTGCCTATGTCATTTCTTGAGGTGCTAAAATGGCAGGGCAGTACAAAACCCCCCCAAATGACCCCATTTAGGAAAGTAGACACCCCAAGGAAATTGCTGAGAGGCATGTTGAACCCATTGAATATTTATTTTTTTTGTCCCAAGTGATTGAATAATGACAAAAAAAAAAAAAAATATTTACAAAAAGTTGTCACTAAATGATATATTGCTCACACAGGCCATGGGCCTATGTGGAATTGCACCCCAAAATACATTCAGCTGCTACTCCTGAGTATGGGGATACCACATGTGTGGGACTTTTTGGGAGCCTAGCCGCGTACGGGGCCCCGAAATCCAATCACCGCCTTCAGGATTTCTAAGGGTGTAAATTTTTGATTTCACTCTTCACTGCCTATCACAGTTTCGGAGGCCATGGAATGCCCAGGTGGCACAAAACCCCCCCAAATGACCCCATTTTGGAAAGTAGACACCCCAAGCTATTTGCTGAGAGGCATGGTGAGTATTTTGCAGCTCTCCTTTGTTTTTGAAAATGAAGAAAGACAAGAAAAAACATTTTTTTTTCTCTTTTTTTCAATTTTCAAAACTTTGTGACAAAAAGTGAGGTCTGCAAAATACTCACTATACCTCTCATCAAATAGCTTGGGGTGTCTACTTTCCAAAATGGGGTCATTTGGGGGGGTTTTGTGCCACCTGGGCATTCCATGGCCTCCGAAACTGTGATAGGCAGTGAAGAGTGAAATCAGAAATTCACGCCCTTAGAAAGCCTGAAGGCGGTGCTTGGATTTCGGGGTCCCGTACGCGGCTAGGCTCCCAAAAAGTCTCACACATGTGGTATCCCCGTACTCAGGAGAAGCAGCAGAATGTATTTTGGGGTGTAATTTCACATATTCCCATGGCATGTTTGAGCAATATATCATTTAGTGACAACTTTGTGCAAAAAAAAAAAAAATTTGTCTCTTTCCCGCAACTTGTGTCGCAATATAAAATATTCTATGGACTCGACATGCCTCTCAGCAAATAGCTTGGGGTGTCTACTTTCCAAAATGGGGTCATTTGGGGGGGGTTTGAACTGTCCTGGCATTTTATGCACAACATTTAGAAGCTTATGTCACACATCACCCACTCTTCTAACCACTTGAAGACAAAGCCCTGACACTTATTGTTTACATGAAAAAGTTATTTTTTTTGCAAAAAAATTACTTTGAACACCCAAACATTATATATTTTTTAAAGCAAATGCCCTACAGATTAAAATGGTGGGCGTTTTTTTTTTTTCACACAGTATTTGCGCAGCGATTTTTCAAACGCATTTTTTAGGGAAAAAACACACTTTTTAAATTTTAATGCACTAAAACACACTATATTGCCCAAATGTTTGATGAAATAAAAAAGATGATCTTAGGCCGAGCACATGGATACCAAACATGACATGCTTTAAAATTGCGCACAAACGTGCAGTGGCAACAAAATAAATACATTTTTAAAAGCCTTTAAAAGCCTTTACAGGTTACCACTTTAGATTTACAGAGGAGGTCTACTGCAAAAATTACTGCCCTCGATCTGACCTTCGCGGTGGTGCAATTGCTGTTTACGTTTGACGACACACCGACGCTTGCGTTCGCCTTAGCGCGAGAGCAGGGGGCGACAGGGGTGCTTTTTTTTTTTTGCTTTTTTTTTTTTGCTTTTTTTATCTTATTTTTAAATTGTTCCTTTCATATTTTTTTTTTAAATCATTTTTATTGTTATCTCGGGGAATGTAAATATCCCCTATGATAGCAATAGGTAGTGACAGGTACTCTTTTTTGAAAAAATTGGGGTCTATTAGACCCTAGATCTCTCCTCTGCCCTCAAAGCATCTGACCACACCAAGATCGGTGTGATAAAATGCTTCCCCAATTTCCCAATGGCGCTATTTACATCCGGCGAAATCTAAGTCATAAAATGCTCGTAGCTTCCGGTTTCTTAGGCCATAGAGATGTTTGGAGCCACTCTGGTCTCTGATCAGCTCTATGGTCAGCTGGCTGAATCACCGGCTGCATTCTCAGGTTCCCTGTTGAGACAGGAGAGCCAGAGGAAAACACGGAAGACGGTGGGGGGCATTCCCTCCCACAGCTTGTAAAAGCAGCCTAGAGGCTAATTAGCCGCTAGGATTGCTTTTACATGAAAGACGTCCGCTGGCTGAAAAGAATGATACCAAGATGATACCTAAACCTGCAGGCATCATTCTGGTATAACCACTCAAAGTCGTGAATGGCATACCTGAAGACAAAAAAATGGTTAACAATAAAGCACAGTAAACGGTAAAGTATAAAAAATTGCATACCTGAAAAGCAAACATGATAAAACATAACAATAAAAACATTGCAGAATAGAATACAGTAAAAAAGAGCAGAACAATAGAGAGAGAATAGAGAGAGAGAGAGAACAATAAAACGACAACTATTTTATATATATTTTTTTTTTGACACTTTTTTTGTAACTAACTTTTGTAACTGTAACCGGTTCCAGGTTTGGGTCTCTCAAAATGCGATGGCATCTTGGGAGACCCTGTGAAAGTGTGCCTAGTCTGTGCAATGCTGTACCCTACGCTAATACTCAACTAGTGAATGGTAGCGTTCAAAACATTCACCAATGCAAAGACCAGGACTGTCAGGACAGGAGGGACAATAATAGCGGGTGTCACGCCTATATACGCGATTGCTGCAGACACGACAACTTTTTTGGAGTGGTTCGTTGGGTAGGGGTACTCGGGAGGACATAAAAATGCCTCTCATGCAGCCGACTGCATTTGGTTGGGGATGTGAATGGGGGAAGTACAGGCGCTGCAGAAGCGGTGGGTTCCCAATTAGGATTGGCAAATGCAGCAGGAAGGGCATTATGGGCACGACGGGCCTGTGTTTGTCTTTTTGGTGGCAGCGGGACACGACTTGTGCTTGCCACCTCACCAGCTTGAACTGCACTTCTGGGACTCGCCACGTCACCAAGTGTTACTGCAGTGCTGGTTTGACTACGACCGGGGTGTACTACGCCGCTGGTGCTTGCCAGTTCAATAAAAAGCTACCAAAAAAACTGTTAGCGATCGCAGGGATCAGGCCTGACTCTGCGAATGCTGCAGTTATGCGTTTAGTGTTTTGTAAGTGACAGTGATCGATCGATACTGCACTTGGGTGGGCTGGGCCGGGCGGAGGGGCAAAACGCAGGTGCTAGCAGGTATCTGGGCTGATCCCGCTAACACTGCGTTTTTGGGAACCCTAAACTGCTGGGGACGCTAGTATAGATCTGATTGGATCAGATATTGATCCGATCAGATACTATACCACTAAGGGAGGCGCATGCTGCGTGCGTGGGTGTTAGCGGTACTGGTGCTAATCTGACGCTGCCTGGGTCGACGCATATCACCGCCGGGCGATCAGGGGGCTAAACCTGTATTCGGTAATAAACGGCGGGTGCCCTGACACTATAAAAAATAAACGAACTAACCAGTGTCAACCGTAACGGTTATACGGTGATCAGTGGTGAAAGGGTTAACTAGGGGGCAATCAAGGGGTTAAAACATTTATTAGATAGTATATGGGGGTCCCTGACGCTATAAAACGCTGACAGCGAACCTAAATATTTACGTCCCTAACTAGCGTCACCAGTGACACTAATACAGCGATCAGAAAAATGATCGCTTAGCGACACTGGTGACAGGGGGTGATCAAGGGGTTAAAACTTTATATGGGGGGGTTAGGGGGGTACCCTAGACCTAAAGGGGGGTAATACTAACTGTCCCAACACTGTCACAAACTGACACCAATACAGTAATCAGAAAAAAAAAAACCTGCTTGGTGTCAGTTTGTGACGGGGGGGTGATTGGGGGGGGGTTCGGGGGGCGATCGGGGTGTTTTGTATGCCTGGCATATTCTACTGTGAGGTGTAGTGTTGGTGCACTCACATTGATGTCTTCTCCCCTCGGCGCTGGAACAGAAACTACCGAGCCGAGGAGAGATGACATCATTTCCTTTGCTGCTGTTCATGCGAGGGGGGGGCATGAACGGATGGCCTCCCCCTCATCTCCGATCGCCGGGGAACAAAACGGGACCGCCTCGGGCACCGGGGGGGGTCCGATCGAACCCCCCACCCGCGGCAGGCAAATCACGTACATGTACGTGATTTTGCCTGCCCGTGCCGCCTTGCCGACGTACATCGGCGTGAGGCGGTCCTTAAGTGGTTAAAACACTCCTAGTAGCACAGAAAATCAAAGAGAGTGGAGCCCCTGGTCTACTTCTGTCAATTGACAATGAAAAAGCGTTTGACAGAGTAGACTGGGATTTCTTGATGTGCACATTAGAGGAGATTGGAATCAAGGATAGAATCCTCAGATGGATAAAGGCATTATACTCTCGACCTACAGCGAGAGTGAGGGTAAATGGTCTACTTTCTGAGCCATTCGAAATGCTAAATGGCACGAGACAGGGGTGTCCACTTTCCTCGCTATTTGTGTTGGCTCTCGAACCCCTTCTCTCTAGGATTAGGCATAACCCGGACATCAGCGGGTTAAAAATTGGCAAAGACGAGTATAAACTGGCTGCCTATGCAGATGATATTCTGTTCTATGTCACGCACCCGAGGATTACTCCCCCGAACATAATTTCTACATTAATAGAATATGGGAAGCTTTCCAATTTTAAGGTTAACCCGACTAAATCGGAAACACTAGATATTAACAAAAGTAAGCTTAGAAATCACTCATATCAAAAACACTTCCCAATTATTTGGGGGAAAAAAAAAAACTTAATTATCTAGGAGTTAAAATAACTACTTCAAAACAGACCCTGTTCCAGGCCAATTTTATGCCCCTCCTCAATGAAATAAAGCAAGAACTTAACAGAATCTCACATGGACAGTTATCCTGGGCAGGTAGAGTCAACATCTATAAAATGGTAATACTACCTAAAATCACATATAAAATGCAGATGCTCCCAGTATCACTTCCACAAGCATACCTCAAAAGTCTATACACGATGCTTTTAAGATTCATTTGGAGAGGAAAAAAACCTTGTTTAAATTTTACACAGTTAACTAAAGAGAAGGGTAAGGGAGGGTGGGGAGCACCAGATATTCGTAAGTACTATGAGGCAATTGCATTGGCATGAGTTATAGATTGGGTTAAAAATAACAAAGAAAAACAATTGGTAAAAATGGAAAACAACATTAGTAAAACCACGTTGAATAAGATAATTTGGATCCCACCACATTTAAGAAAATGTAGCACTGAAACACAGGATATTACTAGACACGCACTCAAAGTTTGGGATACACTGCACAAAAGGTTGCACTTGGGGGTTTAACTCACCACTAATTCCACTTAAGAATTCAGAATATTTTGCACCGGGGAAGGAGGATTTGTTTGGAAAGTGGATTCTGGAGGAATCCCAACTAAAAGATGCCCAAATAAAGGACGTAATGCGTCAGGAGAAAATATGCACATTTGAGGAACTTAAAGATAGGGGAAACCTGTTAGTCATCGACCTATGGAGGTACAACCAACTAAGCCACTTCATCAACTCACTCCTGCAGCCAATTAAATCGGCAGACAACCTACTCCCATTGGAGAAAATATGCATGGAAAAAAAAAAAAAAAAGGAAGGGAGGGTTCTCCAAAATTTATAAAGTATTAATGGAGTTGGGGGAACATGGATGCCCCTCCATATATTAGGAAGTGGGAGAAGGAACTGGGTAGCAAGCTTAAAGACTCGGAAGTGTGGCAGATACTGAGGAGGGTTAATGCCACTTCGGTCAACTGCAAAATATTGGAGTTGAAGTACAAGTGCCTGGCGAGAATGACTCCTGACCGAATACACAAATGCCAGAAATAAACTTGGCAATTATGCTGGAGGGGTTGCAAAGAAGTAGGGTCAATGGCACATATCTGGTGGCACTGCCCGAAATACAATAATATTGCTATCCCGGATGACCCTTGGGAATGTTTATTCCACAAGAGCGAAATGCCCACCAAGACATACCTAATAACGCTATTACCACAGCTCTTGTATGCGGCTAAAAGCCTTATACCTAGATATTGGCAAAAGAAAGGAAGATCCACGATGAGAGACTGGTTTAACAAAATCAACGAAATCCAAAGCCTAGAATATCTCAGGTTTAGTGTAGGGACGAAAATGGAGGTCTTTGTGACGAAGTGGAGGGAATGGGTGGTGTTCAAAGATTCACTAAGAGCTGCCGAGGTTTGGGGTACCTAGCCCAAGGAGCTAGTCTGTGTTAAAGGATGATAAACAGGTTAGGGTGTGAAGAGAGGATACAGGGGGAGACAAGAGGAGATCGGATCAGGCTGTCTCTGCTGCTGCTCCAGTCTGTGTGCAGGCACCTGCCTCGAGTATTACCTCTATAAAGGAGGTATGTCTGGTTCCACTCCACTTTCCCAGGGATTTGGGGGCGATCCAGTCCAATGCAGAGGGTTTCCCAACCAGGTTGAGATATACTTTGAGATGCTGCCCCAGGAGATTCCCATGGACAGAAGCAAAAGTTGGTTTTGTGATATCTTTGCTTTCTGAGAGAGCAGTGGCCTGGGCAAATCCTCTATGGAAGACGCAAAAACCTGTTTTGAGTTACCCTGAGTTTGTGGCTTCCTTTAAAAGGGTATTTGACGCTCCGCTTCTGATGCCAACTGCCTCATGTCCAGAGTACGAGAACTGCTGCCAATTACGCCATTGAATTCCATACTCTGGCAGCAGAGGTTGCTTGGAACAATGAGGCCCCCGTGGATGCTTTTTCTCATGGTCTCTCGGATACCATCAAGGATGAGATAGCAGCCCGAGATATACCCACTGAGCTGGACAAGTTGTTCACATTTGCCATCCTCATTTACTCCAGACTTAGAAAGACTCTTAAGGAGGACTTGCAGAAGCCTCCTGTATATTTGTCTCCAAGCTTTGCAATCCCACCCTTGCCTCCCTCACATCCCATGCCTCCTGGTACCGAGTCGGTCGGTGAAGATGAACCCATGCACTTAGGCTTCCCACGTCTCTCTGCGGATGAGAGCCCTTAGAAGAGAGAGATTGTGCCTTTGTGGCCAGGCAGGTCACTTTTTGAAGTCTTGTCCTACATGTCCAGGGAACGCCCTAACCTTGAGGTCCTGTCACGGTTTGGTGGCCACCGTAGGTGGCATTGTTTCATCCCCAGTTATGCATAAGCCCCTGGTTTTGGCTACCCTTTCTTGGGTTGAGTCTTCAGTCGAGATGCAGGCTCTAATCAACTCTGGGACTGCAGGTCTGTTCATTAATGCCGCCTTTGTATCGAAGCATTCGAATCTGCTGCAGCTGCGTGACACTCAACTTGCCATTGAGGCTCTCAACGGGAGAACTCTACAGCCTGCCTATGTGACCCATGAGACTTTTCCGTTGTCCATGGCCGTAGGGGCTCTTCACCATGAGATATTATTGGTTATCCTTGGTTACAGAGGCACAACCCCTCTTTTGATTGGCTCCGTGCTGAGGTTCTCTCCTGGTCGCCACAATGCAGTAAGACATGCTTCCAGAAGGTAGCCAAGGTCCTGTGCACTTCTCTCTCCTCCCTGCTGGAGGAGTACCATGATTTTAGCAATGTCCTTGACAAAGGTCAAGCCGGTAGTTTGCCTCCAAACTGGTCGCGAGATTGTGATGAAACTGGTAGGAGGAGCTTGATCGGCTGACGAGGAAGGAAGTGTGGAGTCTTATACTACAGGTTTAGGATGGGGCGAACGCTGGGAACTGTGGCTGCAGATTCGGTCTCTAGGAGACATAATCACCCCCCCTTTCTGTCCATAAGTATATCAAGGTGTGTTTTTATTGTGCTGAGTGTACATCTATGAGGGATTTTAAGTTGAAATAAATATGTTTTAAAATGTTATCACACCATTGCAAGTTTCTATTGTCTTTCACATGCGTTACGAGGAGATTGCCAATAGCCAGGAGGAAAGAGTGGCTTGTGATCAGGAAGGAGGAGTGACCTGTGTATCAGCATTTAAGCTATAAATAGCCACTACATAAAAGAGGAAGCATATGAGGATCTTCTCAAGCTGATATTACTTATTACAGGCTTTTTTTTTTAAAAGCCCCTAAGATGAGGGTACACCTGGCGGGGGGGGGGGGCGCGTGTGCACATTGCATGAAGATATCACCATCGCGGTTTATATTTGGACACTGCATGAAGATACTATCATCACAATTGATGTTTGTTTTTATAATGGACTTTATATTATTGAGGATTTGAGTGCATGTGCGCTTTAATTATATTTATGTGTGATTCGAATACCTTTATATTATAGGATACATTATAGGATATTTGCATTTAGTTATTAGTTTAAAGTGGTTGTAAACCCTTAGAGACCACTTTAACTTACAGGTAAGCCTAGATTAAGGCTTACCTGTAGGTGCAAGAAATATCTCCTTAACCTACACGGTTATCGAGATATTTTCCTAAAAACAGGCACTGATGTCTACAGCGCATGCGTGCCGTAGACAACGGCGCTGGTGCACTGAGCGTGCCTTTAGTGAAGGTGATCATGCCCTCACTGACGGCTCACGCGCCGGAGTGACGTCATCGAATGGCGCCAGTCACAGCGCCGGAGCAGCAATACCCAGAAGTCACTCCGGGTATCATGGCAGCGACGGAGGAGGTGAACGAGGGTCACTTTGGGGGCTTCGATCTCAGGTAAGTAATTCATAATGAGCTAGTATGCTAGCTCATTATGCCTTTGTCCTGCAGGGTGTTTTTTTTTTAGAGAGGGTTTACTCCCTCTTTAAATAGTTATCCCATTTAGATTTATTTTATTTATTTTTAGCGCTGCACATTTGGTATATTAGTTTGTATTGTCACATTTGGGAAGTGTGGGTAGTGTTAGCAGCTGTTCATTTTTATTTATTTTTATATTTATTTTATATACATTTTTGACTTTATGATAGGAGTGTGGCAGCTCACAAGGTTTTTTCCCCACTTCATTTGAGAGATGCATACTGAGGATTAAGGAGGGCGACGAGTGGAAAACTGCGTTTAATACCAGAACAGGCCATTAAGAGTACCTCGTAATGCCCTTTGGCCTTTGTAACGCCCCGGCAGTTTTCAAGATATTTATTAACAAAGTCCTCCGAGATTTGTTGCAGATGTGTGGTGGTTTATCTCAACAAAATCTTCATATTTTCCAAGTCCCTGGAGAGCTACCACACAGATGTCTGCAGGCCCGGATTTACTCCCTTTGCCGCCCCAAGGCCGGGTCCTTCAATGCCGCCGCCCCCCCCCCCACACACACACACACACACACACACACACACACACAAAACGTCCTTTATCGATGACTTCTACAATAGATCAATTAAAAACATATCTCCACACAAGAGAACACTGAAAATAACTGGCTTTAATTGTACAGACTGAAAATACTTCAGGGTAAGCGCGCAAGGGGTAAGGATTTTTCGCAGGCAAATTTTCAAGGCAATGGCTGGTGTTAGTGCTTCAATCATCCCCGGCACCATGGTTGTTATGGTGTCAGGATGATTGAAACACATTATTTCTATCATTACATTGTAATATAAACTGAAATAGTTCAACTCACCATAATGCAGAATCATTGGGAGCCCTGAGCGTGTCACTTGCCACCATCTCTTGTCACTTGCCACTATGCCTGCCACCAGATGGGGATATCACTTGCCACGCTGCCTGCCACCAGATGGGGATGTCACTTGCTACGCTGCCTGCCACCAGATGGGGATGTCCCTTGCCACTCTGCCTGCCACCAGATGGGGATGTCACTTGCCACCATGCCTGCCACCAGATAGGGATGTCACTTGCCACCATGCCTGCCACAAGATGGGGATGTCACTTGCCACCAGATGGGGGATGTCACTTGCCATGCTGCCTGCCACCAGAAGGAGGAGGGCGGAACAGCGGTGCGGGCAATGAGAGATGTCATCTTTCTCCCCTGCCGCCGCACCGCTGACATTACTTGCTACTCTAAATTTTTTCAAAAATGGCGCCGGGCGGCGCAATCACGCTACTGCGCATGCGCCGCCCGGCCGAGCGCTTACGAGCTTTCCCGAGCACGGCCGGCTTCCGAACGGCATATGCGCAGTTTTGTGGTCGGCTCGCGGCCATCTTTTCTATGGGCACTGGTGCCCATAATAGACTGTAAATCGGCAGCACGAAAGGGGGGGGCGGCCGCGAAGTCACTGCAGGAGCAGCGCCACCCCTAAACCACTGCCGCCCTGAGGCCTGGCCTCGGTGGCCTTGTGGCTAATCCGGCCCTGGATGTCTGTAGTGTGCTTCAGAAACTAAGAGAACAATCTCTATTGTAAATCGGAGAAGTGCAAATTCCATAGTGAAAAGGTTAAATTCCTGGGTCATGTCATTTCCACTGTTTTTCGATGGACCCAGAGAAACTTTCAGCAGTCCTACAGTGGCCCCGACCTGTGGGTTTACATTCTTTGCAGCATTTTCTTGGCTTTGCCAACTATTATCGGAAGTTTATTTGTAACTGCTAGTCTTTGGTCAAGCCCCTCTGTAACCCACAGTGTTGGTCTACGGAGTCCATTAAGGCCTTTGAGAGTCTCATGCTGCCTTTGTTTTGGCTCCTGTGTTGGCAAATCCTGATCCTGCGTTACCTTTTATCCTGGAGGTTGATGCTTCTGAGACTTGAGTTAGCGTCCTTCTGTCTCAACATCCTACATCAGAGCGCTATGCATCCTTGTGGCTACTTTTCCAAGAAATTGTCACCTGCGGAGTGCAATTACGAAGAAGGGGGCGATGGGTTCTTTTCTTGTCAAGTTTCAATTACATCGTCTCATTCTTACCCGGTACTAAGAATGTAAGGGCTGACGCTTTATCACGACTATACCCAGAGAGTCTCCGTACTGCAGACTTACCATTCTCCCAAGGCTGCTGGCCACCCTGGGAAGAATCAACTCTTTTGGGCCGATTACCAACAATTCTGGTGGCCTAGTCTACGTGCTGATGTAACCGCCTTTGTAGCTACCTGTTTCGTGTGTGCTCAGAGTAAGACTCCACGACACCTTCTAGTGGGTCTCCTACAACCCATACCCAATGGAGAGAGAGGCCATATGGATTTCATTGTGGAGTTACCCAACTCCCAGGGCAACACAGTTATCCCTATGGTGGTTGACCGGTTCTCGAAAATGTCTCATTGTATTCCACTTAAGTTGCCACTTCTAAAGAACTGGCTTCCATTTTTGCTCGGGAGATCTTTCACTTACATGGGCTACCCAAGGGGATTCTAAACCCAACACAATCTGCGCTATCCCCACTCCACTACAGCGATATTATACTCAATAGATGTGAAAAAGCAACCGTAGACAAGTGCTGCAACCAAAATGAACTTGAATATCTAGTTCTGTGCCATATATAATAGATTCAGGTGCGCTACTAGTGTCCCAATTGGTTAAAGCTGACATTCAACTCAAAAACTTCTTAATATTAATGTATTACTTTAGTAACAATCACAATAAAATAAATAGAAGTGAAGTCCCAAAAAAGTGTATCAAAAATTATCAAAACAATGTATCAAAAACAAATATGTTTCAAAATAATAAGTGTTTCAATAGATAGTCCTTTAGACTAATGGGATTGCTGATCCTTTAGTGTCTGAGCGTGCTGACAAGGCGGTATAAGGACATGCTGACAAAGCGGTAACATAAGGGGGGCCGCTTACCAGATAAGTTGTGGGCTTAGCACCATATAGCAATATGGTGCGACCAAATCCCCATATTTTTGTAAATGTCTTTTTGAGAATGTTTAGGTGTTTTTAAACTAGCCTTGCTGGAGGTGAATGTTTTTTTGGCATGTGTGTGCTGTAATATTTTTCTTCTATTGTATGGTCTTATGGCTGCACCAGCTTTAATGAGAAGGTGTGCCCCCCAAATATCTTGTTTGTGTTTTGTATGGATTCTGACCATATCCTTTTGGGATAGGAGCACCCTATTCCCTCATTAAGTACCTCTCATTAGTGTCCACTTGTGTCATAGGTGGAGATCTCAAAATTCTCCCATTTAGAAGAGTGTAGCTCTCATGGTTCAGAGAAGCAGGATCTCACAAATCTATGGATAGTGTAGGACCCACTAATCATGGGGTACTTTGTCGCAGTAAGTGGGCTTAGCACCATATAGCAATATGGTGTGACCAAATACCCATATTTTGGAAATGTCTTTTTGAGAATGTTTAGGCGTTTTTAAACTAGCCTTGCTGGAGGTGAATTTTTTTTGCATGTGTGCGCTGTAATATTTTTCTTCTACCAGATAAGTTGGACCCCTATTACGGGGGTCTTTAGAGCCTCAGAGGTGCCAGGTCTTATAGGCAGCAACAGCTGCTTTCCCTTATGGCTTCGGATCCGCCTTTTACTTCTTATCGAGCACCGGGATGATCTCAACTTGACCGATGCCGCTAGGTGATCTCAGGTGTCTTCAAGGTTTCACTGATGTTGGGGCTTGAGGACTCGAACAGCTGATTTCATCTGCAGTTAGGAATGTGCCCTGGGTTCCTCCCAAACACTGGGATACCCTATCGTGAGCTGTGCTGTGTGATCCCTCGTTTGTATATTGGGGATAAAACAGAAAAATCCTCCATGGTAAAGTACATAAAAGTTTTTCTTTATTTAAAAATCATGGATGGCTGACATCAAAATTAGAGCAGAAAATTTCAAAACGGACAGCTTGGCTGCGGCAAGGCTTGCCCAGCTGATGTGTGGTGACGTCAGGTCCCGTAGCCATAAATCTGCTCATTTTAAGAGGAAAAAAGCATCCGGTCATGTGAGTGGCGATCAGCACCATGAAATCAGGTACACAGTGGCATCGCATGGCTTTTTTTTTTGCCACATCGGTGTCTATTTTCGGAGGTAAAAGTTTCACCTTTGAGGTTCAATACTTCCCCGATTCATTACTCACATCATAGTGGCTTTGATACCTCTTGTCTCTTATTTTTCTTTCCATATTACAAATCTCTTTTATTTCTATCTACTTATTTGTAACAACTAGCTATCCTACCTGAGGTTTAATCAAAAGGTCGTAACTAAAACCCCGCTTAAACCCCGCTTAGTCAAAACCCCCTACCCTTCCCCATCCGCCCTCCCCCCGATCTACTCCTTCTCAAAGTCCTATATTCCTTCCTCCATGCACCTTCATATTAACTGAATCCCCCCTACCTAATGGACACCACTCCTGTTGCCTGTTCCCCATCTAACCTTCTCATAGGTTCACCTTAGCAAGATCTATTGAATTCTCAATACCTCTACCGCCCTTAGTGAGCTTTTAAATTTTTGCCACTTTTCCCATTTTTCCTCGAACTCATCCAATTCCGCTTCCTCCGCATATCTCAAATAATCTAAATTCTGGGTTTCATTTATTTTGTCGTACCATTCTTGTATTGTTGGACCGTTTTTCTCCTGCCAGTGACTTACAAACTTTTAGCTGCATTCAACATTTGTGGAACTAGTGTTCTCAGATATAATTCGGTTGGCATTCTAAAACCATGAAACAGACATGCCCATGGATCGTCCGGCTGGGTTATCTCACCAATGATTTTCCTAACATCATACCAAAATTCCCTTATTTTTGTACAGTGCCACCAAATGTGTGACATTGTACCCAATTCCATACAACCCCTCCAGCAAAATTGTGAAGTTTCGTTCTGGAACTTAGAAGCTCTATCTGGGGTAATATACCATCTTGATAAGCATTTGTAATTTAGCTCAGACATTTTATAATTTACCGAAGTATTGTGAACTCGTTTCAATAAAGTTGTAACCTCATCTTCTTTAAGCTTTGTTTTTAATTCTGACTCCCATTTTTTAATGTATGCTGGGGTGTCTGTTCCCTTCAGATCCACCAGTATCCTATAGGTTTTTGAGATCCCCTTCTTCCCATCCTGGCCCACACAAAGTTTCTCAAACGGTTTGAGGTTGTTCATCATTCTAATTGGTTGGGGGAGTGATTCAACGAAATTTTTTAACTGACTATATCGCCACCTGTTGAGGATCATAAGGTCACTTATTTTTCAGGTCCTGAAATGAGCACAGTTTACCTTTCTGCATAACATCCTTTAACTGAACTCCTCCTTGCAGTATCCATCTCCCACACAGATTCTACATTCCTGGTGCGAAAAACTCAGTGTCCCTCAGAGGAATCAAAGGTGAGTTATACTCTCATTTCTCCCTCTTATGCAAATTATCCCATATTTTCAAAGTGTGTCTGGTGATACTGTGTGCCTCAAAACAAAGATTCCTAAAATGTGAAGGTATCCAAATTACTTTACTTAACTCTATTTTACTAATTGTGTTTTCCATTTTTACCCACCTCTTCTCTTTATTCTCTTTTACCCAATCTATAATTCTTGATAAAGTGATTGCTTCGTGATATAATCTAATGTCTGGTGCTCCCCACCCCCCTTTCTCTTTATCCCTTGCCAAAGTGTCATATCTTATACGTGACTTTTTCCCCCTACAAATAAATTTAATAAGTGAGTGTAATTTTTTAAGATATGCTTGTGGAAGCGGAATTGGTAACATCTGCATTTTAAATAGGATCTTTGGCAGGATTGCCATTTTAGTAATATTAATTCTACCCCCCCATGACAGCTGTCCTCTTGTGATTCTATTCAACTCCCTCTTAACCTCATTAAGGAGAGGCACGAAGTTAGCTTGAAACAGTGACTCTCTGTTCCCTGTTATTTTTACCCCAAGATAGTTTATCTTTTTTTTTCCCCATATAAATGGGAATTCTTTGTGGACCATATAATCTTTTTTATCAGTCTTAATTTCTAATATTTCAGATTTAGTTGGATTAATCTTGAAATTAGATATTTCCCCGTAATCTTTCAAAGTTTTGAGCAGGTTAGGAAGAGTTATTCTAGGTCTAGTAATATACAACAAAATATCATCTGCAAAAGCAGCCAGTTTATGTTCTTCCTCACCGTCTGAAACCCCCCGAGATATCCGGGTTTTGCCTTATCTGTTCAAGCAAGGGCTCAAGCGTCAGCACGAACAAAAGGGGGGACAATGGACAACCTTGTCTTGTTCCGTTGGTCATTTTAAATGGCTCAGATAACGTTCCATTAACCTTGACCCTTGCTGAAGGACATGTATACAGTGCCTTTATCCTTCTGATCATAATTGGCTCAAATCCTATTTCCTTCAGTACACTAAACATAAAGCCCCAGTCTACCCTGTCAAAAGCTTTCTCAGTGTCTATTGACAGGAGTAGCCCTGGGGCTCCACTGTCCCTCATTTTTTGAATTACCATAAGGGTTCTGATCCCATTGTCCCGTCCCTCCCTTCCCGGAGTAAATCCCGCCTGATCTGGGTGTATCATATTATTTAGGATGTTCTTCACTCTCCCTGCCAGTATTTTCGCGAACAGTTTTGTGTCTGCATTTAGGAGCGCTATTGGTCTGTAGCTAGAACAGAGTGTACTGTCCTTGCCCTCCTTCAAAATGATGGCAATAATCGCTTCTGACGCTTCTTTTCCCATCTCCCACTTCGTGCCAATCCCATTCATATATGTACAGAGTTTAGGGATTAGGAGGTCTTGGAATATTTTGTAATATAATACGGAGAAACCATCCGGCCCTGGGCTTTTCCCTACTGACGTCTCCCTCAATGTTTTTTTAATTTCCTCTTCTGTGATGGGACCCTCAAGTTATATTTATCTTCTTCTATTTTCTTTAGACCGAGTTCCTGAAAAAAAACTTTGGTTCTCTCCTTTTTTTTTTTTTAACTGCCTCCCTTTTTGGGGTAGTATTATTGATCGAATACAGTCCCTCAAAATATTTTTAGAAGATTTTGGCGATTTCTCTGGTTCTATGCTTTACCTCCCCATCTATAGTCTTGATTTTCTCAATATAGTTATGGGACTTCCTTTTTTTTAGGATCTTTGCTAGGAACTTCCCCGGCTTATTACCTCCCACATATCTCTCTTTAATAAATTGTACGTTTCTCGCGTATCTTGTTCAATTAAGGTTCTCATGGCCTCTCTTTTGTTGTGAAGTCTAAGGAGCACCTCCTTCCCCCCATCTTTTGTATGCGTCTGTTCAAGTTCCGCTATTTCATTCATGATTACAAGTTTATCTTCCCTTCTTTCTCTTTTTTTCCGCACCTGCCCTAATCAGGATCCCCCTAATATAGGCTTTGTGTGCCTCCCATATTATTGACTCTGAGACTTCAGCTGTTTCATTGGTTTTAAAATAGAACTCTAGCTCCCTCGACACCAGGTCCCTTATCTCTTTGTCATTTTTTAATTCTTCATTTAACTTCCAGCTAAAGCTCTTGTTGTGGGACTGTCTCATATTCACTGTTAAGCTTATGGGCGCATGATCAGAGAAAGTCACTACCCCAATATCTGAGCTGACGATCTCATCCAACCAGCAGTGTTCGATCAGAAAAAAATCCAGTCTGGAATATGTCCCATGTACAGGGGAGTAGAACGTATAGTCCCTAATGTCAACATGCTGCGTCCTCCATACATCCACCATTTGGCACTGGTACAATTTCTTTCTCACTCTATTGCTCCATGCCATACTCCCCCCTCCCCCCCGCACATGGGACGATTTGTCCTTCCCTGGCTCTAAACACAAATTGAAGTCACCAGCCATTATAGCTAGGCCTTCCTTAAATTCGGTAAATTCAGCCAACCTCTTGATCATAAAGCTATGTGGGTTTTTGTTTGGGCCATAAATGTTAGCCAGTGAACATTCAGTACCATTGAGTTTCCCTTTTAAAAACAGAAACCGTCCCTCCGGGTCAGTCCTTCTCTCGTGAAGATCGAACCTTACTCCGTTAGCAAACCCAATGGCTACTCCTTTTGCGCGCAGTGTGGGTGAGTCACCGTACAACCAGACTGGGAAGTCCTTGGAGAAAATTTTTTGGTTCCTCTCCAGGAGAAAATGAGTCTCCTGAAGAAATACCACATCAGCTCCCCGGAATTTCAGTTCCTGCAAAATATTAGCACATTTTGTACGTGCGTTCAAACCTCGTACATTATATGAAATTATTTTAATATTGCTCATTTATTCTACAGAAGTTCTTTCCTAAGCCCTGCAACAGAGTGGTGTCCATGGGTCTCATTAATCAAGATTATTTGTTGTACTTTTTTTACCGGACTTCAACTCCTGCCTATTCCCACAACCCATACCCTCCCCCTCCCTCAAACCCCTCCCATTACCCATCCCACTCCCCCTCCCCTCCCCTTCCCCCATGGGGGTATTAGGCCATCTCATGACCTGAAAAAAACGTGGCTCCTCCAACTCCACCCGCCCCTTCGGTTCTCCCCCTTGAGGTTGAGATCGGACTGAGCCGCCCCTTTCCCAATGCTCCCCCTGATATTGAGGGGTGCCCAAGCCTGGTTGATCCCCCCCCTCCTGCCCCCCGCCCCCTCCACATCCCCGCCCCTCCACACCCCCCCAAATCCCACCTCAACCATATTTGGCTATATCGTATAACTATTCCATTATAATTTTTTCATTTTAAAAATTGGCCTCCAAGCTTGCTGCACCCCAGAAGCTTCTGCATCCCCAGTCTTAACCCACCAACCCGGAATTTCCACCAGAGGCACCTCTAATCGGTCACAGAATTTAGCCGTTTCTTCTGGGAATCTTAAGGTGGCCGATCTGCCATCTTTACGTCCAGTAAGACAGGCTGGGAAACCCCATGAATAATGGACATCATGAACTTTTAACTGTTCAAGGAGTGGTTTCAGTATCCTTCTCCTGGCTAGTGTCTCTGCTGCCAAATCTGGAAATATTTGCAGATTTGTCTCGTCATACTTCACTGGATAATTCTTTTTCAGATTCTCCTTGATTTTCTCTTTGTCACTGTACTTATGAAATCTTGCGATGACATCTCTAGGGACCTCACCCCTTATTTCTGACGGTTTTCGGATCCTATGTATTCTCTCAAACTATCTTTTTTGCATTCTCCGAAGTATACACCATTCTTCCAAATATTTCGTCCTTTACTCCCTGTAGGTCTTCATTTCCCCCTTGTGGTTCTGGCAGACCCCTGATCCGTAAGTTTTTCCTTCTACTCCGATTTTCCTGGTCTTCCGCTCTGTAACGTAGATTCCTCTGCTCTCTTTGTAGCTCTTCCAACTGGGATTTAAGTCCTTTTATCTCTTCTTCTTGTTTATCCATCTTTGTTTCTGCTTCTTCCACTCTTTGCAGCATATGGTTCATCTCTTCTCGGAGAGAGCCTATTTCCCCCTTTATAGTTACTTCCAATTTGGCAAACATTTCTGCCATTTCGCTTTTAGTAGGAAGTCATTTTTTTTGTTGGGGTTCCATTGTTGCCTCTTCAGCTGCTTCGCTGCTTCCTACGTGGATATCGGCCTCGACTGTCTGTCTTCTTGTACCTATCCTTGGGGTGCACTCAGGTGTTTTAATTTTGGTCTCTTTTTGTTTGCCTGGGCTATTCTTGCCAGTGTCCTGCACCATATACTTTCTAATGGTTCCCGGGCTTGCACTTGTCCTGGGTGGGTTAGCAGTGTTGGCAGTTGCTCCTTTCGTGGTTTTACCTTTCATTTCTATCTTGATTACTGCTCTTGAATCAGGCTTTTAACCCCGGCCACCTACTGTTTTCCAAGAGCCACTTCTGAGTTCCCGGCAGCACCTACTACGTTTGACAGGCCAGACCCAGGCTTAAAATATCTGCCAAAGGAGGGTTCCTGAGTCTTAGGCAAACATCTCTGCCAGGCCCTGTTCTGAAAACTATTAAACAGTCCAGCCCTAGGGGTCCCTTTTACTGGAAGCCCTTATTCAGTTCTGGTCGCTACGTATCAGTTCAGCCTACTCCCAGCTGCTTTGGTCACCATGATAGTCTGTTGCTTAGCGACCAGACAACTTACTGCCTTTCCTCTATTAAACAGGACTGCTTTATCCAAGGAGTTCAACGCCCTGGAAAATAATTTTTTATAGCCGCCCCCTTTTTCACTATAGCACTACCTCAAGTTGAGGTGGTTGATATGGTCTGTCCCCTCACCAGGGTATCTTCTCCCAAACGAATAGTCCCCTAGTCTCACAGGAGCAATGTCCTCTTCCCCTGGCCCATATATTGGCAGTGAGCGATGAGTTTAAATGTGTTAGTTACTACAGGCAGCTTTTTTACTAGAGTAAATATTGCACGGCCGAATCCACAGTTAAGCTCTATGCATGAATGTGTGTCGCAGGTGTTCTTTGATGTAAGGATAGATTTTTCCTTTTAACAGCTAGATTTTTAACAGTCGCTATTTCTACTTTTATACTGGTAGAAATAGTCCCTTTCCCTCCTGGTCAGTGATTTTTTTTTTTTTTTTTTATGTTTTTCTTATATGTGGTCGTAAGGTGTAGGCTTAAGTGTATCTATTACACAGGCGTCCCTCTTAATTGTAGTTGAAATAAAGTTAGTCAGCTGAATCCACAGTACTCCTTAATAGACTGCTTTTAAATAGGCCGTTTAATTTACTGGTACAAGATAGACAGGTGTCACAAAAAAGAAAAAAAGTATCAAGCTTCCTGGGGGCAGACCCTCTTAAGCGCAGCCTTTAAACAATATATAGACAATATTCAGCTGCTTAATCCTCTTCAGGCCTTATGCCATCTATGAAATAAGACAAAATAGCCAAACAAAAACAAAGTATAGACTTGTATTACTTGCCCATCTTCCTTTTCTCCGTTCCGTTCTGGTGACTTTTAATTTCCTTTATTGCCATCAATTTTCTCCCTGGCTGGGTTAAAACTGGGGTTAACAACACTTACCCCTTCCTGTGATTCCAGGCTCTCTCCTCTAGTTTTTTTTTTTTTTTTTTTCAGGCTACCTTGTTCCGTTTTTTCAGAATCCGTTCATATTTTACTGTGTCCTGAAACCCCCCACGCTGGAAGCAGCGGCTATCTCAGGCGGGTATGTCACATTCAATGCCGCTTCGGCTCCTCCATTGAGCCGCGTGGCGTCCCCGCGGCAACGGCGTTCCCGTAGTGGAGAGAGAGAGAGCGAAGAGGCAGTGCAGGCTGGAGCGAGACTACAGAGACACTATGAGTCTCTAAGACGGCCGAGAGGTCAGCTCCGCCAGAGGGGGACACGGAGGGGCGAGGGGGGGGAGACGGGGGGGGGGACAAGCAGCAGACCGGACAAGGGAAGGGACACCCCGGCCCTAGCTACACATGAGCCAGCGTCTCGGGGAGGGGATCCCAGAGCCTCCCGGGCTTAGCATCGCGTCAGGTGAGCTGCCCACATCCGGCTCCTCCCTCCGCATCGCATGGCTTAACCACATTAAGCATTGTGCAGGATACATTAGTGTCCCCAATAAATTGGGATTTGGCTTAGTTTCCGGGAGCGGGTGGAGATACCTTATGATTACTTCACTTTGTTTTTGTGGATTGCTTTGTGTCAGATGTAACCAAGGATATGGGGCTTATGGCTAAATTGATACTAAAGTCTTTTTTCGTTAAAAATAACAAAAACGTCTATACTTACCTGCCCTGTGCAGTGGTTTTGCACAAAACAGCCCAGATCCTCTTGTTGGCTCCCTCTTCAGTGCTCCTGGCCCCTACCTCCTGTTCAGTGCCCTCACAGTAAGCAGTTTACTAAGGGTGCAGCTCTATGTATCCATTCAGACATTTAGCCGTTGCCTAGCCCCGTCCCCTTTCTCTCCTCATTGGCTCACTGACAGCAGCGGGAGCCAAATGGCGCCACACTGCGGTCTCAGCCAATGAGGGGTGATCCCGGACAGCAGTTACTCTCATGCAACATCGCTGAATCTAGATGGACCTCAGGTATTAGGGGGGCTGCTAAACTTTTTATCTTAATGCATAGAATGCCCAATCGGGGGGGCGTGGCCTGGCAAGCCATGGAGTAGGACGTGGGTAGAGCGAGCTCCCGGTCTCAACACTCCTGCTAGGCATCCTGTCCAGGAATCCGATGCACAGAAGTTCCAGATCTGGTCTACAGTATACCGGGCTACAAAAGGACATGTCTCCGCCAAAAAAAACGACAGGGACAGCGGATAAGCTGGCACAATACCGCCGGCATGAGAAGGACGCGCAGCCTCAAGATGGCGCCGACACGTGTACAGAGTCGGATCCCCAGGAGACTGGAACAGCAAAGGTACTGGACGCTATAGCGGCTCTGCAAGGCACTCTGACCGCTAAAATTGATGAAGTAAAAACGGACATCTCCCTGCTGAGACAGGACCTCTCTAAGGTGAGAGATAGAGTCACAGAGGCAGAAAACCGAATAGGGGAGGTGGAGGACACCCTCCACCCCCTAAGACATGCTTCGGAAGAAATGCAGAGGCAGATTCAACAGCTGCACTCCCATCAGGATGAGATGGAAAACCGCCTGAGGAGGTGTAACCTCAGATTTATAGGTATTCCAGAGAAGGAAGAGGGTGCAGATCCAGCAACATTCCTGGAAAATCTTATCCAGACCTACGGTAGAGAGACATTCTCAGTGATGTTTGCGGTGGAGAGGGTGCACCGCATCCCAGGGAGACCCCCCCCGCCTCGAGCACCCCCACGTACCTTCATCGCAAAATTTCTAAATTTTCCTGACCGTGACAAAGTGCTGCGCCTCACCAGAGAGAAAGGCAACATACAGCGGGGGAACGGGCACATAGCAGTGTTTCCAGATTTCTCCAACGAGGTACAGAAGAAGAGAGCTCACTTCCAGGAGGTAAAGCGTCGACTGAGAGCACAGCATCTAAAATATGCCATGTTATTCCCCGCCAAGCTGCGGGTGGAGGAAGATGGCCGTGCTCATTTCTTTGAGGATCCGGCGGCAGTTGCAGCATGGCTGGATCAAAGAGGTCGTCCAGCGTAGCAACCCTGTGGGAAAAACCTAATGCAGTGAGTACTCTCTATGTCTTGCAGTAACACAAACTTACCTGTTTTACTTAGGGATGCCAGAGACCCAGCCTGACCCAAGATGCTGTGACTTAAATCATATAATCTGCCACCGGATGGGGGTCAGTGAGAGGTAGCCTAGTTACTTCCCTTGGTTCTGTTGCATAGTTGGAATTTTGGCTCCCCTCGCCCCTCACTGCTGGAATGCAGATAAGATACGTGACTATTGTCGTGAATACCACTAAGGGTTAAGCACAGTACTTTATGAGTGGTCCTTAAACTGCATCCTGTCTGGTAACTATAACAGTTTTATAATCATCGACATAGAGTGGCTCACACAAGAAAACACAGTTTTGAGTCTTGAACATATCCTGTCACAAACTTCAATATGACCTTAAAGGGAGCTCCCAATCAGGGAGATCAGTGATGGTATCGTTCCTATTCTTCACGTTTTGCTCCACGATTGACAGTGAAAATTCCGCCCCCAATGAAATGCTTACTCACCATGTTATACAGCTAGCATTCACACTAAGTTTTGTACCTCCAGCTAGCCAGACAAGCTGGATGTTTATTCTCATGTTGATTGTTCGGGATTACATGCTCACACCATGTTGGGGAGGTGTGCAGCTGGGAGGGATGGGATGGGTTAACCACTGGTTGCAAAGTTTCGGGAAAAATGGCATTGTCGTAGCACATAAAAGTACAGATATGCATATTGTAATCAAAGATAAATGGGTTACACTGCACAGAAGCAAGATCAGGAATTGTGTCAGTAATTACGATAGCTTGGTCTTTCTCTGCTGGTCCGACAAAGGCGAAATACACACTGGACAAAAATGACAAACATTAAATTCCTAACATGGAACGCGAGGGGCCTAAGGGACAAGATTAAGCGTACCGCAGCACTCGCGTTCCTAAAATCACAGAAAGCTGACATTATAGCTTTACAGGAGACGCATGTAACCGGTCACCTGCAGGCGGCTTTAAAAAAACCATGGGTGGGATGGATTTATCATAGTACGCACACAAACCAGTCCAGGGGAGTATCCCTTATTATAGCTAAAAATGTCCCATTTGAGTTAATAGAGCTGGAGTCGGACCAGCGGGGAAGATTTCTATTTCTAAACGCCCTGATAGGGGGAAATCCGGTCCTGGTCATGGCAAGCTATGTTCCCCCCCCATTCACTACAGAGGTGATCATGAAGGGATTGGCATATCTAGCCAAGTACCCAACGACGCCGGCTGTCTGGATGGGGGACTTCAACATGACCATGAACCCGGCTCTTGATAAACCAGACCAAGGTGGAGCCCCCAGTGGCTCAACACAACACACCAGACTGAGTCGCTTGTTGACGGAGTTTGCCCTAACGGATGTATGGAGGCGGCAAAATCCGTCCACGAGAGCATACACATGTCACTCTACTAGCCACCATACAATGTCGAGGATAGACTATTGGTGACAAATACTCTACTCCCTAGAGTTACTGGATCGGGCATCGCACCCAGAGCCCTATCGGATCACTCGCCATGCTGGATAACAGTTTCCTTGTTAAAGGCAGCTCCTACTCCTATATGGCGACTTAATCCATTCTGGCTCACGGTTATACCGGACCTTGAAGCCTTAACAAGAGAACTGCAGTACATACTGCACACCACGTGCAAAGTAGATACACCAGGTATGGAATGGGACGCATTTAAAGTTCAGGCACGCAGGGTGCTAACATCCAACATAAACAGATTTAAACTATCGTCCAAAACCTTACTACAGATGACGACTGACACACTTACAGAACTAGAAAATGCATATGCATCAGACCCCAATCCTGATAATCTCCAAAAAGTAAACCTACAAGCCAGGGTGGTAAACCAGATACACATAGAGAAAGCCAGACAGCAAGTATTCTTCTGCAAACAACGAGTGTTTGAGCATGGCGAACAGGCAGGGAAAATGCTAGCGTATCTAGCACACTTGAATGACAAACCACCGGTGGTGGTCTCCCTGACTACACCTCAGGAAGACATAGTCACTGACCCCCCCACAGGTAGCGGCCAAATTCCAGGCATTTTATAGTGAACTCTATAAATCGCAGAGCACATACTCCCAACAAGAAATAAAAGACTTTTTACATACAATACAGTTCCCCAAACTTAACTTAGAACACATTGAGATGCTCGAAGCCCCTATAACACAAGATGACATCGCAGAAGCTATATCCCAAATGTCTAAATCAAAGGCACCAGGACTAGATGGCCTGCCCCTAGAATTCTACGACACATTCTCTGAGGTAATTATCCCAAAACTTAAACAGCTATATCAAAATATCTTTGACAAAGACACACTCCCCTCCTCTATGCAAGAAGCATAAATAATAGTGCTACCCAAAGCAGGAAAAGACCCCCGTTACCCAGAATCGTACCGACCCATATCCCTACTGCAAGTGGATATTAAAATATTAGCCAAAATACTTGCATCGCGCCTTAACAAGGCTATTTTATCGTTAATACACCCTGACCAAACCGGCTTTATGCCAGGGAAAAATACGGCCATGAATGTTAGGAGGCTATTCATGAATATCCAAGCAAAACATGATAATTACGGAACCAGAGTGGTGGTAGCCTTAGATACTGCCAAAGCCTTTGACTCAGTAGAGTGGAGCTTTTTATGGGAATGTCTGAGGGAATTCGGCTTTGGACAGAACTTTATTAAATGGGTACAGATTTTGTACCAAACACCGAAAGCGAGAGTATTCGTAAACGGCTGTCTATCGGAACAATTCCCCCTAAAAAGGGGTACCCGGCAGGGGTGCCCCCTCTCCCCTCTGCTGTATGCCCTGGCGGCTGAGCCATTGGCAATCGCTATTCGAGCGGAAACTGAAATAGTAGGCCTGCGCGTTGACAATTACACTGAAAAAATAGGATTATACGCGGACAACACTATTTTATACTTAGCAGATCAAGGTCCATCGTTGCAGACAGCGTTAAGGATTATAGAACAAATGGGAAGTTTCTCAGGACTGCGCATAAATTGGGATAAATCCCAAAATCTCCCTATAGACCATTTCCCTCCGCCGGTCACATACCCAGAATTACCCTTAGCCAGAGTAAACACCATCAAATATTTGGGGGTAATAGTTACTCGGGAATTGGGAGACTACATTACCAATAACATAGAGCCACTGTTTCAACTGATAAAAACCAAAAACGCAGGCCTGGTCCAGACTGCCCCTAGGGGTAACAGGCCGAATAAACATTATCAAAATGATCCTACTCCCTAAAATTCTATACATGGTCTGGCATGCACCATTATACATTCCCCCCAAGTTCTTTAAAAAGATGGAGGCCATTCTTAATTCGTTTGTATGGGGACACGGCAGGCATAAATTAGCCTGGCACATCCTTAAAAACCCCACCTCCATGGGGGGGATGGCGCTACCAGACTTACAGGAATATTACATAGCCGCGCAACTATCACACATGTATTACTTTAACAAGGAAGAAATGCAGCGTTACCAAATGTTAATTTGCAATGACCCAAGAAGTCCTCTGCCATCCCCGCTGCAAACTATTTTTCGAGGGGGGCTAACGAGCAAAAGACCCACCCGATACAATGAGGGCATGCTAACGCACCACCGGAAAATATGGGGAATAACCTTAAAGAGGCTTAAAGTAGGGCACATTCATTCCCACACCCCCTTTGGCTCAACAATCACATGCCAGAACTTAAAAATCTCCCAGACCCACATATATGGGCAAGGTATGGAATAATCTATCTTCACCAGGTCATGACTGACTCACGGCTCAAGACCTTTCAATCCCTTAAAGACGAATACTCAATACCGCACCACTTGTTATTCAAATACTTGCAACTTCGCCATGCTCTGCGCTTTCAACTTAGGGACACAGCTAATACTATTGCTCACCCTCAGGTCCTAGAGATAATCATGGGTACTGAACCTCGAAAACTCATTTCAAATTTGAACTACTCTATCAGACTCCCCAGAATAGCAGCAGTAATCCAAAAGGCCAAAACAGGTTGGGAAAAGGATGTGGGGGACATCAGTGACTCGGACTGGGACCAAATTTTAGAGAACGTTAAACAGTCATCGCCAAAACTATCAGATAGATTGACTCAACTCTACATTGTCCACCAAGCATACTTGCCCCCAAAAGGATAGCTAAATTCCAATCTTCACAGAGTTCGGCATGCCCTATCTGTACATATGGACCGGGAACCTTCTACCATTTGATATGGGAATGCCCATGTCTACAGGATTATTGGGAACAAGTGATAAAATTCCTACATGATAAAATGGGTTCCCCAGTTGTATCGGACCCAAAACTGTGTGTACTGGGGCTGTTACCTGATACAGATATAGATAAGTTTCATGCTACCTTTATATATGAAACCCTATTTACAGCTAGGAAAGCCATAGCCAAAACCTGGATGCAGTCTCTCCCTCCTACACTGTCGTCCTGGAAAAGAGATGTAAACAATATACTACCATATAAAAAGCTGATATACATACATAGAGGATGCAAACAAAAATATTCAAAGGTATGGGACAGATGGCTGGAGGACGGAGAGACCTGTACTTAAAGGCTCAACGCTACACAGTTATATAAAACAGTGCATATACCTGGTGGTGGGAGAGGGAGAGGTATGGGCAGCGAAATAAAAGAAATATAAATAATGTACGGTTTAAGAATGTGGTGCCAAGCTTATCAATGGTTCTTTCTCAAACTGTATAACTATAAAGAAAACAGACTGTAATAATTTCACTGTGCAAGGAGTATACCAACGTTTTAAATATATGTACACGGCTAATGCATGTTATGTATCTGTCTATTAATGCTTAATAAAGTCGGATTTCCCAATTAAAAAAAAAGAATGCCCAATCGGAGGGGGCAACCCGTCTAGGAGGGAGAAGCGCGAGCCTGCAAGGTCACACAACCACTGCAGTATGAGTGTAGTGGTGAGCTGGCTGGCAATTTGATTTTAAAGTGCATTGTATTGTTTTTCCTGTTAGTGTTATTAAAATCTTTTTTTTAAATGGAGAGCACTGTTGCCCTTTCATCCCATTTAATATATGATATAATTCAAGTTGAAGTGGAAGGGGAAGGAATAAACATCCAGAGTTGAGTCCAGAGGGAGTGGAGGTCTGCTGTCTTGGGGGACTAACATCAATTGGAGAACACAGAACGTGTTATTGTGTTGGAGGTGAGCAGGTATTTCACCTGGTGGTGGATGGGCACCTGTCAAGAGAAGTGGAGAGATTTATACACAGAGCATGGTTATATAATTTGTGTTAGCAGGTGAGGTGGAAGCACCTTATAGTGTTATAGCTGGCAACACAGTACAACATGTTTATTATATTGTGATTTTTCACAGCGCAGACTGAATAAGGACACATTAAACAAACATGTCTTTTATTCTTAATGGATTTCTGTTTGAAACTTCGTGCTGCACTTCATTTATTCCTAGGAAATTACTAAAAAAAAAAAAAAAACCTGAGGTGCAACGGTTGGAGGTGGGATTATACAGAGGCTTACATTTTGTTTGCTTGTATTAAACTCCTTGGAGGCAACAGCATAAACCACATCTAACACTTTCTACAAATCTGCATCCTTCATTGGATAAAGAAATAGAGTTTATGATACACCATGTCCTAAAATTATAGTGGTCATTTACATTTTGCTATCAAGGCTAACAGTAATGTAACATGTAATGAACTCTTATTTAAACCTAAAATTCCTACCGTCAAACCAACAGTTAAGCTTATCACAAGATTTTCATCTCACTATGTTAAACTTAGAAACGTTATGGCCACCCACTGGCACCTGCTTTGGGAGGATCCAGTTTTAAACAAATACATTGGCCAACATTCTGAAATCTTTAGGCGAGCCAAATAGTTTCGTGACAAACTTATCTCTAGCCACTATACTGGAGGTAAAGACCGTCCCCCCAAACAACCTCAAGGTGTTTCAAGATGTGGGAGATTTACAACTTACACACTTCCTAATGGTGAAATCTTTCACCCTAAATTTTCTGCAAGCTGCGATACACAGGGTTTAGTTTACCTTAGGATATGTAAACACAGGGCTTTTTATGTGGGGAAGACGGCCAGACAACTGATACAGAGGATAAATGACCATGTGCACTATTCGGGTAACGGCAAGATGCTTACCCCAGTCAGCCGGCATCTAGATCTTTATCATAAGTTTGACACATCCTCAGTCTCTTTTTGTTCTGGCCGTCGTCCCCAAAAACCCAAGAGGCGGAGAGTGGGATAAGCTCATTCTCCAGCAAGACACCCTCTGGATTGAGTGTTTAGCTGTGATTTATTATCCAGGATTGAATGAAACTCAGTCCTATAAACCCTTCCTTTAAACTGTCGCTGTGTCCATCTCATTGCTTCCTTGGCTCTCTTTCATTGGTTATGTTGTCTTACTCTAAACTTTAGTTCTCGGTGCATATACGGATTCATTAAGTGCTTTATCTGCATTGTTGGTTGGAACTTGTCACCATCCCCGTTGTGTGTCTTGTTCTATTGGTCTTTCAATCCCTCTAAACCTACAACCATGGAGACCTAATATTAGTTGAGCACAGTGTGATGCAACATAGGTCTCTATGCTGAATTCAGGGTTTTGGGTTTTTGCGATTTTGTTTATATTATTTGCTACAAGGAATGTTTTGTTTACATTCCCCTTTATACGATATTCTATATGCATGTTGCTTTGTTTTCGTCCAGCTGGGTGGTGTGCCCACTCTCGCGGCCCCGGGGGGGGGAATTGAGGTTCCCTTGCACTTCCCTGTGTGGCCACTCTGCGCAGCGCACCTTGCCCCTTGTTTGACCAGGTGTTCCGCGATTGGCAGAACTGCTTGGGTGTTGTATCGCCCCTCTGTGGTCCGCCTCTGCTGCCATTTCATTGGCCGCTCATTGCCGCGTCTGTCGGCGCATGCGCGGCAGCCTGTGGTGTCACTTCCTGTTTGCAGTGACACATTTCCAGCCGGGACACATACATAAGGGCTTGCCCTCTGGCTCAGTCAGGCTACACTATCCAACCCTGAGCACACACGGCGTCCGTTTTCCTCCAGTCACCATTACTTTGTCCTTTTGAGGTAAGATCAGCTGGCTATATTAAGCATCCTTGGATCCCTTGAGTTTTAGCCATATTGATGCTACCAGCAACACCATTTTGCTTTGGTTTTCTTTTTTTCGGCTATTAGGTGATCGATCAATTAAGCCAAATGGCTTTCCTCTGAACCTTCTACCCCCTGTGTGTGCTCAACACTCTTTCTGGATGTTATGCTTACCAGCCTTATATAGTGTTAAATTTATGCCTGCATTGAGCACTTTGTAAGCCATTCTAACAATAGTTATTTACGGGTATACCCCCGTTCTTTATATGGCCGTTTCTATGATGTTTGTAGTTGGAATTTTTGTGTGCATGACTCTGAATTTTTGCACACACACGGATACTACACTTTTTTCATTTTTTTTCTTTATAGATTATTTTTTTACTGCTGGGATCACCTGCATTTACGTATAATCTCTACATTTCTTTACTTTTAAGTAAACTTCAACTATGCAAGTACCTATCTTCTATAAAGCAACATATAATACATATTGCCCTTATATCTTACCCGATACCATCTCAAAAATATGTCGACATGTTATAATGGTTTGTGTCCCCATAGGGGGGTTTTGCTTTTTGCCCCTTGGTAGCCAATTGTTCTTGGCCACACATCCTGCTGGACCTCATCAAAGTGATTGCTTTCTTTGTTTACATCAGGTTATGTTTTATGTTGGATACTATGATTTATTTATATGATGCTTTTCTATACTTCTATTAGATATGCAAGCTCCTGAAGAAGTGCATCAACACATAGAGCGATTTTTCTGAGAGACCTCTTACTGCGACTCAACCACTTCACGTATCTAATAACCACTGGATGTATATTGTTATTACATGTTAACATTATTGCACATTTTCTATGTGGTATTTATGTATTAGAGGCTATACTAGAGTCTGTGAGGTCGCTTAAACATTTTTTAGTGTGTTTGTATATAATGGTTTTAACTTTCTTAAAACTTATCTTAACTATACAAGTAAAAAACTAATTTTTTAACAAATTTACACGCGTGCCAACAAAGTCCATATTCTTACCTTATTCTCTTCTAACAATTACTGTAGCGTTAGCACACTTATCTGTGTATCCAGTGTCACCCTGTGTTGATACATTAAAATCCTTATTTTTTTTAAGGCTGACAGTATGACAGCAGACGCTCTTAGTTCTGTGAATTTGCACAGAGATTTAGAACGTTCTAAACATACTATGGGCCAATGAATGCAAGCTGCAGGAAAAAAAGCTAAAGTGCATTACAACCACATTTAGACCCCTTTCACACTGGGGTGTTTTTTCAGGCGCCTTTGGGCTAAAAATAGCGCATGTAAAGCGCCTAAAAAACACCTCCCCTGCAGCCCCAGTGTGAGCGCCCGAGTGCTTTTACACTGGGGCGGTGTGCTTGCAGGACATTAGAAAAAGTCCTGCAAGCAGCATCTTTCTGGCGGTGCCGGAGCTGTGTATACATCGCTTCTGCACCGCCTGTCATTGAAATCAATGGGCACTGCTGTGGAAGCGCCTGTAAAGTGCTTCAGCAGCGGTGATTTTCAGGCACTTTTAACCCAGAAATACTCATTTAGGTTTGGCATGTTTCCCCTCTTACAGTTCTCAAAATAAGGGTCAAAACGATAAAAAAAAAAAAAAAAAGGGAAGGCAGCAGTCAGTAGTGTAACACTGTTTATTTAGGGACAAAAAAAAAAAATTAAAATGCACTTACAGATCTTAAAAGGTGCTTAGGCCACAATAAGCAAGCGGAGCAACCCCTGGCAGCGGAAGTGATGCAAGAAGCTCCGCCCAATGTATATCATCAGTCTAACGCAATGGTGCTCAACCTTTTGAAGAGCAAGGGCCAGTTGCTGATTTGGTAACCCTTTGTGGGTCACAATCAACTATGGGCCTTTATTACCACCCCCCCAAACCTTGAATGTAAATGAGCCCTTACTGTCCTGAGCCCCCTATTAATCTTTCACACTGATGCTCTGCGGCTGCACCTGTCTAAGATGGAGTGCATTTGGTATCCCTCCACCTGGGACAGGACCCACTTATTTTTAAGGGGTCACAGATGTCTGTTGAGTGAGATGTCAAGAGGGGAGCACGAATGAGCACCCCATTTATGGCACTTTGTGAACTGTTTGCACATAGATCCACATCATATGCGGATGTATTTTGCACCATATAATGGATAAAAGACACTCCAAAAAAAATGAGGGAGGTGTCATAGTGCAGGATTTAATTTATAATGGTTTTCTGATAAGGATTATATTATGCACATTTATAACTTTTTGCAACTTGAATTGCATTTTACATGGATACCGTATTTTTCCGTGTATAAAAGATGCCCATGTATAAGATGACCCCCACTTTTCCAACTCAAATTTAAGAAATCAACATTTTAAAACATTAAACAGAACATATTTTGCATTAGTAATTACCATAGGTAACGTTTACATACCAGTATATGATGCAGCATATCACTTTATTCAGCCTCTGTTGCTTCACTGCTCTCCATAGCTACTAGTTCCACACAGAATTTCTTTAACTATTATTGCATTACTGCTGTCTTCTGAGTCACTGTCTATATATGTGAGATCATCCTCAGTTTCGTCCATGGCATTTCTTGAAGGACTTCAATCACCTCTTGTTTGATGCCATACTACAAGTTTAGGACCCAATTGCAGACCTCAGTAATGGTTGTTTTTTTCACTCTACCTGTCTGTGTCAAGTTCTTTATTCAAACATTGAGTTTTAGCCTTACATAACATTTAGTAAATAACGGTAAGGGAGTACCATCATCCAGGTTGACATATATGATTGGGGAGGGTGAAGATGTGGGGGTAGTTGCGAAAGTTAACCCATACACGTAGACACCCAGGGAGAGTTAAATGGATATTCTTGGTACTGATATAACCACAAACTTGATTAATAAAATACAAAATTTTATTCTGTAACAAGATACAAATATCTTAAAAACACAGAAATGCATACAAAAACAATTTGTAAAATATAGTATAGTATACACCACACAGAACTAATAGCAGGTTTCCCCGTTACAATTTCTGTTAGGGTGGGGTATAAATATTCCTCAAAGACACTGTGGTTGTTTTTAGGGGCACAATTCAACAATACTTGAACAAGAAAGAGCTGCATAATTGAGCTGCCAGATGGAAGGCTTTACTGCGCCAATGCCACACAAAAATGAGGCATGTCAAGGTGTTGTTGGGCATATTGTAACCAGGCTTTTTTGTGAAACTTGTACAGTAAAGGCTTCTCTCTGGCAACCAGTTCTAATTTTAGTCTTAGGACTAAAATGGCATTTTAGTTTGAGTCCCATTTTAGTCTTCTGCAATTGTTTTAGTTGTAGTCGTATTTAGTCGACTAAATCTCCAGCACATTTTTGTCGACTAAATTGTCCTACGTTTTAGTCTACTAAAATCTCCAGTACATTTCAGTAAATGCAATTTAGTTTTAGCCATAGTCTTGGCTAAAATGGCATTTTAGTTTTAGTCTCATTTTAGTCTTTTGACTAAAATGGTTTTTAGATTTAGGCATTTTTTAGTCGACTAAAATGTTTTAGGTCGATTTAGTCGACTAAATTAAACACTGCTGGCAACTTGACCATGCAGCTATTTTTTCTTTAGGTATCATTGTATAGTGCTCCTTAAAAAAAAAAAAAAAAACACCATCTTTTTCCAGAGCAGCCAGTATTGCTCCTAAGGTTACCTGTGGGTTTTTCTTTGCATCCGGAACAGTTCCTGTGGCAGTTGTGGCTGAAATCTCTTGATCTACTTGACCTTGGCTTGGTATCAAGAGAGCCCGAAATTTTTTACTTCTTATCAAGTACCGACTGGCACATTAAGGCTTTGGATATCTTTTTATATCCTTTACCATCTTTGTAAAGTTTCATTACCTTGTTATGCAGGTCTTTTGACTGTTCTTTTCTACCTCCTTATGGCTCAGTGTCTAGCCTGCTTAGTGCATCCATGTGAAAGCCAACAAACTCATTGACTTTTTATACACAGACACCAATTGTGATTTAAAAAGCCACAAATGTGGGAAATGAACATTTTGCCATTTTAACCTGTGTGCCACCTTCTGTGTCTGTAACAAGGCCAAAAACATTCCAGGGTATGTAAACTTTTTATCAGGGCCATTTGGATGATTTCTGTTATGATTTAAAAAGGATCTAAAAAAAAAATGATGTGATAATAAATGGCTTCATGTAATTGTTATACTTAAGACAGCTTTTTAGCATGACCAGTCATGGGGGCATGGCCTGACGCTGCATGGAGTAGGACGTGTGTGCTCTGGGCTCCGTCCATTACTCCTTTTAAACTACACCCTGCAGCACACAAAATCCAGCATCCACCTGGAAAACCTGCCTGGGGACTCTCCACACACCGACTAACCTCTGGAGGCCTTCAGCCACACGGCGGCCTGAACGGAGCAGCGTTCTGCCACGCAGCGGCCGCCGCATTCAGGAAAGTCCCCGGCTCCGGCCTACTCCGGGAGCCCGCGGCCATCTTGGTACACCCGCAGCGGCCGCAGCAGTCAGGAAAGTCCCCGACTCCGGCCTACTCCCGGAGCCCACGGCCATCTTGGTACACCCGCAGCAGCCGCCGCAGTCAGGAAAGTCCCCGGCTCCGGCCTACTCCCGGAGCCCGCGGCCATCTTGGTACACCCGAAGCTCCACAAAAGGCACAGTAAATCCGCTGCCATCCGGGCCCCATTCCACATTTATAAGCTTTAGTCACACTCACACTACCTTCTGAACCCCCCTGCTGTATTCCTGGAGGGGCCTTTCTTGTCCTGGCTGACTAGTTTGATCCGGGCCTACGGATTGCTCCACACCGAGGACGCCCGCCGCCATCTTGGGGCCTGCTGTCAGATAGGAGACCACAAGAAGATAGAGGTGGTGGATTGCCTGAGAGCCCGGTCCCTCTGCCTTGATCCCCTGTGGCCTGACGCCATCCTGCGACCTGTCGGCCTGACCTCTCCAGCCCCAGGGACACAGTGAGTAGCGGCTCTCCCCTTTACCCACGAACCGCACAAAGACTCTAACCTTCTGCAGCATCTGGGCTCCAAAGTCTGTGCCCACAGAGGGAACGCTGTGTCCTGAGGGGTGCGGAACTAAACCGGTCGGCCCCCATCTGTGGGAAAGTCTGCGGCTCCGACTTAGTTCTGGAAGTAGACGGCCATCTTGCTACTCCACATACACCCTCCTCCATCCCTCTTCATTTTACTGTATTGGCAGCACAGCTCTCTCCTCTCATAGAATCTGTGCACTGAGTGGCCCATTACCACCTCCCACAGTACCTACAGGAGTCCCCTGGGTTATTGGATACCATATTTGGGACTATATTTTTGACCATTTTGTGCATGTAATCTGATGTGAGTGTGAGGGGCCCTGTCCAGCCACCGGCCTTACAGCTCCAGCTATGCCCAAGACACCTAAAACTCGTTCCACATTAGGCAAAAGATCCGGGAAGGGTTTGAAACCTCATACAACTGCCTCAGGCTCTATCCAGCAATATTTAGCTGGCGCACGCAGTGGACAAGCCAGAACTTCAAGACCGAGTAGCTCTCCCTCCTCCCATGCTGCCTCAGTGAGGGAAAGTTCCCCTGCCTCATCTTACTGCTCAGACCTCATGGAGGATCCCGGATCCCCCGCTGGCTCAGAAATGACATCGTTGATGAGTGGTCTTAAAAAAGAACTTGCTGGTATGTTTCACAGCTTGGAGAAATCTATTAAGAAAGAAATTACCGCTGTGAGAACTGACATGTCCCACTTCTTGCTTAGGGTAGAGGAAACGGAACAGCGTCAGGACTCCCAAGCATCAGCCATAATAGAATTACAGGAGACTGTTACCCAGCTCGCATTTGCTCATCGTGCCTCTCTCTACAAACTGGAGGACCTCGAGAACCGTAACCGTAGAAATAACCTACGTATAAGAGGCCTACCAGAAGCAACCAGAGACAATGACCTAGAGCCATCGATCCGAGGAATTCTCAATACAATCCTGGAAAAACGCCATCATGACAAAACTGCAGAACACTCCTAACATTGACTTTGACAGAGCAGTCCATAAAATATTCCCTGATCTGTCCAAGGAAACTCTGGATCGTCGCAGAGCCCTAAAACCGCTCCTTGAACACCTGCGCACAGACGGGATTACTTACAGATGGGGTTTTCCAGCCTGCTTGATTGCCACCAAAAGGTGGTCGCTCTCATACTCTTCGCTTTCCAGAGGAACTCTCTACCTTCCTTCAGGATCTCAATCTTCCACCTGTGGACCTCCCGGGCTGGAAAGACCTCATTCCGAAATTCTCAAACCCCTTGGACCCCCCTTGGAGGAAAACTCCGTCAAAGAAAAGGCGCATGTCAATCCCGGGATCCGCACAGAAACATGGCTGAGATATGCCTTTTTCTACTCATCTGTTTGTCTTTTCTTTTTTTTTTTTAAGTGTTTACGGATACCCAAAATTTTAATTTTCATTATGCTTGGGTCAGACTCTTTGAACTCTATTTTCAGCCTCATTGGCTTAGAGGAAGTAGACCTGACATTCATTTTTTTTTTTTTTTTTCTTTTGGGTATTCCATTGTTTAAATTCAGTTTTTCTGGATCTAAAAGGTTCAATTGCATTTTTTATTGCAGGGTTCGTTAGGTTTACCTTGATGTTGCAATTAATATTGCTTTGGTTTTCATAACCTTCCCTTTTCCTGTTTGTTATGTTATATCTCTCATGTTCATTTTTTTTTTTTTTTTGCTGGAGCTCATTACAGGTAATCTGATATATGTTTTTTATTTCTCGTTCTTTTTCCTTGGTGCATACTCCGCCCTCCTTCCCCCTTTTCGGGTTGGTGAGACCGGGCGGCCCACAAGGTCTCTCACCCAGACTCTCATTGGAGTTCTGGATGGCCGCCTGTTCTTTTTCTCCCCACAGGGACCACTGCAGATTTCTGCGTGTCTTACTGATTACTCCCATAATTGTGTTATTGCATTTACATGCTTTCTCTTTGTGTTCTCCCTTCTCCTTTCTTCTATCTTTTCTGACTATTTTTCCCCAACCTCCTTCCCCCCCCCTCCACGTTGACATGCGTGGAAGTGTAGGATAGGATGTCCCACTCTGTTGTACCAATGGCGACTCTGACAATTACATCTTATAATGTCCGCGGTCTTAACGTTGCTGCTAAACGACACCAAGTAATACGTGAGCTAAAGCATACTGCTTGCTCTGTTGCCTTTCTTCAGGAAACGCATTTAACCCACACTACACCGGTCAGATTGACCTCACCCTACTTTCCGCAGTGGTATTACAGCCTCTCTGACACCAACAAGGCTAAGGGTGTTGCCATTGGTTTCAGTAGTGGGATATCTTTTCGCCTAACAGATATGCTAGCAGACGACTTTGGTCGCTTTCTCTTCCTTAAGGGCTTTATAGGCAACACCCAATGCTCGTTTGCAAATATATACTGTCCGAATCAGAATCAACCAACCCTTTTCTCACAAATCCTCACTAAACTATCACAATTTGATAAAGGTATTATTGTCCTTGCTGGTGACATAAACATGCCCCTCGACCCTACAATGGATACGTCCCAGGGCCGATCAAACATATCGTTTAAACTATTAGCTTTTGTTAAATAAAGACTCATAGATCATCAATTAATAGATGTCTGGCGCCTGCTCCACCCTAAGGACAAAGACTACTCACACTTCTCTGCGACACACCAGTCTTACTCTAGAATAGATAATATATTTCTGGACCACTTCCATCTTCCTCTCCTCAAATCTACACATATAGGAACCGCAACTTTATCTGACCATGCACCTGTGACAATGCGCATGACCATGCCCACCTTAACCCGTAGCACCAATAACTGGAAACTTAATGATTCCCTTCTCTCTAATCAAACTGAAGTCTCCATGTTGGCCTCTCACTTGACGCATTACTTTAAAGAGAACTTACCTTCTGTAACTTCCCCATCTATTGTATGGGAAGCCAATAAGGCCACTATACGAGGACGATTCATTGAGCTAGGTGCAAGGAAAAAAAGGGAGCATGGTCACCAAATTGCACAGGTACTGCAACAAATAACTGACCTTGATAAACAACATAAACTTTCACTCCACAGCGCTCATCTCAAAGCCCTCACGCTTAAACGTGAAGAACTGAAAAACCTTCTAGACTTAGACACTAAAAAGAAACTTCATCGCATATCACAGAAATTCTATGAATGGGGCAATAAACCAAGCAAATTACTTGCTAGATCCCTTCAGGCTACACAAAATAAGTCTTTTATTCCTAAAATTAAACTTCCAACGGGGGAGCTTGTTCATGCAACTCCACATATTGCCAAAGCCTTTAGGGAATTCTATGCAGATTTATATAATGTTACAAATGGTTTATCTTCTTTGTCCCCATCAGAGAGGCGCTCTCGCATGCTCTCCTATTTGAGGGCGGCAAACCTCCCTAAACTGTCTAGGTCAGCCCTTAGGGAGATGGAAGCAGATTTTTCAGTTGAAGAATTCCAGACCGCTTTAAAATCCTCCCCTTCAGGTAAAGCTCCCGGCCCTGACGGGTTCACTATTCTTTACTACAAAACATTCCAAGACATCTTACTTCCTCGCCTCACGGCCTACGCTAACTCAATTTCCCAATCTTCAGGTTTATGCCCAGAATCCCTTTCAGCACATATTACTGTTATACCTAAACCCGGTAAAGACCCCACTCTTTGCAGCAGCTACAGGCCAATTTCTTTAATAAATACTGACATTAAACTATTTGCCAAGGTGATGGCCAACCGCATACTCCCTCTACTGCCCAATTGGATCTCGGCAGATCAAACAGGTTTCATACCACATAGAGAGGCTAAAGATAACTCCATACGGACCATTTCCTTAATCCAGTATGTTCAAAGATGTGCCCAGCCCACCCTGCTTCTTTCTACTGATGCTGAAAAAGCATTCGATAGGGTGGACTGGGACTATCTTAAGATGACCTTACGTCACTTTGGATTGGGCCCAAAGATGTTTCACTGCATCTCTTCACTTTATTCTGCCCCCTCTGCGCAAATTCGCATAAATGGCTCGTTAAGTGATCCCTTCACCTTGCATAATGGCACTAGGCAGGGATGCCCTCTCTCCCCCCTTCTCTTTGCTATCACTTTAGAGCCCTTCCTAGCCACAATTAGACGCAATATAAATATACGAGGTATCCAAGTAGGTGCCAGAACTCACAAATATGCCGCCTATGCCGACGACATACTCTTCTTTACCCAACAACCACGTATCTCTCTACCTAACTTAATGTCAGCATTCTCTACCTTTCAAACGATAACAAACTTTAAAATAAACCTTTCCAAATCTGAAATTTTAAACATTAACCTCCCCAGGTCAGAAGCGGCCTCTTTGAAACCCTTTTTTCCATTCAGATGGCAACAGACTCACATGAAATACTTGGGTATATACCTTACACCTAAACTGCACTCACTTTTTAAGTATAATTACATCCCGCTGTTAAATAACATCAGAGAGCACCTAAGAAAATGGGCTAATCTATCACACTCATGGTTGGGGAAAATAAACATCATCAAAATGAACATTCTCCCTCGCATATTATTTATTTTTCAGATGATCCCACTGGGTGTACCTATAGGGTTCTTCACTATTCTGCAAGCGATGATCTCCCGCTTTGTGTGGAAGAACAGCCGCCCCAGAATATCTAGAGATGTTCTTTTTCACTCCAAGTGTTCTGGGGGTCTGGCACTCCCAAATTTTAAGTCTTATTACCATGCTGTCATACTGTCTAGATTGGCAGACTGGAAATACTCTGTTAATTCAAAACTATGGGTACAACTAGAATACTCTGAGTGGTGTAGATCTTTCTGCTGCCCCCTGGTTACCCCGAGCTTTTAGGAATATTACCCACACTGTTTCAGCACTCACCTCGTCCACATTGGATATCTGGGATGCCATGCACAGGAAATTTTCCTGGAACTATGACTCTCCTCTGATGCCTCTTCTTAACCACCACTATTTCCTACCAGGTCTATTGGACCCAGGATTTAAATCCTGGTCTCCAGGAGAACCTCTTCTGTTGCATCAAGTCTTAAATGCCAATGTAATTAAACCTCTTCCGGGGATCCTCTGCTCTAAACCTATCACATTTATGGATAAGTGGAGATATTATCAATTGCAACGCTTTATACGATCCCTTCCCCACCCATTACGAGGCTTACAGGATCTAAATAGCATAGAAGAAATACTCCACCCAAAAGACCCCCCTCTGCATGGTATCTCATTATTTTACAAAGCTCTTACTGATCTTTCTAATCCTTCATACCCACACTTCCTGGCTAAATGGGAGCTAGATTTAGACTCTCCCCTCACAGACACTCTGAAAGATAAAGTCTTACAACTCGCTCACGTCTCCTCACTCGCTTCAAAAATGGCAGAAGTCAACTACAAACTACTTTCCAGATGGTACTATACCCCAGTTAAAATGCACCAAATGTTCCCCGACAGCTCCCCATTGTGCTGGAGGAGATGCGGGAACGAAGCCACACATGCTCATATTTGGTGGCACTGCCCATTCATTCGGCCCTTCTGGACCAATGTTCTTAATCTTATATTACAGATTACAGACATCAATCTCCCTCTAGATCCTTGGACCGTCCTCTTTCATGCTACTAAAGAAACAATTGGTACCTATAAACGTTCACTCCTTCCTCATTTACTGAATACTGCCAAGGCCCTAATCCCTACTCTGTGGGGTCAACCCACAATCCCGTCTGTAAAAAATTGGTTACATAAGATCTCAGAGGTTCATCATTTGGAGGACATAACTCACAGCATTAGAGGTACTTCCCAGAGACACACTTTAACTTGGGCACCCTGGATAAAGTTCACATCCTCATCTCACTATAAGGAAATCATAACACAACCCGTATGAGCTTACATTTTTAACCATTCTATAGGACCCTTATGACTTAATTTCAGAGATTTCTCCTCTCCTGACTGTGGTTTATCCTACCTCCACATACTTTCATACTTATTGGTAATGTTACACTAAAGTATGACGACACGCATGCCAACCCCCCCCCCTCTTGATCCCACTCTTTAACCTCTCTTCCATTCTTACCTCCATATCTTCTTTTCCCTCAATTTTTCCTTCTATCTGTCCCTCGTTCTGTTTTCTTTTTCCAACTACTTACTCTATTTAGTTGCAATCTTATTTCTAGATTGTCTATTATGCTCACATAAGTTATAAGCCTCTGTTTAGTCTATGGCTTTATTTGTCCATTCATCCTTTTATGCACTTACAGTGGCATTTATTTAAATGTTGCGTTATGTTGAGATTAGGTGCACAACGCACCTTCTGTATTTCGCTCATAAGATTGTTTATAATATGTTATTTGTTTATCTTATCTTTCTTTTGTAAAAATTCCTTAATAAACAATTATTAAACAAAAAAAAAAAGCATGACCAGTCATATTTTCAATATTACTGCCAAAATTTCAGCCTGTGCGTTTTAAAGTCTACATACACCCAAAATCGCAAAGAGAAAAATCAGCACAAGGGACATAACTTACAGTAAGCAGAATGTGTGCCTATTGTCAATAACTCTTGTTTGTAAAAAATCTGTCCTGTCCCCCCTCACTCTTCTGGCGCAGTGGGGGTTAGAAGAACAGGTTGTCACAAGCTCTCAACAAGATATCCTGGCTATGCCCATCCTTTCCGCCCAGCTGCTCCATTCATAGAAGATGTACTAAAGCTTTTATAAAAGGGATCATCCAAAAATGGAGGGGCCAGTGTGATCAATCATCCACCCGTCCTCCATACAAAGTGTGTGTTCTATTCATTAAAGCAGTAGTACGGCTTCTATGAATGGAGAAGCTGGGTGGAAAGGGCAGGCTAAACTGCACTGGAAGTTTACTGGGGTGGGGGACTGGACAGAAGATGGATCTGTAAACCCATGCAAAAGCTGTATTTGACTGCACAGGTGGTTCAAATTCATGTCAACTGGGATGCAGTAGCTGCACGGACACAGCCGCAGGTCCACCTACACAAATGTCAAATTGGGGCCAGTGGCTGTATCTATTCAGCTACTGCATCCCAATTTACATGAATGGGACTGCCTGCACGCAAATACCTGTTCATTTTGTGCATGCAGACATGGCCATCGCACAGGTGTATGCATTGATATGCCCTGTGTGAAAGAGGCCTAACAGAAGAGAAATCAGCACAAAGGACACATCCTACTGGCCAAGTTGTAACCCTTCTGATTTTTCTTTTTGTGATTTTGTCTGCACTTAGGTTAAAAAGTGTTTGAACTCACACATGTTGGCTAGGCTGTCATGAGGACGTGATGCGCCTAACAGAGGGAGGGGCCTGACTGGGTTGCCGATGGAGTGCACAAGGAGACCCAGGGAAAGCCGTGGCGGTACCCGCTGAGTGAGAGGCAGAGGTGTATCCATAAATGAAGACCCAGCACTCCCCCGGAAACCTGCCGGAGATCTTCCATTTAGCCTGTGAGATAGACAGTCCACTGGGCTACGGTGGAATGTCGGAGAACCGAGACCTATGGCCTCCCCTCCTGCCCGACACCACCCCCCACCCGTACCTGCTGCTGGATCTTGCCGACTGGAGCACGACCCCGGTTCAGCGTCAGCCAAAACAGACGCCCAGGTCGGACAAGAGGCAGCGTGAGAAGCTAGGGAACAGATGTACTGCGGATTCCTCAAAGCGATAGGTCAGAGGCAGCGGATGCAGTAAGGCATCATTGCAATTGAGCTATGGGTTGAACTGTGCTAAATCCTGATATAGCATATATCTGCTTATACCAGCATATACCTACAAATACTCGCACATACCTGCATTGGCCTGTATATACCAGCATAACTCTATATCAGTAGATACCTGCAAATACCAGCATATACCCGTATTTACCTGTACATATCTTGAACAGTACTGGAAAGCGCTACAGCATATACTTGCATATTTTTGCATTTACCTGCACATCTCTGTATATAACAATACCTGTAACAGCCATAATAGCTGCTTATATCTGCATATACCAGCATAAACCTGCTTATATCAGTAATTATCTGTATACATCTGCAGAGGCTAGCATATACCTTGAAACACCTGGATACTTTTGCATAAACAAGCATATCCCTGTTTTCTAGTATTCCCTGGGCCTGTACATCAGTGTATCAGACGATCATATGGACACCTATCCTCTCAAACTAACCTATCTGCATACCTGCTAGCATGCATAATTGTTAGCCTGCGGGTCAGTGTAAACCAGCTACATTTTATTACATGCTCCAGGCTATACACATGGATTTGATCTCCGTCTACATGCTTGCTTGAATGTACTTTACCCTTGTTTTCAACCTCAAATTTTTATATATATTTGCGTATACCTGCATAAACCAGCATAAATCTGAAAATACCAATAGATACTTGCATATACCTGCAAATACCAGCGAGATGCCAGTGTTTCCTAGCATACACCTTGAACAGTGTTAGAATTTGCTACAGTTTATACCTACATATACTTGCAAAATATCAGCAATTATCTGCATATGTCAGCATATACCCGTTTACATTTTTGAACAGTACTGGAATACGCTACAGTTTTTACTCACAAATACCAGCATCTGCAACATCTATATATAAAATCGCATGTATACGCATACACAAGCATAAAACTGCATGGGTTAGCATTTCTTGGCATATACTTGCTAATATCAGCACAAATCTACAAAAGACAGTATATACCTGTATATATTTGGATATACTTGCAGATTCCAGCATATATCTGTTTCGCAGTACTCCCCTGGTCCGTATATACGTGCACTGGACGATCAATAACCTTACTGACTGGTACCTCATAAATCAGTTGGCCTAAATACCCGCTTTCCTGTATAATCGCTAGCCTGCTTGCCTGTTTGACCAGTTGCTTCCTATTATAAGTCCTTAGTCATATAGATGGACCAGACTCCAGCCTGCATGCATGTACGACAGTATTCTAAACCTGCTGTAATACTCATGTGCAATCTCAGCTTTCCTGCAGACCTGTTCTAGCCATATGCTTATTAAACACGTATAATATAATGTCTGGGGCCGTCGACCAGAAGGAAGGTTAAGAATTATTACAGCTTGAACCATCGCAACGTTTTCTTTAAGGAAGAAATAAAACATACTAAACTGGGGAAACGCAAAATTACGATTAAAAAAACCAGCATGAAAGGCAGGACCTCGAAGGGAAGCGACCCTAAAACTCATAAGGAAAAAGTAAACACTAGTACGATCAAACAATACCTGACAAAAGGAGAAAAGCCCTAAGAGCCCAGGACTTGGAAAACAACAGCAGGTGAAACAAGATAAGAAAAAAAGAACTTGATAAAAAGAAAGATCTCCGACCTCTCCAGTGAAAACATAAGTACAGAGAGTGAACTAGAGACAAGCAGAATGGACGAACAGAGTGCAGGTGCCCAAATTCCAACAAAACTAGAAATGTCGGAGATGTTACTGAGACTAGAAAATTCAATTAAAGGGTAAATTACTGCACTACGAGCAGATCTGGGACAGCTGTTGACACGAGTGGAAGAGCGAACAGACAATCAGGCCCAGGAACTTAGTAAACTAAAAGATCAAGTAAGAACAACTATATATACAAAAAAGTGCAGCGCTGGATGACTACTATACAGTAGACAATAAACTATAATAAAAAGCAAATGAGACCATGAAAAAATAACAATTTGTGCACATGATTATACTACTAAGGATTAGTGAATATTATCCATAGGTGAAAAATAACAAACACCAATTCAAATTTTCATAAATGACGTGCTTAAGTGTCCACATATATATAAGTGAAGATTCTGCTGAGTAAATCCGTGACTTCCACCGCTGATAAAGACCATCACCACAGAAAGATTAAAGGCTTACCAGACAGCCATTGAAAAACAGCATGACATATCCTCCACTTTGGATGTTATCCTCGCTGTGGATGGCTCCTAATTGAGAGCGCTGGAAAGGTGGTTTGCAGACTGGTTCTCAATGGTAGAAGGAGGGGGGAGGGGAAATCCCCTCTTGACGATGATAAATATCCAAAAAGAAGGAAGAGAAAACACTCCAATAGTGTAAAAAAGTTTCAGCTTCTTTTTATTTAAATTGCCATATAGGCATCCATAAAAGTTCCTTGCAAGGAGTTTAGGGTAGAGTTTGGGTAGACACGCACGCACGGACTGCGCATGCGCGGACTTTGTATCGGAGCTGGTTTTTAAACTCCTTGCAAGGAACTTTTATGGATGCCTATATGGCAATTTAAATAAAAAGAAGCTGAAACTTTTTCACACTATTGGAGTGTTTTCTCTTCCTTCTTTTTGGATATTTATCATCGTCAAGAGGGGATTTCCCCTCCCCCCTCCTTCTACCATTGAGAACCAGTCTGCAAACCACCTTTCCAGCGCTCTCAATTAGGAGCCATCCACAGGGAGGATAACATCCAAAGTGGGGGATATTTCATGCTGTTTTTCAATGGCTGTCTGGTAAGCCTTTAATCTTTCTGTGGTGATGGTCTTTATCAGCGGTGGAAGTCACGGATTTACTCAGCAGAATCTTCACTTATATATATGTGGACACTTAAGCACGTCATTTATGAAAATTTGAATTGGTGTTTGTTATTTTTCACCTATGGATAATATTCACTAATCCTTAGTAGTATAATCATGTGCACAAATTGTTAGTTTTTTATGGTCTCATTTGCTTTTTATTATAGTTTATTGTCTACTGTATAGTAGTCATCCAGCGCTGCACTTTTTTGTATATATATTTGTTTTGTGCCCCCTATCAGGGTTACAGTGTTCAGCTGCAGGTCGCTTCATTTTTCTGAATTCACAGTTTTTTAATTTTTTGTTCACCTAGCGCAAATTTTTCTTTTAGATAATACAAGTAAGAACAACGCAAATAAATCAGAGAAGAATTCTTTATAAATTGTAAGACCAGGAAAATCAAAGTAGAAGACAAAACTTGAGAATCCGTGCTCTCCCAGAGGAAAATGGTGAAGATTTGAGGAAAATCATGAAGTTAATATTTACCCTTTGCTGGACAAAGGGGTTGATGAAAGCCTTAATATTGATAGAATCCACCAGGTTAGAAAACCTAAAAATATAGCAGCGGATCGCCCTAGTGACATTATAGTTAGATTCCAGAAGTACGAAGAAAAAGCAGAAATTTGGAGTAAAATGAGGAGGAAGACCTCCTATAAAGTATGAAGGGGCTGAGCTTCAAATCTTTACAGACCTAGCACCTGAAACACTTGCCAGGCGACGACTCCTCAAACCACTTCTAGAGCAAATGCGAACATCGAATATCAAGTACAATTGGGGATTTCCGGCATGCTTGATAGGCTATATAGATGGCAGATTCTCAAGATTAAGGTATCCGGAAGATCTACAGGAATTTTGTAATAAATTGGACTTACAAGACCCAGTGATACCAGTTTGGTCGGAGGGAGAAAATCTCCTATAAGATGGACATTAATAAAAGCTTTTTAAAGTTTTTTTTTTTTTTTTTTTTTTTTTTAGGGCAAGTAGAAAACGTTTGAAAATATCTAAAAATAGGGAAGGGTCTATGGTGAGCGGGGTGGAGATGGGGGAGAGGAGGGAGGGGGTGGAGTAATGGGGGTCTGGGATAAGCTACTTTGGGATCATTGGTGCACTCCCTGCCCATTCCCCCCCGCACTCGAGGGGAGGGGATGGGAATAGGGGACAGGGTAAGAGCTGCACCTCAAGATAGTAGAACCACCGGTGGAAATTAAGTACAAATCCATCCTTGGTTCAGAGGCCAGAATGGGCCTAAAGGGGGGGGGGGGGTATGGGGATGGAGGGGGCGAGAGGAGGGAGGCACCTCTCAAATAAGTATGGTAACTATTAGTAGAAGACAATTACATTTTTGACATACAACGTTCCCGGACTGAACACTCCCACTAAGAGACATAAAATTTTGAAAGAATTAAAAAATTCTATGGTGCAGAAGTAGTGTTCCTACAGGAGACTCAACTCTCACAGGATACAAAATGGTAATTTTCTAAAGACTTCCCGACATGGTACTATGCCGACTTGACAACAAAGAGAGCTAAAGGGGTGGCAATTGGATTCGCCGCTGGGGTACGGTTCAAGCTGAAGGAAAGGATGACTGACCCCGAAGGCAGATACCCGTTTCTGAGGGGCTGCCTAGGTGAAATGGAATGTACATTGGCAGACATCTATGCCCCCATTAGGAACCCAATAAAATACCTGAAAGAGGTTATGGGGAAGTTAATGGATTTTAAGAAAGGAAACGTGATAATGACTGGAGATCTGAATTTTTGCATGGAACCCGGACTGGATAGTACGTCCCGTGTGCAGGGGATTAGAAACGTATCACTAAAAATTATTAAACCGAAAATGTACTAACATCAGATGTTAGATGTACGGAGGATTATGCATCCTAAAACACAAGATTACACGTTTTACTCCCCTTTACACGGGACATATACTAGAATTGATTACATAATGGTAGATCATAAAGCATTGGAGTTGGTAACAAGCAAACAAAGAAATATCTACGCTATCTGATCATTTCCCAGTAACTATGAAAATCAGAGTAACAGGAATACAAAGACCACCTTATACTTGGCAATTAAATGAAACATTAATACAAGATAAGAAAGATGCAGAAATAGTCAAAAAGGAGATAGAATACTATTTCCTATCCAACGATACAAAAGAAATTACATATGCTACCCTTTGGGAGGACCACAAGGCCTACATTAGGGGTATTCTTATTTCTTTAGGGGCGGGGAAAAAAAAAAAAATTAAGAGAAAAAAAATATGAAATTAGTAAAAGATGAAATATATAGACTAGAACAAGTACATAAACACAAGGGAGAACATCAGGAGACATTTCATTTATTGGTAACAAAGAGAGATGAATTAAAGCGGAGTTCCACCCTAAAGTGGAACTTCCGCTCATCGGATTCCTCCCCCCCTCCGGTGCCTCAATTGGCACCTTTCAGGGGGGAGGGGGTGCAGATACCTGTATAATACAGGTACCTGCACCCACTTCCGGGAATAGCTAGCCGCAGCTAGCCACAAATGCCCACCCACCCTCGCTGTTTTCTGGGAAATACACAGTTCCCACAACACAACGGGGACCAGTGTAGACGTGCAGCGCGACTCGCGCATGCGCAGTAGGGAACCGGGCAGTGAAGCCGCAACGCTTCACTTCCCGATTCCCTGACCGAGGATGTCGGTGGGGGCAGCCGAGGGATCGATCGGCTTCCGACATCGCTGGACCCTGGAACAGGTAAGTGTCCATTCATTAAAAGTCAGCAGCTGCAGTATTTGTAGCTGCTGGCTTTTAATATTTTTTTGTTTTAGTGGACCTCCTCTTTAAAGGACCTTATGGCACAAGCTTACGAAAAGGACATTCAATAGGATCTTAAAAGACAGATATCAATGGGGAAATAAAACAAGTAAACATATTGCCAGGATGTTAAAAATGAAAAAAAAAAAATCAATAAATTACATAGAAAAGATTCAAAATAAACACGGGGAAATGGTACACAAGACAAAAGGAGATAGCGAATGTGTTCAAATGTTATTATGGGGCACTGTATTCAGTAAAGTATAAGGGGCAACAGGACAGAGATAAAACATGAAAAAAAAAAAAAAAAAAAAAAAAAAAAAGTTTAGAAAGAGCAGGGCTTCCCCAAATATCCGAAAGTGACAGGAGTTTGCTAGATAAACCTATAACTGAGGAGGAAATTAATAAAGCATTACAAGATTCTGCCCCGGGAAAAAGCCCTGGACCAGATGGGTTCACAACTTTATACCTAAAAAAGTACAAAGGAGATTTTAGTACCTAGGTTATGTCAATACATGGACGGACTAGGAGTAGAATATGAAATGAGTAGAGAGGCCCTGGCAGCTTCAATAACAGTCATCTTGAAGGAGGGGAAAGACGGAACACTTTGTTCCAACTATAGGCCAATATTCCTGCTAAATGCCGATACGAAACTATACACAAAAGTTTTAGCTACAAGGATAAAAGATCTGTTGAAAGAACTAGTTCACCCTGATCAGGTCGGGTTTATCCCAGGGAGGGAGGGGAGAGATAATGGAGTGAGAACTTTGCTCCTCCTCCAGGAAATTAAAAATGGTGGGTCCCCAGGTCTATTCCTGTCGATAGATGCTGAAAAAGCCTTTGATAGGGTAGACTGGGGATAAAAACATTGGAATTTATGGGACTGGGCCCAAGAATGATCCAGTGATTCCAAGTATTATATAAACAACCGACCGCAGTTATAAAAATTAACAGGGGGGAATCCCCCTCCTTTGAAATGAAAAAACAGGACGAGACAGGTGTGCCCCCTTTCCCTGCTGCTTTTCGTATTGTCTCTGGTACCCCTCCTTGCAACGATCCGGTCCAACTCTGATATAGGCAGTATTAATATTAGGGACGAAGAACGCAAATTTGCTGAGGATGTGTTATTCTACATATCCAACCCTAGGATAACATTGCCAAACTTACTTAAAAACACTAAAACAATACGGAGAACTATCACATTTTAAAATATACCTTAATAAATCCGAGATTCTAAATATAAGTAAGCAGGAAGAACAGTTTGCAAAAGGAATTCCAGTTTCCATGGAGGGTTTAAAATACCTAGGAGTAAAGTTGGCGACTTCCTTTAAAAAAAATATATATATATAAAGTAAACTATATCCCTTTATTAGATTAAATAAAAAATTTAATTAAAAAAATGTCATCAAGACCCCTTTCCTGGATCAGGCAAATCAACACGGTTAAGATGGTCTTACTACCGAAGATCACATATAAGTTCCAAATGCTGCCCATAGCATTACCACATCATTACTTTAAAAGCATTAAAAACTATTATAATGAAATTTGGCAAAATAAACCTAGAATTTCACTGACCGTATTGAGACAGGGGGAAAAACAAGGTGGCCTATTGGTCCCCGACGTTAAAAAAATATTATGCAGTGGGCAAGGGAGAAAAGTGAAAAACGATGGGTTAATATAGAAAAAAATGTGTGGAGCACGGTTAAGTAGTATAATATGGAACCCTTCACAACACAGGGCATTGGGAGTAAAAACGCACGAGATGACACGAAATGTACTTAAAATATGGGATTTGACCCATAAACAGAGTAAATGGATATATACCGTATTTATCGGCATATAACACGCACTTTTTTCCCCTGAAAATCAGGGGAAAATCGTGAGTGCGTGTTATAGGCCGATCCCCGCCAATTTTGTGTGATCGGAGCGATCGTGGCGATTGCCGCCGACATACACAGCCGTGTGCAAATTCAAAAATGGCGCCGAGACTGCAGGGACTCGGCGGAGCCGAGATACACATACCCGAGAGTCCTCTGCTTTTCTCGGCGCCGCTCATAGTCCCACCCAGTCCCGCCATTGGACCTGTGTTATGTCCATCATAGGGCGGGACTGGGCGTGACTAAGCGGCGCCGAGAAAAGCCGAGGACTCTCGGGTATGTGTATCTCGGCTCCGCCGAGTCCCTGCAGTCTCGGCGCCATATTTGAATTTACACACGGCTGTGTATGTCGGCAGGGTTCGCACTGGGGCAAGGCTGCACTTGGGCAAAGCTGCACTGACATGGCTGCACTGACATGGCTGCACTGACATGGCTGCAATGGACACTGGGGCAAGTCTGCACTAACAATTCTGCACTGGGGCAAAGCTGCACTGACAAGGCTGCACTGACAATTCTGCACTGGGCCAAAGCTGCACTGACAAGGCTGCAATAGACACTGGAGCAAGGCTGCACTGACACTGACAAAGCTGCAGATGGACACCGATATCGCTGCATTGATGGGAATTTTAATGTATGTTTTTCTTCCTTAAGCTTTAGCCCTAAAAGTTTTTTTCCTTAAAGTTCCCTCCTAAACTTGGGGTGAGTGTTATAAGCCGATAAATACGGTAATTCACCTTTAATTTTTTTGAAAGATAATGATTTTATACCAGGGAAAAGGACAATAGGAGGTAATTGGATAAAAAGAGATAATGCACAATTAAGAGACATAATTAACAAAGGGAAAATAAGCACATTTTTAGAGTTACAACAAAACACGGACTTAATGGTGATTAACGAATGGTGCTACCTCCAGTTGAAGCGCTTTGTAGAGAATTTGCCTCAGCCAATAAGAGCAAGAGACGAATTAACGCCACTAGAGCGGCTATGTATAGCTGGAAAAGCAAAAAAGGATATCTCTCGGCTATATAAAATATTATTGGCAAACGATGAACTGGAGGTACCGCCATTCATAAAAAAAAAAAATGGGAAAAAGAATTGGGGTCACTTGAATACAAACATAAGATTGGGAAGATTTTGAAATTAACACATAGCTCTGCCATAGATATTAAGACGGCTGAAATGAATTATAAGTGCCTGACAAGGTGGTATGCTACCCCAGACAAATTAAATACCAACCGGAGAAATCTCAGGACTGCTGGAGAGGCTGTAAGGATGTTGGAACGATGGCCCACCTGTGGTGGAATTGTCCCAAAATTAAAAAATATTGGAAAGAAATTTTACAATTAACAATGGAAATTACTGGAAAAGTCGTACCCGAAGACCGTGGATATATGTCTATTCCATTGAATAGAGGGTTCAGTGAAACACTATAGTGAATCAATAACCACCCACTTGTCGAATGCGGCGAAAAGCCTTATACCTAAAAAATAGCAGGAGGAAGGAAGCCCCACAATGCGGGATGGGGTTATTGCCATAGAAGGAACATATGAAATGGAGGGCTTGAGATTTAGTGGGTTGGACGAAAGAGAGGGGTCGATGGATAAGTGGGAATAAAATAAATAATTAAAAAAAAAAAACTGTCTAAAGTTTACAAAAGAAGCCGTGGACAAGAGAAAGGCAGACAACCAGTGGTCTTTTTATGGTCATCACTTACTTTAGCATTTGCTGTATCAAAAATAGTCTCTACAAGCAAAATGTCCACACCACCGTCCAGGAGGCCTCTAGCCTGATCTGCATAGGCGTCCACGAGTTCATCAAAAGCTAGAAGAAAAAAAAAAAAGTTGAAGTTGAGTTGAAGAGTTTGTATTGCTCCTTGGAGTTGAAGCGTGGAAACAAAATTCCCAAGTAAAATTATGTCACAAGAGTATACTGTTCTAAAATAAGATCAGATGTTATGTAAATATGTATATGAGAGACAGATCGGTAGACTAAGGTGTTGTAATATGTTCACCGATTTATGTGGGGCATTATAATATCATACAGTCAATATTAACCAGGCCAGAATTGAGTTGACAATGGTCGATTTGTCCAAGCCAACTCAATTTTAATATAACAGCTGAAAACCCTTTGATGTGTTGGTCTTATGCAAGTCTACCTAGGGGTGAGAGGTATGGGCTGTTAACCTAATTGAACATTTCAAAGGGTACATTGTTTAAAGGACCATAAAAGCAGTATTTATTGATGGTAATTAGACTTGAGGGGGTAACAATGGGATCAAGGAGTGTTTTGGGTTGGCCTAGCGGAGGCTCCCTCCTGTGGGGCTAATATATCTAAAGGGGCTTGTTGATATGCAAGAATACAGATTAGGAATGTAGGTATTCCAAGGGCTCAAAAGGGTGTTCAGGTGATACCTGTTAATCTAATTACACATATCTAAAAAGGGGCTTGTTGATATGCAAGAATACAGATTAACAGATACCACCTGAACACCCTTTTTTTTTTTTTTTGTCATTTTATTCTTCACAATGGCTTTGGCTGTGTCTGGTGGTGACAATAGCACTAAGGGAGAGGATGTGAACATATGGCTGCTAAATTATATAAAAAGTCATGGGGGGCCTTATGAGATTCCCCAAGAATATAGACAGTCATGGGATTTAATGAAATGCTTTTTATCCGATAGTGTCTTTGATAAGAAAACTAAAGAAAAGAAACGTAAGGGTATCATTATTCAGGGACTACTGTCTTGTCGTACAGAATTAATAGAGGAGATTAAGGAAAAAAAGCAGAAAATTCTAGAACAGACTCAGAGATATGAGGAAATGGAGAAAGGGTTGAATGAGAGGATATCGGATCTCAGGTTGCACGCTATCACTACTGGGGAGGCATTGATTGAAAAGGCAAAATTATGTGATGATTTAAGTTGGGTAAATGAGGAATTGTCAGTAAAAATACAAATTGTTGAGAAACAGTTGGAGGAGTGTAAACATGCTGCTAACATTTCTTTTGATAACTTGGCAGAAAAATCAAGTTACACGCATCAAAATGATACCCCTAAAATAAAGCCTGATGCCAAAGATTATAAGCCAATATATCCCTGGGATGAGTTACATGCAGCCCCATGCATACCAGCAGCTCCTACCACTACAACAACTGTATTGAACACTGACGATTCAAGTGAAATTAAATTGATTACAAAACAACTAAAGCCACAGGAGATGGAAGCTATTATAAGGGAGATAGGTCAGGTACCCTGCTATGATGTAAACAGGTTCATGAAATGGTTCTGTGATTTGCAGAGAGTCAGAGACACATACAACTTGAATGTGGAGGACCTAACTAGAATTTTGCAGAAAAGTGTAGGTAACGGATTGTGGGCACGGATTTTGCAAAATTGTGGCCAGCGTCATAAAATTAAGGATGTTTTAAAGGAATTATTGAAAGCATTGTATGGTGTGACGACGAATGTGTCCTTGTCAGGAAAAATTTGGCAAATGAAGAATGAATGCCCATATGAACTTGCAGATAGAATTAGCATTGTGATGGGATATGTGATGACTGGGAATCCCGGTTTTGAGCGTGGTGGTTTGGGTCATAGGGCAATGTTATTAGAAGCATTGGATGGTGATGTCAGGGAAGGCATTTTATCTGTTACACCTGATCCTAGCGATTATAGTGATATTTTGTTAAGAGCGGATAATGTGTGGAGGAGAAAGTGCAGAGAGGACAGTCTTGCGGTTGATGCAGCTAGAATTTTTAGAGTCGAGGGTCAGCAAAATAGAGATGATTCAGGACCATGGAGAGGAAGATCTTATAACACTTCAGGTAGTTATAGGAGGCCAGAATCCAGAGGAAAGCCTAGTAAACAGCCTTGGGTGCCGTTTAGTGAAATAAGAAGTGAGAGGGATCGTTTGCAAGAGGAGCTATATAAGATACAGGAAGAAATGAAAAAAAATAAAAGCAGGAGGGGTCAAAGTAGCAACAGTAGAAAAGGAAAGTGCTGCGTCTCCCTCTACCAGTCATTGTTAGGGGTTCCGAGCCATCCACGCCCCTTCCTGCCGATTCTTAACTGATTTAACATTAGACTCCTGGGGGCAGCCCACTGTTGATGTAACATTAGGGGAAACTCGTGTAAATGCGCTGTTAGATAGTGGGGCAGCTATTAATTTTAGTAAATCAGTTGTCCCTGGAAATGAGAAAATTAAAATAACAGGTGTCACTGGACATTCCATTGAAGCTCCTTTTGTGCGTGGTGCTGAGATGCAAATTAGGGGAGAGAAGTGGAAGTGTGATGTTGTTTGTCAAAATCAGGACATAATTGGTGCTAATGTCTGTGTACAGCAGGGTCTGGTCGTTGATCTTGCAAACATGAAGTTGTGGATGATGCCTGAAAATGACGGATTGGGTCATGTGTGGCATCCTCCCATGGAATTGGTAACAGCAGCAGTAAAGCCCGTCGGTGTGTTACATGGAGATTGGGACCCCTGTTGGGATAGTCTAATGGGTGAATTTGAAGACATAATGGCTAAACAAACAAGATTGTGGTAGGATGAATACAATGGTTTTATTGGAAGGATTTGATCCGGCACCTCTCAAGCAATACCCAGTTCCAAAAGAGGCCATTAAACCTATAACAGAAGGTATAAAACAATTGGAGGCGCAAGGTACATTAAAAAGGGGTGCATCAATATGCAATTCGCCAGCCTGGCCAGTCATCAAACCCGATAGGTCGTTCAGGCTGACGATAGATTACCGTGCCTTAAACAAATATGCTAAAAGTATGGCACCGGTGGTAGCAGCTTACCCTGAAATGATTGCCAAGTTGACGCCAGAAATGAAATGGTTTACGGTCATTGATATCAGTAACATTTATTGGAATTTACCCCTTGACCCAACATGTCAATACAAAACAGCCTTCAGCTGGGCGGGCTTTCAATATTATTGGACAGTTCTTCTGCAAGGCTACAAAGACAGTGCAGCAATATTTCACTCACATATGAAAGAAGTGATTGATAAATTTTCAAAACCTGAAAGAGTAATTTCATATGTTGAGGACATTTTGATTGGGTCAGCCTCTATGGAGGAGCATGTGAACGATGTGAGTGAAATGTTATTGCTTTTGAGAGAAGCAGGTCTGAAAGTTAATCCAAAGAAAATACAATTGGGAAAGCAAGAAGTCCAATTTCTGGGTGTTACTGTAGCACAGTCAGGGCGAAGTATCAATGAACAAAGGGTCGAGCTGATAGGTAAGCTACCCATGCCCACTGATGAAAAAAGTCTGAGACAATTCTTAGGCATGACAGGTTTCTGCAGAGAGTTTGTGCCTCATTATGCATCATTAACAGAGTGTTTGTATGATCTGCTGAAGCAATATGAATGGAAATGGAAATCAGAGCACACACAAGCTATTGAAGCATTAAAGGAAACTTTAGGCAATGCCCCTTCATTAGCATCACCAGACCCCAACAAAGAATACAGACTCTATCCACATGTAGGCCTTAGTACTTTGTCTGTTGCACTCACCCAAGACAATTTTGGAAAACAAAGACCTGTAGCCTATGCTTCACGTTTACTATCAACTGTAGAACAGAAGTATCCTTTATGTACTTGTATGGTGCTGTGTTGTTATTGGGCAATCAACAAATTCAGGTACTTGACAGGTACACAAAGAGTCATCATTGCTAGTCATCACACTCCTATAGTCATGTTAGCAAATGGAAGGAAGCAGATGTGAATTGTAAAAGGCTGGCGAGGTGGACTACAGCTTTATTGTCAGAGAATATTGAGGGTTTGATGTTAAAAGAACCTAGTGTCCTGATTGGTGGATTGATGATTGAAGGTGAAGCTCACAAATGTCAAGTGCAAGGAAATAGTTTGCAGCACAGAGTTTTTACTGCCGTATCCAAACCTTTTGACCTTGAAAGTGAATGTTGGTACATTGATGGTTCCTCTTATTATAAAGATGGAAGTAGAATCTCAGGGTTTGCTGGTGTTTGTGTAAAAGATGGCGAGATACAGAGACAATTTTCATATTCATGTAGAGCTCGTTCTGCACAGTATGTGGAGATAGCAGCACTTCTGCAAGTTCTCATTGAGTTAAGAGATGATGGTGGAATTGTTAACATTGCTTCTGACTTAGACCAGGTATGCAAGGGTGCAGTTGTCTATCTTTCATGGTGGGATGTGATGGGCCTTAAAGGGACAGATGGCAGTGAGATAAGATATGCATCCCTATGGAAAATGATAGAGGAGGAAACGCAATTCTTTTCAAAAATTAATATCCGAAAGGTACAGGCCCACAGAAAACAAACAACCGAGCACTACTGGAACAATACTGTAGATAGATTAGCAAAGGAGGCTGCAGTAACATCCCCCGAATGGCCTCATATAGAGCATACTTTGTCATTTCCAGTGTCTGCCCTTACACGTGCTCAAGCAAAAGGAATTGAAGAATGGACATGCGAGTTGGGTAAAGTACAAGATCAGGATGAGGAATTAGCTCAACTAAAAGAAATGTGTACGACTGGGCCCATACAGTTTGAGGGTCAAGAGATGTAGGTGAAGGATGGCCTACTAATAACTTACAAAAACAATTTATCTTTATGGGTTGCCCCAAAAGGTGTGAGGAAAGACATTCTTACATGGATTCATGGATCCCGTTGGTGGACACCCCAAACTTCCTTTAGCTTTAGAGAGATTAGATCATGTAGCATGGTGGCCTCAAAATAAACAACACATGCAGGAATATATCTTATGTTTGATGTGTGCCAGGCATGATCCCGCAAATAGGAAGAGGAGAGGGGCACTGATGAGACAAGCTCCCATGGTAGCGAATACAAATTGATTACACAGGTGAATTGCCTAACACTGCACACCAGAACAAATATTTACTGGTTGTGGTGGATTCCTTCAGTCACTGGGTCGAAGCTTTCGCTACCAAAAATTGTACTGCCACTACTACTGCAAGGATCTTGGTCAAAGAAATATTTAGTCGGTGGGGGATACCAAAAGTTTTAGACAGTGACAATGGGCCAGGATTTGTAGGTAATGTGATACAAGAGACATGTAAGCTCCTAGGGGTCATCCAAAAATTTCACATCTTCTATCACCCCGAGTCTGCGGGACAGGTTAAACGAATGAACATGACAATTAAAAATGCTCTTAGAAAGGTTGTCAATGAGCAAGGTACCGATTGGGATGAAAAACTACCCTTTGTTCTGGCAACTATTCGTTCCAGAGTTTGCAGGTCCATAGGCTGTGCCCCTTATGAAGTTCTGCTCGGCAGAACAATGAGAACGTGGGAACATCTGATAAATCCGGTCCCAGCCGCATTAGAAACGGTGTCATTATCTGAATCATGGGTAGTGATCTTAAAGGATCATGTGATTACAGTACATAAGACTGTGTGTGCCACTGATGAATGTACCCATAAAAGCTCACAACAGTGGTTTAATGCAATGGGTGATACCAGCGAATACCAAATTGGGGCTAGAGTAATGTTACAAGATTTTTCTGGGTTTCACCCATTTCCTAGGGCAAAGTGGAAGGGCCCTAATGCAATCATAGACAAAATTGGACCCTCTGTTTACTTATTAGACTTGGGAGAGGATAGGTCAAGATGGAGTCATGCATGTCAAATCAAAGCATTTAAAGGAAAAATGGATTTGATGGATGAAAGCATTGTCTAACTTTCTTCCTGAGATTGTCTTTCAGGTCCCAGGAGTAATGCGAATACCAGAGGACTACATCAACATGAAGACATCCCCCCTGGACAAATACAAGCCTTCTCTATTAGCGTGTGTGTTGATAAGAGCGTCAATCACTCTACTACTTTGCATCACAAACATCAGAGTGGAAACGTGTCAAGTTAAAGAATTGGAGTGCTTACCAGTCGGGAAATCTGATCGAAGTAAAAGAAGTGTAGTGGATCATACTACAGAACTTACTGTTTTACGGGAATCAGAAGGCATCCAGATACATGGGGATATGGTAAAGGGCATAGTCGGGGGGTGGATAGTCATTAGATGTGAGATCATGATGCCAAAATCTGATTACTTTGTGGAATCTGCTGTTTGGACTTACCCAGAAGGAAGCGATCGTCACAGGAGTACAGATATAATATTAGTGAAGACAAAGAATGGACCACAAATGCAAATGACTTTAGAAAGGAATTTTACAATATTTAAAAGGAGGGTATTATATCCTGTAGCCCTCATGACGTGGAGGATGGAGTCTATACAAAAATCCTACATATAATGGTCACAAATTCTAGAGACTGTCCTACAATTTTACAGTGGCCAGAACATGGACTTTTCCTTGAACGGACTCAAAATTTAGTATATAGCGATGTTTCATATTTATCGTTACCATTATTGTTGAATTTTACATCATTTAACATTCCAGCGAGTTGCCCAAAATCAATGGGATTATGGTTTAAAACGTTTTTTCAAACACATGTAAACTTATTTTGGGATGCTACACAAGGGCTTCAATTTAAGAAAATTTCAAAGAAGGATCTAGGTACTGATATATCAGGCCTCAGTTTGGGTAGTTCGATTTGGAATAGGTTTGATACAGAGAGTTTAAATATAAAAGAACAGAATTTTGTGGGTGGATTACAGCAGATACTGCTTAAAGGGGGAAGAGTGGATTTAAACACTCTAGCTGAAATGAAAATAGATATTCAGAACATTCACACCATTGCTGCAGATTTGCAGAACATTCAAATGTCGGTGAGTGCACTGAATAAAACCCTTCAAACCAATAATGTATCCAAGTCTATAGTCTGTGGTATTATAGGAAACTTGCTGAGTGAACACCTGAGCCTAGGGCTTCAAGAAATCAAACAAGGAGAATGGCCAAGGATAACGAACTCAACTTTATTATTCAATCTTATCAAAGACAGTGGTGTTACTTGTAGGAACTTTGCCTTTGCTAATGTAAGGAGCCTGGATACTCTTTGTAATAGAGATCGCATCGGAAAGCAGGAAATACCTCTGACTGTCGACATCCCTACATGGTCAACAATACCCTTACCCGTATACAAGATGATCATTCTTGGTGAGGTGGAGGTGAGAAATGGCACAAATATACTGAAACAACTGCTACTAGAAAGCAAACTCGTTGTCAAGGACAACCAAGTGTGGAAAACCATGGACCCCAACTGCTGTACCAGACGTGCCCAGGCTTGGCTTTGTTCCTGTTCTTTTGAGCGATTGGAGTACATAGAGGGCTGTCCTGCTGCACACTCTGGAAACTGCCTGGTTCGATTGCAAAAATCTGAACCAGCCTGGAAGAGAATAATTCATGGAGAAGGCCCAAGGGTCTGTGCATTGGGGGTTCCATCATTCACTTGGCAGAAACAAGTTCAGTGCCGGACCCTGATCACAGGATGGTGTGTGAATCTCACAGATGGACTGTTAACAATTGGAGAGGAAGACATTCGAGCCAATATCCAGATGAATCAAGTATCTATGGACATTGAGCAAACTGATCTTGGCAATTGGGACTCTATGATTTCTCCTTTATTTAAGAAAATACCACCACTTACGGTTGAATTGGATACATTATTTAAGAGGGACAGTAGGAAAATTATAGAATTACAAGAACTGGTAAAGGAAAACCTCATTAGTTCTAATAAAATTGCTAAAGAATTTCAGGAGCCTTGGTGGAGCATACCCAATAACACTTTAACTCACCCGCTATTGAGAACTCTGTCCATAATTTTTGTGTTTATTCAATTTATATTAATGTTTTTTTGTTTGGTTTATATTCTTGTGGTAGAAGACAACTAAGAACAATCCAGAGGAAGAAGGAAAGCATAGAGATGGCTTCAATCTTAAGAGCCAGGGATGTCTGAGCAGTTTGGTTGTGAATCGATTCTGATTCGAACCGATCCAAGTGGGGGTATATGTTGTAATATGTTCACCGATTTATGTGGGACATTATATCATACAGTCAATATTAACCAGGCCAGAATTGAGTTGACAATGGTCGATTTGTCCAAGCCAACTCAATTTTAATATAACAGCTGAAAACCCATTGATGTGTTGGTCTTATGCAAGTCTACCTAGGGGTGTGAGGTATGAGCTGTTAACCTAATTGAACATTTCAAAGGGTACATTGTTTAAAGGACCATAGAAGAAGTATTGATGGTAATTAGACTTGAGGGGGTAACAATGGGATCAAGGAGTGTTTTGGGTTGGCCTAGCGGAGGCTCCCTCCTGTGGGGCTAATATATCTAAAGGGGCTTGTTGATATGCAAGAATACAAATTAGGAATGTAGGTATTCCAAGGGCTCAAAAGGGTTTTCAGGTGGTATCTGTTAATCTAATTACACATATCTAAAGGGGACTTGTTGATGTTGATATGCGGGAGTGCAAATTGGGGTGGTTCACGGCTGGGGGTTGTTGTCTGTTTGATAGACTAAAGCTTCTCAAAGTCCTAAATTGAAACGGCCAATCAAATTGCTCAGCCATTCAATGCCTGGTGAATATAACATGGCATTCAGTCTATAGTTGAAGTATCGTCTGTCTGTGTATGATGCACACACAGACCTAAGAACATGGGACTTTGAATTATATACTCTGTCGGATTTTTTGTCACCTGTGGACTTTGTTCTGTGTTGGAAGTCAATAAAGTGCATCTCTCTGGAAGAATTGGGTTGCTGCGGAAGAGTACATACTAATTCATTATCATACCCACGGTAATACTATCTACCCGATATATTAAATCACTACATAAGGCAGCGGTCCCCAACCTTTTCGGTGCCAGGGACAGGTATCGTGCAGCCAATTTTTGTGGTTGGTAGTGATGGGGGGTGGGTGATATTGTTGCCACTCACTGATAGGGTTTTAACAGGAATTTATGTGCAGTCAAACCTCTCTGTTAATGATCTGTAGTTACACCTCAGATCACCAGGCTCCTTCATCCATGTGTTAACACAAAAAACAAAAGGTTCCCCTAAGTGGACTTTTCCGGCACTTGCATGGACAAACAGATTTTATACAGAATAAGGAGTGTTTATGTATAATAAAAAACATGTAATTTTATTTGAAAAATACAATTGTTAAAAACAAGCACTAGATACATAAGAAAACATAGTAGGGCTACATGATAATCATGATGAACAACACATGGTAGATTGTGATAAAGATCTCTTCTCAAGCCCGACGCGTTTCGGGGTAATTAATATTTATGAAGTCCTTCTTCAGGGGCATAGTTGAGAGAGGGGTTCATCTGAGCTAATTAGAAAAAATGAAGGGATGGAGGGTCAGGTATTGGTAAGACTTTCATGTGGATATCTAGTAAAGGGTTAGAATGATCAATTGATCACCTACCTGAAGATATATATTTATTTGCTTGTGAAAAGTAGATTTATGCTAAAAGCAAGGAGGGCCACACGGAAAAGGGCCAAGTATAAGAGTAAACAATGGTGATGTAACCAATGTAGATGTTAATACTTAAATGGTTAAATGATGAGAAATGCAGGTTGGTGGGCTGCAACCACTGTGGAGAGGTGTGACAGTACTCCCGTCTCGCCCGACCAGGGCGCGTGCGAGCCAGGGCGGCGTGCTGAGGTCACAGAAGGCGTCCTAAAAAATAAGAAGGTATAAAGGGGACCTTAGGAGAGGGTCCAACAAAGGTAGATTGGGAGGTAAATGTAGTAATGTGTAAATAAGTAGGCTAGTAAAAACAAGATTAGTAATGAGGGGGATGATGGGGAAGCTATATATGCAAAGCAAAATATGAAAAGCAAAGTGCACCAAGTAGGGGCCAAAAAAATAATATATATATTAAATTACAGCTTACATTATATACAAAAGCTATGTATATACATATGGGGATGTTAATTTGAGGGTAAAATATGGTGTGGGGGTAAATATGTAGCTGCATACCTAATGGTAGATATGTAGTGTGCATAGTAGTAAAGGATTCCATATAGTATATTAAGTAGCAGCTGGAATGATATAATCAAGTACAGCATAGGGTTTGAGTCTAAAGTGTATGGAGAACAGATTCAATGTAGCAGAGCCCATATAAACTCCCAAAAGCCTGCAGAGACCAAAGTGAGAGCAGGCCAGGGAGTAATGAGGTGTAGCTACAAGGCTCAGGGGGGAAGAAAATAATAACCAAACTTAGCACTGGAGTGCTAAAACATCCAATGAAGTAAGATGACTAAAGTAACATACCTTGGGTAAAAGCAAGTATACAGAGAGATCACCTCACGGCCAAGCATCCGGCGTATATGGCGCCTTGGCAGGGAGTGAGTGAGGCTGGTTATTATAGTGTGAGAGATCTAATCAGCTGGCGTCAAAATGAGGCACAGCTGTGTGTGGAGAGCGTAAGCAAAGACGCTCTATATTGACCCCCCGAGGCGAGGATGCGCGGCGCCGCCCCAACAGCGCATGCGCAACGTCACGGCGTTTGGAGCAGCGTCGCGCACACCCGCCCCACCGGCACGGAAGTGCCACCCCGGCGAACAGCGCATGCTCGCCGGAGTGGCAACATGGAGGCGATGGGCGTGGGGAAACGCCCAGACACCTCCCTCAACGCCGCCCCAGAAATTGTTTATCGATCTGCTGTATCTGGTTGTTATCCTTTTTTTTTTTTTTTTTTTTTTTTTTTTACCAATTTTGTATACCAAGCTGAACGTCTGTCACATATATGCCTCCCCCCCTCCCCTCCCCTCCCCTTCCCCCCTTTTTATGTTTTATTTATTATTAATATTACTATTATTATTATTATTATTACTATCCGTTTTACCACATCCCTCGCAATTTTCGTTTCACCCCTTTAATTTTTCAGTTGGCACCCTAGGGGACCTTGTATCTGTACACACATTCAGCTTGGTTGGCTCCCTTAGGGAACCCTCTCTTTGTCCATTGTTGCCTATATATGATCTATTTATGGTTATTTTATATACTCAGTTAGTATCTACATTTATATGCCTTTTACATGTTTCCAAGTTTTCTGTTGGTCATCACTATTCTACTATGCAATACTCTTTTGCATTCAATGTTTCATGCGTTCTCCCCCGTGCTGTATGTTGTGACATGTTCCCCCTCCCCTCGCCCCTCCCCCCGGGGCGCGTGTGGCTAGAGCGGCTGCCCGGCACGGCAAGCCGCCACAGGATTCTTTTAATTCTGGGGCGGCGTTGAGGGAGGTGTCTGGGCGTTTCCCCACGCCCATCGCCTCCATGTTGCCACTCCGGCGAGCATGCGCTGTTCGCCGGGGTGGCACTTCCGTGCCGGTGGGGCGGGTGTGCGCGACGCTGCTCCAAACGCCGTGACGTTGCGCATGCGCTGTTGGGGCGGCGCCGCGCATCCTCGCCTCGGGGGGTCAATATAGAGCGTCTTTGCTTACGCTCTCCACACACAGCTGTGCCTCATTTTGACGCCAGCTGATTAGATCTCTCACACTATAATAACCAGCCTCACTCACTCCCTGCCAAGGCGCCATATACGCCGGATGCTTGGCCGTGAGGTGATCTCTCTGTATACTTGCTTTTACCCAAGGTATGTTACTTTAGTCATCTTACTTCATTGGATGTTTTAGCACTCCAGTGCTAAGTTTGGTTATTATTTTCTTCCCCCCTGAGCCTTGTAGCTACACCTCATTACTCCCTGGCCTGCTCTCACTTTGGTCTCTGCAGGCTTTTGGGAGTTTATATGGGCTCTGCTACATTGAATCTGTTCTCCATACACTTTAGACTCAAACCCTATGCTGTACTTGATTATATCATTCCAGCTGCTACTTAATATACTATATGGAATCCTTTACTACTATGCACACTACATATCTACCATTAGGTATGCAGCTACATATTTACCCCCACACCATATTTTACCCTCAAATTAACATCCCCATATGTATATACATAGCTTTTGTATATAATGTAAGCTGTAATTTAATATATATATTATTTTTTTGGCCCCTACTTGGTGCACTTTGCTTTTCATATTTTGCTTTGCATATATAGCTTCCCCATCATCCCCCTCATTACTAATCTTGTTTTTACTAGCCTACTTATTTACACATTACTACATTTACCTCCCAATCTACCTTTGTTGGACCCTCTCCTAAGGTCCCCTTTATACCTTCTTATTTTTTAGGACGCCTTCTGTGACCTCAGCACGCCGCCCTGGCTCGCACGCGCCCTGGTCGGGCGAGACGGGAGTACTGTCACACCTCTCCACAGTGGTTGCAGCCCACCAACCTGCATTTCTCATCATTTAACCATTTAAGTATTAACATCTACATTGGTTACATCACCATTGTTTACTCTTATACTTGGCCCTTTTCCGTGTGGCCCTCCTTGCTTTTAGCATAAATCTACTTTTCACAAGCAAATAAATATATATCTTCAGGTAGGTGATCAATTGATCATTCTAACCCTTTACTAGATATCCACATGAAAGTCTTACCAATACCTGACCCTCCATCCCTTCATTTTTTCTAATTAGCTCAGATGAACCCCTCTCTCAACTATGCCCCTGAAGAAGGACTTCATAAATATTAATTACCCCGAAACGCGTCGGGCTTGAGAAGAGATCTTTATCACAATCTACCATGTGTTGTTCATCATGATTATCATGTAGCCCTACTATGTTTTCTTATGTATCTAGTGCTTGTTTTTAACAATTGTATTTTTCAAATAAAATTACATGTTTTTTATTATACATAAACACTCCTTATTCTGTATAAAATCTGTTTGTCCATGCAAGTGCCGGAAAAGTCCACTTAGGGGAACCTTTTGTTTTTTGTGTTAATACAATATTGGACGTGGCACGGCCCCCTTCCCTAAACTAGTTGGTCACCCCCCCTTTTCTTCATCCATGTGTTTGTTGTGCCCTGAGGCGTCAGAAGGAGGAGAGCAGCCACCACTTGTCAGGGGGTGGAGCTTCACTCGCTCACCCTATGCTGTATGGCAATTGACTATAATAGCCCTTCATTTTTAGCTTTTCTGAGTGGATGGTGTGGAGTGGCCTGACTGCAGGGTGTCCCCTGCATGGTCCATCATGAGACCTTCGTGCTGCTGTAGCGCCAGAGCCGTCGCTAGAGGTCCTGGGTCGGCACTGGCGATTTGGTCTCCACCACTATTTTTAGGAAGTCCAGCTCTCATGGAGAGGAAGAAACGGGCATGACACACTTCAGATCCAAGACGTTATAATCTCCCGCCCCACAGCCTGCCCCCCCCCCCCCCAACAGGTCACGGACTGGCTCCAGGCCGGAACCCGGGGATTGGGGATCCCTGGACTAAGGCAAGCATAAGAGAACCATCCGGCTTTACTCCTTCCTCTCCCTGTATCTTTGGTGTCACTGGATTGGAGCTGAAATCTAGTGCTTATCAGTGCCCCTCCTAACAAAGTATGTCTCAAGGGCAATTATTCTATTTCGGACTCCCATAACATAACAGAGGAGGGGCTGCTGGGGGTATTAGAAATACATTTGAGGTCATGTGACTGGCATGAAGCTAGCTGTAAAAAAGGTATTTAACAAGCTTTGTTTTAATAAAACACTTGGGGTCCTTTCACACGGGTGTTCCGAATGTCCGTTTTTCCTCCATCTGTTGGCGGATGAAAAAGGGACATAAATGTATGTCTATGGGCTAGTGGACGTTAGCGGATGATCATCCGCTGACATCCGCTCTGTTATGTTCCGTTTTTTGAGACGGAAGAAAATTGCAAGTTAGACTTACCGGTAACTTGTTTTCCAATAGGCTTTCAGGACAGCACCCGAGAGATCATGGCTCCTCCTCCCACAGGAAACACCTCATCAATTAAGTCTTTAAATTGGAATCCTCCACGTTGCCTCATCAGTTGTTTGTAGAGAACTCCAGCCCCAGCTGCAACACATAAGCGACAGTTATATCATAGTATTACAGCATTAGCATAAACAAAGGGCGGGTTACTGCTGTCCTGAAAGCCTATTGGAAAACAAGTTACCGGTAAGTCTAACTTGCAATTTTCCAAAACGTCTTTCAGGACAGCACCCAAGAGGATAATCAAGACTTACTCCATTTAGGGTGGGACAACAGCCTGTAAGACTTTCCTTCCAAAAGCCTGGTCCCCAGCCGTCATGAGGTCTAACCTATAATGACGGGCAAAGGTTGTCAGACTTGTCCAAGTAGCTGCCTTACAGATTTGTTCGGGGGTGGCGCCAGCTTTTTCTGCCCAACTCACCGCGGAAGCTCTTGTAGAATGAGCCCGGACATTTAATGGACTCTCCAGACCTGTAAGGGAATAGGCTTCTGAGATAGCCATTCTCAACCATCTGGCAATGGTTCCTCTAGAAGCTTGTCTTCCTTTTTTATTACCGGAAAATAAAACAAACAGAGCATCTGAACATCTAAAGTCTTTAGTGTTTTCCAAGTAACTCAAGACTGCTCTTTTAACATCCAGGGTATGGAATTCTTCTTCCTTCTTACCCGATGGATTAGAACAAAAGGTAGGAAGTATTATTTCCTGAGTTCGATTCTGGATCGAAGCGACCTTCGGCAAAAAATTAGGATCCGTCTTCAGAACAATTCGGTCTGAAAAAATGGAAAAGAAAGGCTCCCTGATTGATAAGGCTTGCAGCTCACTGACTCTTCGGGCTGTTGTAACAGCCACTAAAAACACTGTTTTCAAAGTAATCAATTTCAGGGAGGCTAAATTAATGGGTTCAAAAGGTTCCTTGGTCAGGGCCTGTAGAACAACCGATAAGTTCCATGCTGGACAGCTTTTGATTACCACTGGTCTAGACCGGGTAAGAGCTTTGAAGAATCTTATTACTAGAGGTTCTGATGAAATGGATTTTTCCAGGAATACCCCCAGCGCAGCAACTTGAACTTTGAGGGTGCTGACCGCTAAGCCCTTGTCCGCCCCTTCTTGGAGAAACTCAAGCACAGAAGAAATTTGTTTTGTAGATCTGTCAGATGCTGTGCACCAGGAGTTGAAGATTTTCCAGACCTTGGAATAGATTGCTCTTGTAACCTTCTTTCTACTGGATAGGAGGGTAGCTACCAACCTATCCGAGAAACCTTTCCTCTTCAAGAGCTGCTCCTCAGTAGCCAGGCCGTGAGCTTTAGTTTTGCTACTTCCTGGTGAAACAGAGGACCTTGTAACAGAAGGTCTTTTCTTAACGGAAGGTGCCAGTAAGGTTCTTGTTGCATCTGAAGAAGGGATGAAAACCAAGGCCTTTTTGGCCAGAAAGGAGTGATGAGGATCACTATTGTCTCCTCCTTCCTGATTTTTGCTATGACCCGAGGGATAAGCTGAAACGGAGGGAATGCGTAACAGAGGTGAAACTTCCAATCTTGTGCCAGAGCATCCACTCCCTGTTCAGGGAGAAGAAGCGAGACATCTGCGAGTTTTCCTGGGTGGCAAAGAGATCCACTCTTGGACGCCCCCATTTCTGCACTATTAACTGGAAGACTTCTGGATTCAATTGCCACTCTGCCTCTAAAATCTGGTTCCTGCTTAGGAAGTCCGCTACTCTGTTTAAGGTCCCTTTTAAATGGACCGCGGATAAGGATAGAGTATGGAGCTCTGCCCAACTCAGAATGCCTTTTGCCAAGCTCTGCAGAACTTTGCTTCTGGTTCCCCCCTGTCTGTTTATGTAAGCCACCGCCGTGGCGTTGTCTGACAGGATCTGAGTATGTTGCCCCTGGACTTCATTCGCAAAGGTCAGTAAGGCCATTTCTATAGCTTTTAGTTCCCTCCAATTTGAGGACCTTAGGGCATCTCTTGTGTCCCACGAGCCCTGGGCCCACCGGCCGCTCATATGAGCCCCCCAACCCCAGGAACTGGCATCTGTTGACAACCTCACCTGAGTTGGGAAGGACCATAACAGCCCCTCTGAGTACCTTGTCTGGTTCTTCCACCACCACAGACTTCTTTTTACTGAAGTAGGGATCTTCACTAATGAATCTAGTAAATCCTGCTGGTGATTCCAGGTTTTTAACAGGAAACTTTGCAGAGGTCTGAAATGGAGCTTTGCCCACTGGATGGCCGGAATGGAAGAGGTCAGGGTTCCCAATGCTGACATAACCTTCCCGATGGACAGAACTTGATTGGACTGTAGCAATGACACCACTTGTACCAACTTTTTCTGTTTTTCCTCTGGAAGAAAAATTTTTTGTTCTAAAGAGTTGATACGGAAACCCAGGAATAACACTTCCTGTGAGGGAATCAGATTTGATTTTTGAAGGTTTAAAATCCACCCCATGGATTCTAGATGAACCCGGGCTCTGAGCAAGTTTTCTTGAAGACCTTCTCTGGTCTGGGCAAAAAACAGCAGGTCGTCCAGATAAGGAATAACTGAGATCCCCTCTAGACGCAGAGGCGCCAGAGCTTCAGCCATTATTTTCGTGAAGACCCTTGGGGATGATGACAGACCAAACGGGAGTGCTCTGAATTGCAGATGTACCACCTTCTTCCCTTCTTTCAGTGCTAACCTCAGATATTTCTGTGACCTGGTGGCAACAGGAATGTGGAGGTAGGCATCTTGTAAATCTATTGATGCCATATAGCACCCTTGATACAGGAGGTTTCTTACTGAAAATATTGAATCCATCCGAAACCTTCTGTATTCCACTGATTTGTTCAGCATTTTGAGATTCAGGATAAGACGGAACTTTCCTGAAGGTTTCTGAACCAGAAAGACATGCGAGTAGAACCCCTGGAAGAACTCCCCTGCTGGGACCGGAACAATGACTCTCTGATTTTTCAGTTCCTGAATTAGGGACTTCATGGCGAGAGCCTTGACTGCGTCCCTTGGGACGTTTGTCACCAGGAATCTTCTTGGAGGTTCTTCCGTAAATTCTATCACATACCCTTGGGAGAGCATCTTTACAACGAATTGATTTGAGGAAATGGCTCTCCACTGAGGAAGAAACTCCTGAAGTCTTCCCCCGACCTTGACAGAGTCATTGTGGTTTTGTGGAGGCCGCAGGAGGATTGAAGAGCACTCCACCCCTACCTTTGGGCTTCTGAGAAGACCATGCCTTCCTCTTGCCCTGCGTTTTTGCTTCCTGCTGACCTTTTTGGGGCCGAAAGAAACGCTTACGGGTTTGCACCTGTTTCTTCCTAACCGGAAACGACTTTTTCTTGTCTGCCGTGCGGTCAAGAATGGATTCTAGCTCTGAACCGAATAGCAGATCACCTGCGAACGGAATACCACATAATCTATTTTTAGATGCAGCATCCCCTGGCCATGTCTTCAGCCATAAGGCCCTTCTGGCAGAATTTGTTAAAGCTGCTGACCTTGCTGACATGCGGATAGACTCCGCAGACGCATCCGCAATATATGATATTGCTGCCGACAGGGTTGAAAAAGAGTCTAGAATCTCCTGTTTTGAGGAATCTGCTATGACATGGGCTTTCAACTGGTTAACCCAGTGATCTAAGTTCCTTGCAACACAGGTTGTTGCCATTGCTGGTTTCAGATTGTGCATTACTGATTGCCAGGTTCTTTTAAAAAGCAGGTCCATCCTTTTGTCCATGGGCTCCTTCAGAGTGCCCATATCCTCAAAGGCTAGGTCCGTAGACTTAGAGACCTGAGAAAAGGCAGAGTCCAATTTTGGAACCTTATTCCATACAGAATCTGGATTTTCTTCAAATGGAAATCTTTTCTTGTGAGCCCGGGAAAAGAAAGGCTTTTTCTCAGGTTCCAGCCACTCTTTTTTAATCATATCAGTGATAACTGAATGGACTGGAAAAGAACGGCCTTTTGAATCTTCTAAACCAGCATACATGCGGTCATGCAGTGAGAGTTCCTTCTTTTCCTCTTCTATCCCCAAAGTGGCATGGATTACCTTCAGGAGTCCTCCCACCTCTTCTAGTGACAATTTGTATTTAGAAGTGGTATCTGATTCATTTTCCTCCTCCTCAGAATCTGTATCATCTGGAGCGAGGGAAACGGACCCTTGAGAAGCGTCCTGGGATATCGGACCCCCAAAAATTATTTGAGAACCACTCTGGGGTTCTGAAGATGGCTGCGGAACCAGAGGATCCCTAGAGGGACCTGGCTCCTCTCTTAGGTTTGACCTAAAAGCCTGAAAGGTGGCCCGGAGCTCATCCTTTATTGTTGACACTAAGTCGCCACAAACGGATGGAGTCTCCTCTCTGACCAAAGTAATGCACTCTGCACAAAGCGTTTTGGTCCAAGCATCGCTTAATTTTTCTTTGCAGACAGGGCACCTTTTCTTGACTGGTTGGGCAGAACCTTTGGCCTGGACAAACAGAAAAGAGGCATGGAACCACGCTTAAAAGGCTGTAATACAGCGTAAACAATACACCCAGGTGCACTAAGGAAGAAACATCTCATTTTCCATGTGCCCATGCAAGCCACCACCACCTAATCCCCTGTTGTAGGGCAGATATACTAAATCTAGCCACTGCAACATACCTTCTGAGAGGGGAGGGGGGGGGGGAAGGGGGGGAAAAGGGTGAGTAACCCCCCCACAGGAGAAAACGGCCCAGGGTAATAAAGGACACAGTCCCTTACCTTAGCCTTGCTGGCGCCTTGGCTTGCCCCCTTATCCGCTGCATCGCTATCCATAGCTGTCTGCGGTGCGTGGTAAAACGACCGGTTCCAGATTCGAAAACGCCGCTGCGCTGACCTGGAACCGGAAATAGGGCGCCAGGTGACCCTGCCCTCTCCCACTGCGCTTTGCGCCGGAAATGACGCACGCGCCGACCCGGAAGTGCTGCCTGGACGTGGCTGAAGCGCTCTTCCGCCACCCGCAACATGGCGGCCGCCACCGCTCGCTCCCAAGAAGGGAACGGAGGACGGCCACCCGTCAGGCCAAAAATTTTGAGGCAGCACCCCCGGCGTACAGGCTCTCCCCGAGCACGGAAGAGGGAGAGGGAGCCCACGGGACCGTCCATATAAGAGGCAAGTGGGAGGCTCACTCTCCTGGCCTAAAAAAGACCTAACAGGTGAGAACCTGTGTCTCCCAGGATAAACCTGAGAGATCATGGCTCCCACCAGAGGTGTTCCTCCAGCTGGAGGAAACACAAAAAACTGATGAGGCAACGTGGAGGATTCCAATTTAAAGACTTAATTGATGAGGTGTTTCCTGTGGGAGGAGGAGCCATGATCTCTCGGGTGCTGTCCTGAAAGACGTTTTGGAAAACCCGCTGACATCCGTTTTTAAACTTTTTTCCCCCTCTTTTAAAAACACACTGTATACAGATGGTTGCTAAAGAGGAGGCCGCAAAGCTGGTCGCCGCGTCCTCAATGTAAAAAAAAAATAAATAAATCTGGCGTCAGGGCTCCCTCCACCCGCTCACTCGTTCCCTCCCTTTACTAACCTGCCAGACTGCATGCTCTGATAAGGGTGTGGTATGAATTTTGGGGTGGGGGGACCCCCCCTCCTGAACCATACCAGGCTGCATGCCCTCAACATAGGGGAGATAGGTGCTTTGGGCGGGCTCTGCCCGACAACCCTGGCCAGTGGTTGTCGGGATCTGCGGGCAGGGGGACAAGGGCCTCTTCCCGACAACCCTGGCTGACTGTTGTCGGGGTCTGCGGGGGGGGGGCTTATCGGAATCTGGAAGCCCCCTTTAAGAAGAGGGCCCCCAGATCCCACCGCCCCCCCCATGTGAACGGGTATCGGGTACCCCTACCCATTCACCCCAAAAAGCAGTGAAATGTAAAGAAAAAAAAACACGGAAGATGGCACGGATTTTTTTTTTTAAATAAAGGACCTGTCAAAAACCGACTCTTGTTTTCTTTTACATTTCACTGCTTTTTGGTGTGAATGGGTAGGGAGTATGATGTACCCGATATCCATTCACATGGAGGGGGCCCTTGTTAAAAGGGGCTTCCAGATACCTATAAGCCCCCCAACTGCAGACCCCGACAACCACCGGCCAGTGTTGTCGGGAAGAGGCCCTTGTCCCCATCAACATGGGGACAAGGTGGCTTGGGGGGTGAGCCCCCCCAAAGCACCCATCCACCCTCATGCAGGCTAGTATGGTTCAGGGGGGGCATCGCTCGTCCCCTCCCTTTCCTAACCTGACGGGCTGCATGCTCAGATAAGGGTCTGGTATGGATATTGGGGGGGGGAGACGACTCCATACCATTAAAAAAAAAAAAAAATTTGGCGGGGGGGGGGTCCTCTCTGAATCCATACTAGAACGAAGAGCCTGGTATGGACCTGGAGGGGGGACCCCACGCCGGTTTTTTTTTTCAAATTCAGCTGTCAGCAGGACGGTTAAGGACGCGGCGGCCAGCTTTCCGGACCCCTCCTAGGCAACCAGCTATATACAGTGTTTAAAGTTCAGTTAAGTTTTTTTTTTTTTTTTACAAGAAAGAAAGCAACAGATGTCAACGGACATGAAAAAAGATGTAAAAATTGATATCCGTATCAGGTTTTTTTTTTTTTGTAAAAAAATAAAAATAAAAGTGACCAAATTGAAATAAAAAAAAAAACTGAACGCCCGTGTGAAAGGACCCTTACCCTGTGATAGAGGGGCTGGCAGTAAAAATTTGTAATAATTCACTTTCTACTAATATCGGCAGGAGTGGGGGGGGGGGGGTACGGGGGCGGAGACAGAGACAGACACACGGAGCTGACAGGCAGGGAGGGGGTGGGGAGGACAGAGGAGAGCTACGAATGATGGAAGCACGCAAACTAACCACAGTAGTCAGGGCTCAGCAGCCATGGTTATCGTGGTCAGTACCACGGACACAGGAACAGGCAGGATCAGCCAGGGTTTTTACAGTTTAGAGAGGGGCAGATTAGACAGCACAAGCTGTGCAGTTTAATCTGCTATAAAAAGGGAACACAATTTTTTTTGGGGTTACAATCTAAGTTCAACAAGTTTTGTGTCAAAATACACAACCGAGTCAATGTATGGAGAACTAGAGAGGAAGACCTGTGTTAAATCTGGTAACAATTTCTTTGATCTTCCATGCATTTTTGTTTTACCAAAAAGCTGCACTTTGTTACTGCAATTCTGTAAGTGGATTATTTTATTGCGCTGATTAAAAATGGTTTACAGTACTTCACCATTGGTGCCCTTTCTTTCCATTTGAGCATGGTGGATACTACAGTTGCGCAAAGAGCAGTTCTGGAGATCTGAGCAGGAAGCCTAGGAGATCTATTACACCTTACATAAGTTATGCCTGTCTGACCTCCAGACTGAAAAGCTGTGGGTCCATTTCTTCTGGTGAGTCGGGACACAACAGGGGAGTTTGACACATGGCACAGCATGTTCTGCACTTCAGCACTTTTTTTTGACTGTTTGGAGCACTTAATGACTTTTATACATATAAATTTTGGATAGTTTTCATTGTATTTTCATTAGAAATCACACTCCATAATTACAAGCGCTGTATTTTTCATGTACACAGCAATAATTTTATGCCCATGGTTCTCGGTTAACTTTAGACTGATGACCTGTAAAGGCTTTTGAAGCGTCCTCGAAGGAGAATTTTAGATACCATAGCTTTTTGTGATTCCACTGGAATGCGCATTTTTACAACTTGACATGCTTGGTATCTTCTTACTTAATGCAACCTCAAAGCCTCATAGTTATACTTAGGCTGAAAAAACCGACACTAGTCCATCTAGTTCAACCTGTGGCAAGAAACAAAAAGAAAACCTCCATATACACTATCCTATACCCATAGTTGATCCAAAAGAAGTAAAAAAAAAATCCCCAGTAAAGCATGGTCCAAAAAATCCTTCCAGATCCTCCAGGAGGCAAATGGATATTCCCTGATCAACTATCCCTGGTGTATTACCTCAAAAAATTTGTATCCAGTTATATTTTGTGAATATTTCGGAAAGTTACCAAACTGGCCAGAGGTAGTTCCTGAGGGACAATGGGAGGATGATGTCTATTCCACATTTTCACAGCTCTTACTGTGATAAAGCCTTTCCATACATGAAGGTTAAATCTTTTTTCAGACGTTAGAAAATGTATATTTTTTTCCCCATCTTTTTCACTATCCAAAAGCTGCTGTTGGCCTTCAGGAATTATTTAATCTCCCACCTGTAAAATAGCCTAAGTTAAGCTTTGGAGAATCTGGTATTTCAAACTTGGTTTGAATTTTTTTTGGCATGGACCTAGAAACTTGCAAAATGTAATAAGCCTTGTACTTACTAATATTTCTGATGTCAGGTCTTTCAACTGATGGAGAAACAGACAAGGTCTTGTTTGTTGGACCCATAGCTCCTGCTACATATCTTTTAATTCCTAAAATAAAATAAAAAAAATAAAAATAAAAACATAATTCTCTGCTGGACTGTAGACTTCAAAGGGTGCTAAATTGTACCACTCTCTAAAAGCAATCCTATTGTTATGCACATGGCCATGCTGTGTTCTATGTAAAAACCCCATCTCAGTCTGCCAAGGGTAATTGGGCTTTGCAAAAAAAAAAAAAAAACACCACACCTCAAACAACCTGCATTCCTTTGGGGAAAAAAAATCTGACATTTGATTTTAACAAAAGAGTAACAAACATTAAATACTTACGGACCGGGCCTATTTTTTCAGACTTGGTGTTCACAAGTTAAAATAATTTTTTCTTGCTAGAAAATTACTCAGAACCCCCAAACATTTTTTTTTTCAGAAACCATAGGTAATGAAATGGCAGTCGTTGCAATACTTTGTCACGACGTATTTGCGCAGTGGTCTTACAAGTGCAATTTTTTTGGTCTAGTGCTAGAATTATTGCTCTCCCTCTAATGATCGCGCAAAAGCTCACGTGTGGTTTGAACACGGTTTTCATATGCGGGCGTGACTTGCGTATGTGAGCTCAGCGGGACGGGGCGCTTTTAATTTATTTTTACACTGTCCCTTTAAAAAAAAAAAAAAAATAATAAAATTCGGGTCACTTTTAGGCCTTATGCACACTGGACGTTAAAATAATGTTATAAAAAGCCAGTAGCTTTGCAGTGAGTGTTTCAATGTTTATGCAATAGCATTTAGCGTTTTTCCGCATTAGCATCTTTTTTTTTTTCAATAGATCAAAAACGTCAAAAAACGCCTGTTAGCCGCGTTTTAGCGTTTGACGTTAGAGCGTTTTACAGCTGAAAAACTGTCAGAACCATCTAGTTTGGGGGGGTTTTATAAAGCCAAAAAATGCCTCAGTCTTTTACAACAAAAAAAAAAAAAAAATTCCACTTTAAGACCATTGGGCAGAAGCGACGTTTGACGTCGCTTCCGCCATCCAATGGTATGGAGCCGAGTGGGGGCCATCTTTCCCTCACTTGGCTCCAGGCTGTTGAGGAAAGAGGACCCGATAGTCTCCGCTGCTACCGACGGATCCAGTATGTGGTGGAGACCCCCAGAGCATTCGTTATTATTCATATTTAACTTTAACTTATCATGAATTTTATGAATAAAAAAAATAAATAAATAATAGTACAATCTAGTTAAGTAAGTACTTTCTTTAATAAAAGTAACCCACATAAATTGGACACAGAAAATAAAATGCAAAATGAAAGTAATTTTACACATATGCTGCACATTGCACAATAATTAAAAAAAAAAGAAGATAAATAATTAACAAAAAACACACATAATATAAAAATGCCAAAGACCAAGTCTATGTTTGAGTAGACGTGTGGTATTTGCACTGTTTGCATTTATTTTTCAAAAATAGAAGAACCATAAAACAAGACAGAGGGCATACAGGCTATTATACAGATCATACTACTAAGCCGTCAGTTCTGTATCAAAGCTCATTGTCAAAGTACTGCAAAACATCAGCTCCATGATACATCTTCACATCAAATAATGGGAGTGGGACAACTGGAAAACCCAACAACAGGCTAATGCCGCGTACACACGAGCGGACTTTACGGCAGACTTTGTCCGGCGTACTTTGACGTACTTTACGACGGACTTTCCGAATGAGCGGACTTGCCTACACACAATCAACCAGTGTCCGACGGATTTGATGACGTACGACTGGACTTAAACAAGGAAGTTCATAGCCAGTAGCCAATAGCTGCCCTAGCGTCGGCTTTTGTCTGTCGGACTAGCATACAGACGAGCGGACTTTTTGACCGGACTCGAGTCCGTCGGACAGATTTGAAACATGTTTCAAATCTAAGTCCGTCAAACTTTTGAGAAAACAAAGTCCGCTGGAGCCCACACACACGATTGAATTGTCCGACGAAATCCGGTACGCTGGACCAAGTATGCCGTAAAGTCCGATCGTGTGTACGCGGCATAAGGTGTTTCAAGGACTTGCCTCTTCCTTAGAGCCAGAGCTCCGAGCAGACAAAGAAAGGCAAGTCCTCAAAACAAGTTAGCCTGTTGGGTTTTTCAGTTGTCCTAGGCTATAGGTGATGTGATGTATTGTGGACTGAAAGCTTACTTTGACGACAAGGTTGATAGAGTACACCTGTTGGTTTGTTGTATATTACTTAAGTTACCATATTAACAAAGGAGGTCTTCCTTCATGCACTAGGCCGGGGCGCCCTCCGTCTTGTTTTCATTTCAACAGTGTAAGTATATCCACTGACTTCCCTAGTCATAAGAATATTAGGAGGGCATCAAGGCGAGGCATGTCCAGTGAAACCAGCAGGGAAAAATGTAGGCAACAGTCTGGGGCCCACTTCCAAGCACTAGAGATTGTGGAGTTGATTTACTAAAATTGGAGAGATTGAAAAAATTAGCGCAGCTGAGTTCCATCACCTCCATTTGTGCCTGTATCATTTCCCATGCACGCTGCTTTTTCTCCACATTAAAAAAAATAATGCTCTTTAAAAATTGAGGATCTAGAACTGTTGCAATGCAGTACAGAGGGTTGGATTCAGTGTCTTGAAACAGGTTAACTGCCTCCAGTAGTGGTTTTAGCCGTTTTTACACCATGGTCTGTTTCTGCCTCTTTTCCTAGCAGACGCTTCAGTGCAGAAATCAAGGGAATAACTTCAGCAATGGAAGAATTAGCTGAGCTTATTTCTTTTGTTAACTGTTCAAATGGCGATAGAAGAGACAAACTATTTTCAACTAACATCCACTGATGTGTGCTCAATGTTGCCAGCAGCTCGTAATCTGCACTGTATGCAGCTAAAACACACTTCTGTTCGAAAAAGACTTTGCAGCATATAGTAGGTGCTGTTCCAACTAGTGGCTACATCTTGCTGCAGTCATTTCGGTGACATTCCAAACGGTCTGCAAAGCTTGTAATCCGGAATAAGCAAGCGGAGAATGCTTAAAGTGACCCACAGTTTTTCTTCCTGTTGATACAATATCAGATATGGTGCTCTGATTAAGCAATCCCTCATTCACAGGCAACTGCGTGTGTGCCATACACGGTATGCTTTTAAGTTCACTGTCCTCCATTGCCTTTGCCATGTTCCACGCATTCTCGGACAATCAAATGCACTTTAGACTTCTCAATGTGCCAAGTGTCAAGCATGGTTTTTAAAGCGTCAGATATTGCTGCTGCAGTATGTGATCCAACAAACTCATGTGCGTTAAGTAGGATGTTTTGTAATTGAAATTTGGCATCTCTCCACTGCGCTGTCAGGCTAAGCATGCTCGTTGGACTGACATCTGAACTCCAAATGTTGGTAGTAAAACTGATTGTAATGTTGTCGGTAGTCATGAGGCCATGAAAATGTTTTCTAACGCTGCAAAACAATTCAGGTAGACCGGTATCTGCAAAGTAGTGTCTGCTTGGTATTGTGTAACGCGGCTCAATATGCTGCATGAGCCTACAGAATCCAATGTCCTCCACAACAGAGAATGGCTGGTCGTCTAATGCAATAAATTCCATAATTTTATCTGTAATGCCGCAAGCTTTGGGACGGTCGCTTGTACATTTTTAACCTTTTCAAAGACTGTGGCCACAGATGGTGTTGAGCCTGGCCCTGAGGCACTTTTTGGAAGCGGTACTGTATTCTTGTATTCTGTATGCTGAACTGGATGGCGTGTTTTCAGGTGGTGTATCAAACCTGTTGAAAAATGCCTTGGTACTGTACCCCTTCTTGAAATTTCTGCTGAACAAAGACTGCAGATTGCAAATTTGGGGTCTGAGCAGAAACTTTAAAATATTTCCACACTGCAGACATGGTCCACCTTTGCTGGTAGCGTAGAAGAATAGCATAGAATGATCTATAGTGGGAGTGAAATTTGAGGGGGTAAAAAAAAAAAAAAAAAAGACTAAAATCAAATCTACAAAAAAAAAAAAAAAAAAAAAAAAAAAAAAAAAAAACGAAACCCCCGGCAGCTATAAAATAAAAAAACTAAACCCAACTACCCTTTTTTTTTTTTTTTTTTTTTTAAACAGTGCACACCTCTCTTGCCATGCACTGCAGTACATCTTGTACCAAAGAATATATTGAATTTGATTACATGCTATTTGTGAGATGTAATATATTCAGTAGTATATTGCTGCATAGTGCATACTGTCATGTTTAAAAAATGAATGCGCTTGTCATTGTAGTATTAGTATAACATACTAAATGAACTGACCGTGCTATACAAGTAGTACCTTAAAATATTATTACCTGGCCTGTTAGTTTAGTAGAAGAAGAACTAACGAAGAACTAACGAAGAACTAACGAAGAACTAACGAAGAACTAACGAAGAACTAACGAAGAACTAACGAAGAACTAACGAAGAACTAACGATAATACTACAAAAACACATACAGCTGAAGATCTCTATTTCAATAGCAAATTTGTATTATTATATAGTACTAGATGGATTGTCAGTAGTTAAAGAGAATGCTCATCGGCTAACAGTAGTAATAGAAGCCATCCAGGAGGGACAGTGCCCACTCTCCAATGCAGCAGTTTCCCCGAGTCACAACTGCGTCTCAAGTCTCGTCTCAACCACGAGGAACATCCGTGGGGAAAGTGCTCCCAAATCCAGCGTCTCCACCGCAGGGAACGTGCTCACGAGTCCTGCATCTTAACCACAAGGAACGTGCGTAACGTCACACGTCGGTGCGCGCACCACTAGTGCGCAATTTTCTGCGCCATTATCGTCAATTTTTTTTTTCTTTCGGCAATGACAATTTTCGGCCGATATGTTTCGGCAGCCGAAATTTCGCTGCATCCCTAGTTCCTCCATTTTTTTATTTAGGTTATCACCTCTAGCTGTGATTCCTGAAGAACCCAATGAGTTTAATCGTAGGTCAGTTCCTAAGGGTTTTTGGTCTTTATTGATCCAATTGATCGCCTATTTTCATTGATATACCTAAATCTACAGTACAGTATATCAAGCTCTTTTTGTGATTTGGTCAGATGTCCTTTTAACCACTTCACGCCCGGCCTATAGCAGATTGATGGCCAGGCGGTGGTTCAGTTATCCTGACTGGGCGTCATACTGGGCGTCGCACACACCGCTCCACCAATGTTGAAAAAGAGCGGAGGCTCTTTATCACGTGATGAGCCGTGTCCAATCACGGCTGATCATGATGTCAATAGGAAAAGCCGTTGATCGGCTTTTCCTCACTCGCGTCTAACAGACTAGACCACCAGGGAAGCCACCAGGACCAACAGGGAGGCGGGCAACATGTGGATGGCCAGGTGTGTACCCCATGGCCATCCACATGTGCAAATTATGCCAAATCTGTGCCAATCAGTGCCCACAAATGGGCACTGACTGGCACCATTAAATTTCAGCAGCAATGCCACCCATTAGTGTCAGTGCCACCCATCAGTGTCCATCGGTGCCACCTGTCAGTGCCTATCAGTACCCATCAATGCCACCTACAAGTGCCCAGTGCCGCCTATGTGTGCCCATCAGTGCCACATACCAGTGCCACCTATAAGTGCCCATCTAAACCACCTCATCAGTGCCAGTCAGTGCAGCCATATCAGTGCCCGTCATTGAAGAAGAAAACATACTTATTTACAAAAAATTTTAACAGAAACAAAGAAAAACTTGTTTTTTTTCCAAAATTTTCGGTCTTTTTTTATTTGTTATGCAAAAAATAAAAACCACAGAGGTGATCAAATACCACCAAAAGAAAGCTCTATTTGTGGGAACAAAATGATAAAAAATTTGTTTGGGTACAGTGTTGCATGACCGCGCAATTGTCATTCAAATTGCGACAGCGCTGAAAGCTGAAAATTGGCCTGGGCAGGAAGGTGTCTAAGTGCCTGGTATTGAAGTGGTTAATCAAAATCGGACATTAAATCTGTGTGTTTATGCTCTGCTTTTGGTCAGGAGCTTGTAACGTTCCCAATCTATATGGTTCTTCCTGGTGTTCATTTAACCATTTCAGCCCCGAAAGATTTTACCCCCTTCCTGACCAGAGCACTTTTTACAATTTGGCACTGCGTCGCTTTAACTGACAATTTCACGGTCGTTCAACGATGTACCCAAACAAAATTTGCATCTTTTTCCCACAAATAGAGCTTTCCTTTTGGTGGTATTTAATCACCTCTGCGGTTTTTATTTTTTGCGAAATAAACAAAAGGAGCGACAATTTTGAAAAAATATTTTTTTTTTACTTTTTGCTTTAATATCCCAAAAAAAAAAAAAAAATATTTTCTTCATCAGTTTAGTCCAATATATAGTCTTCTACATATTTTTGGTAAATCGCAATAAGCATATATTGGTTTGCGCAAAAGTTAGTGTCTAAAAACTATGGGAAAGATTTATGGCATTTTTATTATTTTTTACTAGTAACGGCGGCGATTTACGATTTTTAGCGGTACTGCGACATTGCGACGAACAGATCAGACTTTTGAAACTTTTTTTTTTAGGACCATTGGCATTTATACAGCGAACAGTGCTATAAAAGTGCACTGATTACTGTGTAAAGGTCACTGGCAGGGAAGGGGTTAACACTAGGAGGTGATCACGGGGTTAATTGTATGTTCCTATTCCCATACACACTGAGGGATTGACTAGGAGAGGAGACATATTGTTTTTCCTAAACGATATGGCTCCTCTTCCCTGACAGAACAGGGATTTGTGTGTTCACACACACACACACACACACACACACACACACGTGACCGGCGGAGATCGTGCCTACTGGCCATGTGTATCGAGTCCCCCGCCGTGCAGTGGGCGCAAGCCCTCTGGTGACCGAAAAAAAGGTAGGACGTACCAATACGGAACTTCGTCAGGGGAGCCATTCTGCCGCAGTAAATCCGCGTGATCCGGTCAGGAACTGGTTAATATTTAGGTTAAGGTAGGAAATTTTCAGAGCAGCAAAATATTAGCAGATGCTTTGTTGTGTGGTTTCCTATGTTTTCAGACACCGGTTACCCCAGCGGTAAGCAAAGGCCTACGTCGTCTTTAACCAGTTTTTTACTTGGTTATATCCGATATAATATTCCATTACCTTGCTGAAACAACCTGCATTATCTATGCCACTGGTTGCTTCTCCTTTGAGGACTCCGCATAACTCCCTTGGCCTTCATATGACATGCATCAAAGTGGTTGTTTCCACACTCATCAAAACTGTTAGGCCCCTTTCATGCTATTACGACTTGTTCTGTGACTTGAGACTGCAAAGTCGTATGACAAGTCATTCCCCGGGATTTCCAATGACTACCATTTAAATTAGAACAACTTCAAAGTAGTCCCTGCACTACTTTGGTCCGACTTTAATCTTACTTCAGACCATTAAATATCACTGAAGTCGAATCAAAGGCGGATCGATGTCTTAACTGATCCGACTTTGGCACGAGACTGAGTGCTGATGATCTTGAAGGGGAACTCCATGCAAAATAAAAAAAATAAAAAAAACACCCCAGCATTGGTTCCCCCTCCAAGAGCACACCAGGCCCTTCGATCTGGTATGGATTTTAAGGGGAACCCCCACGCTGAAAAAACTGCGTGGGACCCCCCAAAATCCATACCAGACCCTTAGCCAAGCACACAGCCCAGCAGGTCAGGAAAGGGGGTGGGGAGGAGCGAGTACCCCCCTCCTGAACTGGTGCTTTGGGGCATATTGATGAAGACAAGGGCCTCTTCCTGACAACCATGGCCCTCGGTTGTCGGTGTCTGCGGGTGGGGGGCACTTATCAGAATCTGGAAGGCTCCTTTAACAAGGAGGCACGCAGATCCCAGCCCCCCATCCTATGTGAATGAGTATGGGGTACATTGTACCCCTACCCTTTCACCTAAAAAAAAATAAAATAAAATAAGTCAAAAATAAAAAACACAAGACACAGGTATAATAATTTATAATTCTAATTTAGTAATTTATTAAGACAGCTCTGGCGTCTCTTCCTCTCCCCCCTCCGGCTCTTCTCCCTCTTCTGGCGACGTCTTCTGCCTCTGCCGGGTCTTCTCCATTGACACGACGCTCTGTCCCGCTCTAATGCTAGGTGTGCGGTGTGCCACTACTTATATTGGCATGAGGCAGGTTCTCCGGGTGACATCATATGGAGGCCCCGCCCCTTATGACGTCATCAACCCATCATGCACCGGGAAAAAACGAAGAACAGAGCAAGAAGACCCAGCGAAAGAGCGAGAAGACAGCGGAGAAGACCCGGCAGAGGCAGAAGACAGCGGACAAATGTAGAAGAACCGGAGAGGGCTAGAAGGGCAGAAGACGTCACCAGAAATGGAAGAGCCGGAGAGGAAGAGACGCCAGGGCTGTCTTAATTAATTTAAAAAACCTGTGTATTGCATTTTATTTTTGACACCATTAGGTGAATGGGTAGGGGTAAAATGTAACCCATACTCATTCACATAGGGTGGGGGGCTGGGATCTGGGAGCCCCCTTGTTAAAGGAGGCTTCCAGATTCGGATAAGCCCCCCGCCCGCAGATCCAGACAACCAATGGCCAGGGGTGTCGGGAAGAGGCCCTTGTCCTCATCAACATGCCAGAAAATAACTTGTTAGAACAACAATTTGGTGTGAAAAAAGAAGAAAAAAAATCTTTTGCAAAGAATTGTGGGAAAAAAAATAACTTCAAAAAACTAACCATGCCTCTTACTAAATACGTTGGAATGTCTACTTTCCAAAAAGGGGTCATTTTGTGGGTATTTGTACTTTCCTGGCTTGTTAGGGTCTCAAGAAATGATTGGCCTCAGTGCATCAGGTGTAATCCGATGTGATCAATTTTCAGTGATTGACACCATAGCTTTTAGACTAAATTTTCACACAGACTGGATAATATCCACTAATTTGGGTTATTTTTACCATAGGATATGTAGCAGTATAAATTTTGGACCAAATTTATGAAGAAAAATGCATTTTTTTTTTTACAAAATGTTCAGTCTT